>OZ025293.1:115431027-116031027 GCA_964019185.1 Maratus speculifer | reverse complement strand
TTATACCGGTACATGATAGTCAATGTGTGGTTATTGGATAACGATTTGTCATTAGAGAATTTTATAGAATTATTTAATTCTTTTTAGCGCTTTTCTTTGGAGTCGGTTATACATTTTTTTGAAAAAGTTAAATTTATTTCCTACTTTTTAGTTATTTATACCGTAATACATAATTATGTGTACTGATATATGATGGCTCTTTGCAACGCATTACTAATGAACGCACTTTGCTGAGTTCTCATGTATTCGCTTTACTTGTCACTGTTTGATTGTCAACTTTTCAAAAGACACTTACAATATCGGTTAGTATCGTTGTGAATCTTTAGGTTTTCTGGATGTGGTAACTTCTTCAGATCTGGCACGACGAAAAGCTACCGCATTCATGAAATCTTAAAGTCAACATCTAATCGTACGGACATCGGAAGTGGTTATCGAAAGGTGACAATGCCTCAAGTAAAGTGTCCTTACACATAAGCGCGCGGCAAAGGGCTTCCATATATGAGTAAACAGCAAAATGACTCCACGTATCAATGAATAGTAAAATGCTTTTCTAGTGTAGTCAAAAGTACTCCCCCTTCAGTCAGAAAAAGCAAAAAGAAAGATTTTAACAAAAATCGCTCTATGATTCAATAGATAAACAACAACAATCTAATTCCTATAAATGCAGTAAAGGCATCGGAAATGAGCGGTAATGATTCGACGAGGAATCCGAAAATCATAACCTGTACTTGGCTGCATCTATAAGAGAGTGACAGCATTCGATGCCCAAATACTTTTTCATGGACGCTTTTGTCCCAACTAAACATTTATAAATTTCACCCTTTTGCTGCATCGTCACTCTACCGCTTTTATGGAAAACGATTATTTCAGCCTATCATGGAGCATTCTCATGGGTCAAAAGACAAATATTTTATAAAAGCGGGGGTGTGAAGATGCAGCAAAAGGGTAATTTTTTTACAGTGTATGCATGAGATATTCCATAAGAGGGATGGAGTGATGATGCAGCAAAAGTTAAATTTTTAACAATGTATCGCAATGCTAGGCATTTTCTATTATAAAATTTGATGATGATATCCTGGTAGCATTCGATTGTACGCCGAATGATCCTTTATTTCTACACAGACATAAATGCATAATCCATATTATTTTACAAATTCATGGACATACAAGGACAAGATAGCACTTGGAAATATTACGACACAAGAAAAGTACAACCGGGAGCTACACATAAAGAGTGTGTGCAACGGAGTCAGTGGGATTCGAACCTACAATCTCCTACGCTCTCAAGAGATTAGTAGCGTGGTGTCTTAACCACTCGGCCACAAGAACCCCCTTGATGACTCATTTTTGTCCAGAATCTTTTCAATCAATCGTATACTGTGCTCCATGTGTCGCCATATTCACATCGAGGAATCCTACATGAACAAAATCTGAAATCATTCTGGTGTCTAATCCGGTAACCTAATCTGAATCTAAAGATAATTTTGTTACACATATCTTATTTTGCATTGATATGTAGAGATAATTTTTTTCCTCCGGAGGAAAATATATACTAAAGGATTTTCATCTTTTCAACAACTTAAGGTGTCGATTGGTATCGATGTCTATTTCTGCTTTAGTGGATCCGAGAACTTGTCCATTTAAGCTTTAACATTTCGGAAATTTATCGCATCCAGCAAACTTTAAAGCCACACACTAGGCACAGAAACTGACCCGGATGATAATGTGAAGTCTATAGGGGCGTTCTTTTCACATATCTCGCTCAAATTTTAAAAATTTTACGTGATTTTTTTTGCATAGGATAGCTGAAAATATTCCACAACCGGCCTAGTTTTTACTTTTTCAATTTTGGTTTCAGATTTAAAAAAAAAAAAATACTTTAAATTTCAAAATCGGTTTAAACGGTTCTGAAATTGAAACTATCATTATATAAAACATACATAAGCAAAATCGAAGAAGTAAAAACTAGGCCGGTTGTAGATCATTCTCGGCTATCCTATTCTAAAAAAAATCATGTAAATATATTAAAATTAACATTAGGGTCTTTTTCTGAGACTAGTGTAGTGCCTTAAGGTCCACATTGAAATCTACAGACTTCGTAATTGGGCGTTGAAAAGCTGACAATCCATCCGTATACGTTAAAATTATTGTGAAAAATTACCTTTGTTTTTAAAGCTATCTATTTTCTGACTAATGAGAGCGATCTAAAAACGTCTATGGAGCGTTTTCATTGGGCAGAAAATAGATAGTCTTTAAAAACAGAGGTAATTTTTCAAGACATTTTAAACAGGGTACACTGTTAAAAATTTGACCCTTTTGCTGCATCGTCCCTCCACTGCTAATATAAAAAACAATTGCTTCAGTCTATTATGGAGCATTCTCATGGATCAAAAGTGAGATATTCTATAAAAGCAGGGTAGTGACGATGCAGCAAAAGGGTCAGATTTTTTACAGTTTAAAGTACGCGTACACAATCAGAGCGCGTCAAGTTGCTTCTATGATTCAATGTATAGCAAAGAATTCTAAATGTTCGTATGTATTAAAATACTCTTCTCAGTCATAAAAACTAAAAAGGAAGATATTATCAAAATCACACCATGATTCAACATATTTCTATATGAAAGTAGCAATATTTGAAGTTAAGAATATTCTTTGATAAACGCGGTTTTCCAAAGTACAGAAAATTTAAGAATTTTTATTTCAGAACTTGGCGGTAGTCGCCTGAACGAGTTTGTTTTATGGGTGAAAGAAATTAACTAGCTTAACTTTAATGGTAAGCTTATCAAAATTTTTCGTCATTTAAATTTGTCCAAATGTAAATCTAGCACATAGCAATGTACTTTAATCACTTTGTGAATCCGGCATAACAAGCACCCTGATACACAGACACTCTTGCTTTAACGTGTAAGGCTCTTTAGAGATGAATTTTCAGCTTTTCGATATCGAATTCTCATGTCTGGATCGATGTGGATCTTTCACTTTGGTGGATACGAGAATTGTTCCAGCTAAGATTTCGTACTTTGGGAAAAAACTAGCATCTCTGCAATAGTGGTTAGGATCCCGAAGGATTTTTCGCTGTTAAGCAAAACAAGATTGACCAGTCATAAGCCTTCATTTTGGAGAACTTTTCATTGTTCGAGGGAGAGAATCTGGAATACATGAAGTGAAAATCTGCTATCGACACTGTAAAAAATTTGACCCTTTTGCTGCATCGTTACTCCATCGCTTTTATAGAATTTCTTTGTTTTGACCAATGAGAATGCTCCATAACAGAGCGCGAAGTAATCGTTTCCTATAAAAGCGATGGAGTGACGATGTAGCATAAGGGCTCAATTTTTTGCAATGCAAGCAGTGCTAAAAATTTGTATCCTTTAAATGTGCAACGATGCTATTGAATTCCAAAGTGTCGATCACAGCGACATCTGCGGCATTTGTGTGATACATTATCTAGACTAGCAATAATTCTTGCATTTTTAGAAAATGTCCTGCAGATGTCGCTTCTATCTTTAAATTTCATTAGCATTGTTGCACATTTAAAGAATAGAACATTTTAGCGCTTTTTTAAGTGTTACAGAGGGCGTGTTCAGCACAACTTACCGGTTACTTACCGACCACTTACCGATTGTAGACAAGTACGAAATGAAAATCAAAGCGAAGTGTGACGTCAGCGACAATTCAACAGAATAGTTTTCATTGATGCCACAATTTGCTTTCGTACTGCCCTACAATCGGTCGGTAACAATGGTTACTTTTGTAAGTTGCTCTGAACGCGAAATTTTGAAATGGAGGGCCAAATTCACAGTCAAGTAAAAGTAAAATCCAGACACCTCATTGGTCGTGTGGAAAGGGTGTCACGAATTTGTTTCTCCATTTGAAAAAGAAGGAGGGGTAATGTAATTTTCAAGCGATTGTTACCGTCTGTTCTTATTTACGATAAACCATCGAAATTAACTCAGTTAAGATATTTTGATGACATTTTATAGAACGAGAGTGAAAAATTTTGGTTATAAATGAAAACAGATCAGATTTACTTCGAAATTGCCGCTACGATTTTTTCTCGGAAAAAGGAGTAAGGCGACATTTCCCCTACCGCTAAGAGATTATTCTCTGAAAAGGACGCGGCTCAATGGCCAATAATGCGCTTGGATTTCACCGGACTGTGGTTTTAGCCCTATATTTTAAAGTTTCGCGCTCTGAACACGCCCTGAGATAGCCGATTTCCACACTATATCCCCTAGATGCTATATTTCCGGTTTCTTGCATAAGAGAACTTGTCCGGAATCCAGGTAGAATTTCCGCTGTTAGCGAAACCAGATTAACGAATCAAAAGTCTGAATTTTAGCAAATTTTTCAATGTTTTAAATAAATTTTCTTGTTAATAAATCTCCTTTCGCAAACAGCGCAAAATTTATGTGAATCCTGGCCCTCATCCAGTTAAGATTTTGCACTATGAATACTGTTAAAAATTTGAAACTTTTACTTTATCGTCAATCCATCGCTTTTATAGAAAATGATTACTTCATTATATTATGGTGAATTCTCATTGGTCAAAATAGAGATATTCCATAAAAGCGGTGGAGTGACGACGCAGCAAAAACTTCAAACTTTTAACAATGAAAAGATCGTGTGTCTATGTAAGTGTAACATAAAAACATGCAAAATGAACACTTCTAATTGGTCGATTGCTTCAAAATGAATTTGAAATTTAAAGTTTTTTTTTTTTTTTAAAGTTCTAATAATCAGATTTTTATGAAATTCGAATGGGACCACAATGGCCTCATACGCTTTCAAACAAAAAAAGAATTATCAAAATCGGTTCATATTTGCAAAAGTTATGCGTGAACAACAAATACATACAGGTCGAAATCATAACCTCCTCTTTGAAGTCGGTTAAAAATATAATAAACCTTAGAATAAAGGAATCCGTTTATAACAAATTCTGTTTTAAACGTAAAATATATTGATTTCGACGGAGAAAACAACATACAAAACCACATGCTAAGATGGAAACCTGCCTAAAATGACATATTGTTTATTTTTCCGAAAACTTAATAATTCATACCGACATTATATTCATTTTTTGACATTTAACACATCTGAAAATTTTATTACGAAATCCACGAGAGATTTTAAGATGATTTTTATATACATCTCTCCACGCCGTGCGAAAGGGGGAGGGGGTGGTTGTGAAGGAGGTGAACATCCCGGGCGCGGAAACTTAGGGGGCACCAAATTTATGCTACTGCTTTTTTGGCCTTTCAGAAGAAAAAGTTGGGGGCGAGGGGCGCCAAATTGTACCTTTGCCCGAGCACAATTTTCTCTTCGCACGCCCCTGCACCTCTCCTTTCCCCCAAATTCCAACTGAAAACACATTTTCGCTGAAATGGAAGGATGTTTAAAAAGAAAAAAAACAACGTACCTGTTTGATATCCTGCGAGTTACCCCTTTTCAAAATTTCATTACAAAGAGCATCATAGATCCTGAAATGTATTTTTCGTCATGTCCTTCCCCATTCCTAAACTATTCGTCACGAGGAAAAGAAAGGGAAGAAGAATTCTGGAAATTTCTCTTGTATGTGATTTGAAATAAGGAACATTATTTTAAAAAAATGATTCTTAAAAACTTTTTAAAAATTATACATGGAAAACACTAATGTTGCAGTAATTTGGTAATATTTGTATTTATAAAATTGAAGTAAAATAAGTAGAACTATAATGATTCTATGATGATTCAAGATCTATGATACTTTTTGTAACGAAATTTTGAAAAAGGGTGACTCGCAGGATATAAAAACAAGTATGTCGCTTTTTTGTTTGTTTGTTTTGTTTTGTTTTAAGCAACCTTTTATTTCAACGTAGATGCGTTTGTTACGAGCGGAAGGAGAGGGAAGGTTTGTGTGTAAAAAGCATCTTAAAATCTCTCGCGGCTTTCGTAATAAAATTTTCAGGTATGTTAAATGTCAAAGTGTAAATATAACATGGGGATGAATTTGGCTTTCGGAAAAATAAAAAATATATTTTTTTAGACATTTTTCCGTCTTTGTAGGTAGTTTCGTATGTTACTTTCTCCGTCGCGATCAATAATTTTTTATGTTTAATACAGAATTTGTTACGGAGGAAATATAGACGAACCTTTATTCTAAGGTTTAATATATTTTTATGTGCCGATTTATAAGTCACTGCCCCACTTTTTTTTTTAGAAAGGGAGCATGCCAACGCTATTAGTGTACCACTGTTTTAACCACTTCACTGATTTCACTGCACGACGTATAGGCAAGAAGAGTTTGCTTGATCTATCTCTTAAGGTTTTTTGACACCACTAATTTTTTTAAATACAATTTCATATTATTTAATGGAAGAAATATTTAGATTAAATATTATTAATTTTTTTTTTTTTTTTACTTAGAAAAGCGGTGTTTATCCCATATTTTCAATTTATTGTACATTAAAAAAATCAGTTAACCGGTTACAAAAAAGAAAAAAAAATTGAATACAGTTTATTATGGTAAATGTGTGAAAAGTCAATGCTTATTAAAAAGCATGTTTTGTCGGTTTCTATTAAGTATAATAGAGCATTATTCAATCATAAATATTACTTTAAATCTCTTCAATCGATTCAAATTGTCGACTGAGATTCCACTCTGAGAAATGAGCCGAAAATCTCATGCATTTGAAAACTGGAGTAATGTCTGAATTTCGACAGCCTCTTGCCGCCAGCGCAGGATGTTGACCGAAATTCGAACTATTTTAAGAAAGTGCATTTTTAAAGCTTTATTGGTTTTCTAATAATAATGCAGCAAACCGCGCATTTTTATCCCAAACCGTTTATTTATTTTATTTTTTTGTTATTTACATTCAAAATGGGTCAGTCATTTACTGGACATCCTGTACATACATGCATATATACAGAATGGGCGGGCACATAAGCTCTCAGACTCTGACAGCCTGTGGGCTAAAAAACATACACCTGCTTCAGCCACCATCAGCCCCCCCCCCCCCCCCCCGCCGAATTAGATATTTTTTAAAGAACAGTGGAACCCATCGAAACTCAGAATATCCACATCACGCTCCCCCACAAATAATGATAATTACTATTTTGTTGTTGTTGTTCGGGGTGCTTGGGTGATGTAATGGAGATTCTTGTAGCGTAGTTTGGTAGCAGCTGCTATTTTATTAAAATACTTAGAAGAAGCGTGATTACGTATAGTAGTCCAGATTCGGATGTACGAAAAAACCCCACAATGATTGCTAAGTTATTCTTTATTTAGACATCTATTACTAGGGGGGGTACACTTACAGTACTCGGAGAAAATCTCCGAACAGTTTTCAGCAACTTCACTAGACCAGAGCAGAGAGTCAAGTGCCAAACGACAAATTGTTACACGTGTTGTTTTGTCTAAACACAGAGGCACACCGAAGGGACATCAGATTTTACTGCGCAGATGTTAAATTCTTTTTAGGGTTTTGTCGAGAAAGGAAAAAGAAGCGTAAGCATAAATTTTAACTGCGAAACAGAGATGATCTCCTTATAAGGTAATGCAGAATTGCTTCGATCGGAAAAAGCAGACATCTGGAAATAGTTTTAAACGGTTGATTAATATGTGAGAGTATTTCTCACAGATAAAGTTAAGCAGCTGCCGATTTTCGGTTAGAGAATTAATAAGCAAGAAAAATGGAAAAGGAATGAAGGACAACTTAAAACTAATTTTTGAATTGAACAGAGACGGGGGGAAAGGAATAATTTAAGAAAATAACCAATATATAACGAAATAATCGTTATAGGTGAAGTGTATATTTACACGATAAAAGCATTTTTCACGATTTTCGCAATAGCTCTATCTCAAGAACTAATGTATGGATTTTAATCAAGCTTTATATTCAGTCAGTCCGTAAAATGAATTGAAATTTTCTACATATTGATGCAAATCACTCGATAGGTGGAGCTGCTATGCAGAATTTATCACGATTTTATGCAACAGCTCTATCTCAAAAACTAGTGCAAGGACTTTCACCAAACTTCCGATTCAGTTAGTCTTTGACGCGCGATGAAGTTTTCTGCATTTTGGTGTACACAACAGATGGCGCTGATATGCAAGCATTTTTCACGATTTCCACAATATTGAGAACTAATGCACGGAATTTCATCAAACTTTACATTCAGTTAGTCCTTGACATAAATAGACGTTTTCTACCTTTTGTTGTAAATCGGTTTACACATGGTATTGCTATGCTACATTACTTGCAATTTCCGCAACAACTCTATCTCTAGAAATAAGGCAAGAATTTTTATAATATTTCAGATTTAGTTAATTTTTGACATGAGTTGATGCTGTTTACATTTTGGTGTAAATCTCGTATCTGCTGTGCTTCACTTTTCACGATTTCCACCATAGCCATTCAACAAGAACTAATGAACGGTTTTCTTCAAGCTTTAGATTCAGAAAAATGTTGACATAAGTTTTTGCAAATTAGGTTTCGGTGTAAATCACCCAACAAGTCACGCTGCTGTGCTGCATTTTGCATGATTTACGTTATTTTAGAGATAGTCATATTTCAAGAACAAATGCACGGAATTTCATATCATTAGAATTCCCATGATGAGCATAGATTGTCTTTTAATTTTGGTACTGTGGTAACGAATTTTGAAACATTAACATGGATGAAAAGTTTTGGGATTGCCACATCGGACTAGTTAAGAGTTGTCGCTATTCGTATAACATGATTTCACTAGGCATCCTTGTGTATTTCAGTAGTGTAGATCACAAGTACTACATTTTATCGTTGCTTTAAATTTTTCTTAAATGAATTGTGCCAACAAAAAGCAACTTTATGTTTTTAAATAGCTAAACTATGTTTTGCTCTGATTTCAACTTTTAATTATTAAACTAAGTATATGTTGCAAATAAATACAGAAAGTGAGATGATATCATCTCTCGCTACTAGGTTTGCTTAGGAAACCACATCACTTTGTTTATCACAATAAAGTAAAAAAAGTTTTAAAAAAATCGTTTTTAAAAAAAATCGTAGTTGTTAATTTTTTTATTACAATTACCGCATGGAGTATTTAAAAAGAGCAAATAATAAATAAAAAGAATATTGCCCAGTGACACTGATGGCATCGAGCTCACAGGCTACGCATACTAATTGCACATTACAATTTTATATTTTCAAGGTTAATTCCGTTCGAAAAAAAATAAAAAAGGGGAAACAGCTCTCCCCTTTCCCCTTTTTTATACTTAATCATTGAACCCCCTAAACTATCAAGGACATTTTTATCATATAAAAAATCTATATCCAAAATTTAGAACAAATCGGATAATTCTTAATAAAAACCCATTTATATAATTTAAGAGGAGTTATCCTCCTCTTTTATACATAAAAATTAAACTTCCGAAACTATTCAGAGATTTAAACGAAATCTGACAATTCTGCATAAAAAACCCATTTATATAAATTAAGGAGAGGGGCATTAGAACCCCCGTTCCCCCTGTTTATACTTATTCAATGAACGCCTAATAACAGTCACGGAATCGCCTAGTCAGAATGATCCTATATCTAAATTTTGAACGAAAACTGTTAATTCTACATGAAAAACCCATTTATATCAATTAAGGGGAGGGGCATGAGCCTCCCGTTCCCCCTCTTATACATATCGAATGAACTCCAAAAACTAATCAGGGAAGCGCCTTATCAGGATATACCTATATACAAAATTTCAAGTGGATCGGTTATTATTATCATGAGTTATCACGTTACGCACGAACGAACATACATACAGAATGGACGGGCACTGATGGCTATGATAGCTATGGCTATGATGGCTATGATCAGGCTATGATAGCCTGTGAGCTAAAAACGATGCTTTTGAAAAGAAAGATTACAAAAAAAGTCCTTCCTGCAATGCCGGGAAGAAGAGGTAGCTTTCATATACTTATTTATATATTATTTATTTTAAATTAAGTTATATTATTCAATCATACGAAGCTCAAATTAGTGAAACCCGATTTTATAAGATTGAATGCCAGTTTTTGTCAATACTGATTATTAATAGGAATTTTTAGAAATTAGTCATATTTTATTCAACCTGGTTTTATTTTAAGCGATTTAGAGAGTCGCCAAATTCCAGGATACCATGAAGTGTATGCCACTTTAAAGCAACATGATGGATAAAACAAACCAATGAGCTTGGTCGAAATCTTAATTCATGTGGACATGCACTCTCATATCGAAATCGATTAATATATACGAGTGCTGTCGCGGGAAAATTGATTTTATTTTAAAAATGTCACCCACATTAGAAATTCAAACTACTATATATCTCAGGCGTTTTTTAAGGTAAAGACAAAGCAAAATATACTCCGAAATTTATTATTAAGATAAATATTTTAGAAAGTACCTTTTTTCAATCTCTATTGTTTTGTATGTACATCATTATACTTTTAAAAGATTTTTGACAAACTTAAATGGCCGCTATTTTGAAACAAGAGGGCGGATGAAGTTGGCAGGTGACCTCAGTAAATACATTGTTATGTACTATGTACACACAGAGTTATATCCAAATCAGTTTATAAATATGCGTATTATCGCGTGACAAATTTCAAATCGTTTGAAAATGTCAAACACACTGGAAATATAAAGTGCTATAACGCAGCCATTTTTCAAGATATAGATGAAAAAATGCCCTGGAATCTTTGTATGAAGGTCAAATACACAAAAGATAAATCTTTTTCAATTTCTCACCTTTTTGTACCTAATTTTAAATTTTAAATTAAAAAAAATTTAAATGGCCGCCATTTTGAAACATGATGGTAGATGATGCTGGATATCGAACACGGTCGAGACATTTGTATGTACTATGTACATACCAAATTTCATTCAAATCGGTTCATAAATACGTTAGTTACAGCATGACAAAAATCAGATCGTTTCAAAATGTCAGCCATAAGAAAAATTCAAAGTGCTATAACTCAATCATTTTTTAAGATATAGACAAAATAAAAAGTGTTCTGGAATTGTTGTTTTAAGTTCTAACACATAAAAGGAAAATATTTTTCAGCTTTTAATTTCTTCACATTTAATTTTAAATTTTAAATTTTTTGAAACATTTTAAAGGGCCGCCATTTTGAAATACGATGGCGGATGATGCTGGCTAACGAACTCGGTCGAGACATTTGTATGTACTATGTACATACCAAATTTCATTCAAATCGGTTCATAAATACGTTAGTTACAGCATAACAAAAATCAGATTGTTTCAAAATGTCAGCCATAAGAAAAATTCAAAGTGCTATAACTCAATCATTTTTTAAGATATAAACAAAATAAAAAGTGTTCTGGAATCGTTGTTTTAAGTTCTAACACATAAAAGAAAAATACTTTTCAACTCTTAATTTCTTTGCATTTAATTTTAAATTTAAAATTTTTTTAAATTTTTAAATGGCCGCCATTTAGAAACAAGATGGCGGATGATGCTGGCTAACGAACTCGGTCGACATATTTGAATGTACTATGTACATACCAAGTTTTATTCAAATCGGTTCATAAATACGATAGTTATCGCATGACAAAAATCAGATATATGTATATATATATATACAGGGTGTTTCGCTACCAGACCGACAAACTTTGAGGGATGATAGTAGACACAAAGACAAACATTATTAAATGGGAAACCAAGGGGCGCAAAAGTTTTCTGTAGGAGTTAGGGGCTATTAAAATTTGAGGTCCAAAAATTCAAACGATGATAAAATAGGTAGCTTTTTACTTTTTGTAATGAAAGCTACCTAAAACGGAAAAAAAGGGTCAATTCGTTTGCGGTTTTCGCTAAAATTATTCTTTATATCACGAATTTTTTAGAAAAAAAATTTAAAAGTTCCGTTCAAAAACTGTCGATAGAGGGCGCTTTAGACTTTAGAGTAACGAACAACTACTTTTTACCGTTATTTTGTGCATGGGGTTGAAATTATTTTAAAGTTCAGACTTTAACTTAAATTTTAAGCCCATAATCGGAAACATTGGGATCGGATAACTAGCGAAAATTGAACTGTGAACAGAGGGAGAGATTTTAAACGTTCATAAATATTGGACAAACAAATCGATTTTGTTGCTGTTTGCATGTAAGTCATTCCCTTGGTAATTACTTTATTCAAAATGACGTACAGCTTTAGTGTCCTCATTTTTTGATAGAGGGCGCTTCCGACACTACTCTGACATTTCAATGGCATTACTCGTGGTTGTTTTACTACCAGACCAACATATTTCCGGGAAGTGTTAGGGGTACAAAGACGACTCGGAATCACATAGGAATGCAACGTTGGAAATGCCTTTTTCAAAGTTACGGTTAAAGAAAGCAGAGAAAAAAGTAACAGAAACAGCAGAGAAAGAGCGACACGTTAAAGTGACAGAAAACAGTTTATTTAAAGGTTTTACTAGAAAAGGTGTTCGAAATTACGACCAGTCCTTCAACTTTGACAGCGACGGAAAATGGCGCTGCGGTTTTCTTGCGGTAGATGGCGCTAAAGGGTAATGCGCCTGAGCAGCGATCACTTTGAAGTGATCCTTCGCAAACCGGTTCCAAAGGTAGCAGAATGAAGTATTTGAACGATGAACAGCACGATAGGGCTCCTCCACATTTTTCCAATGACGTTTGCCAACACTTCAAAGTAACATATGGACAGTGGTGGATAGGTCGTGGTGTCCCGGTTCATTGGCCAGCCAGATCGCCGGACCTATCAAGTATGGACTTCTGCTGGGGTCAAATGAAAAATTGGGTGTACGTAACTCCCGTACCATCAGTTAAAGACCTCGTAGCTGGTATTTCTGTACCTGCCAGAAAACTATCAGAGATGTCAAGAATCTTTCAAAGCGTGAGGAATTCCACGCGTCGCCGCTGTCAAGCATGCCGGACTACTTCTGGTCGTGTTTCGAACACCTTTTATTGTAAAACAGTTAAATAAACTTTTTTCTGTCACATTGACGTGTTGCTGTTTCTCGGCTGTTTCTGTTTTCTTTTCTCTGCTTCTTTTAACCGTTACTCGCAAAAAATGCATTTCCAACGTTACATTCCTATGTGATTTCGAGTCGTCTTTGCATAGCTAACACTTCCTGGAAGTATGTTGGTCTGGTAGTAAAACACCCAGGAGTACTGCCATTGAAATATCAGAGACGTGTGGGAAGCGCCCTCTATTAAAAAATGAGGACACCAAAGCTGTACGTCATTTTGAATAAAATAATTACCAAGGGAATGACTTACACGCAAACCGCAACGAAAACGATTTGTTTGTCTAATATTTATGAGCGTTTAAAATTTCCCCCTCTGTTCCCAGTTCAATTTTCGCTAGTTACCCGATTCCAATGTTTCCGATTTTGGGCTTAAAATTTTAGATAAAGTTTAAAAATTAGAATAATTGCAACCCCATGCACAAAATAATGGCAAAAAGTAGTTGTTCGTTACTCTAAAGTCTAAAGCGCCCTCTATCGACAATTTTTCAACGTAACCTTTAAAATTTTTTTCTCAAAAAATCGTGATATAAAAAATAATTTTAGTGAAATCCGCAAACGAATCGACTCCTTTTTCCGTTTTTTATCAACGTTTGAAATTTTGGACCTTAAAATTTAATGGCCCCTGGCTCCTACAGAAGACGTTTGCGCTTCATGGTTTATCATTTAATAATGTTTGTTTTAATGTCTACTATCATCCCTCAAAGTTTGTCGGTCTGGTAGCGAAACACCCTGTATATATATATATATATATATATACACACTGGTGTCCAAAAGTTAAGCATAATTGGTAATTAAGTAAGTAATGAAAGAAATGTTAATCGAAATGTGATGAAACTCCAAGTGTGTAAACAAAATAGTACGCGTCATATATTTTCGCGAAGAGTTTTCCCCGAAATCGAACAGGGGACCGTCAACAAGTTGAAAAAGAACGAAGACCTTTTGGATAACCCCTTCAAAACTAATGTAGCAAAAGCGTTCAAACTGCACATAATGATTAAGTGGCTTATTGCAATGTACTGTGTTTATTTTTATAAGGATAGTATTAATACTCGTAGAGAAATTAAGGTTTTTATAAAAACAGTCCTAAGTTTTTTACTTATAATTTGCAGAGTTCTTAATATAAAATAATGTTCTTTTCTGACAAAATGACAAACATCATTGTACACAATACCCTGTCATCAGAATTTAAAAATATTAAAAATTGTATGAAAAATGAGTAGGTTTAGTAAAAAATTTTTCATTGCGCATGCGTCAACGATATCGAAATTTCATTTGCATATTGTGTTAGCTAAATGTATAGAGCAACTTCTGTAAAAGTTTCAAAAACATAGCTTGAAAATTCTGAAAATTATCGTCTATAGAATCAACTCAAAATCCGTTATTCCTAAAAGGAAGCAAAATATCAGGGGTTTTATCCAAATACAGTTGTACGTGCAATATTGTCTAGGCACGAAACAATGGAATATGGATACATCCCCTCATCTTTTTGCTTCATTAGGGAATAAAATATTTTGTTCTCATTCTATCAACGATAGTTTTCAAAATTTTTAATCTATGTTTTTGAGACTTTCACAAAAGTTGCTCTACACGTTTAACTAACATAATATTCAAATGAAATTTTAATAGCGTTCACGCATGCGCAGTAAAAAATTATTTAGTAAACCTGCTCATTAGCCATACAATTTTTATTATTTTTAAATTCAGTCGACAGGGTATTGTGTACCATGATGTTTGTCATATTTTCAGAAAAGAACATTATTTTATATTAAGAACTCTGCAAATTATAAGCAAAAAACTTAGGACTGTTTTTATAAAAACCTTAATTTCTCTACGAGTATACATGCTATCCTTATAAAAATAAACACAGTACATTACAATAAGCCACTTAAACATAATGTGCAGTTTGAACGCTTTTGATACATTAGTTTTGACAGGGATATCCAAAAGATCTTTGTTCTTTTTCAATTTGTTCACGGTGTCCCCTGTTCGATTTCGGGGAAAACTCTTCGCGAAAATATATGACGCGTACTATTTTGTTTACACACCTGGAGTTTCACCACATTTCGATTTATATTTCTTTCATTACTTAATTACCAATTATGCTTAACTTTTGGACACCAGTGTATACAGGGTGTCCCTAAACAAATGGTTTATACGCTAGGGGGTGATAGAACGCATCAAGACGAGTAATAGTAAATAGGAAACCAAGGGTCCCAAACGTTTTCCAAAGGAGATAGCCGCCATTAAATTTTGGGGTCCAAAATTTCAAATACACATCAAAAATGGAAAAATTGGTCGATTGATTTGCGGTTTTCACTAAAATTATTCTTTATGTTGGTATTTTCTTGAAAATAAATTATAAAGATAAATTTCGAAAAATGCCGATAGAGGGCGCTTTAGACTTTGAAGTAATGAAAAACTATTTTTTGCCGTGATTTTTTGCATCTCATTAAATGGTTTCGTAAGCTTAGACTCAAACTTAAATTTTAAGCTCAAAATCTGAATAGTTGGAAGCGGTTAAGTAGCACAAACTTAACTGTGTTCAGAGGGTTTAAATTCCAAATGATTATAAAAACGGAAAAATTGGTCGATTGATTTGCGGTTTTCACTAAAACTATTCTTTGTGTCGGTATTTTATTGAAAATGAATTATAAAGATAAATTTCAAAAAATGCCGATAGAGGGCGCTTTAGACTTTGGATTAACGAAATAATCCATCCTAATACTATTTTTTGCCATTATTTTTTGCATCTCATTAAATGGTTTCGTAGGCTTAGATTTAAACTAAAATTTTGAACCCAAAATCTGAATAGTTGGGAGTGATTAAGTAGCACAAACTGAACTGTGTTCAGAGGGTTTAAATTTCAAACGAAACGGAAAACTATGAAAAAACGGAAAAATTAGTCGATTCGTTTGCGGTTTTTGTTAAAACTACTCTTTAAGTCAGTGTTTTCTTGAAAATACCTTTTAAAGATAAATTTCACAAAATGCCGATAGAGGGCGCCTTAGACATTGGAGTAGCGTACAACTATTTTTAACCGTTATTTTTTTTTTCAATCTCATTAAATGCTTTCAAATGCTTAGATTTAAATTTTGAGATAAAATTCTGAGTCGTTGCGAGTGTTTAAGTTGCGCAAAAGTGAACTGTGTTCGAGGGTGGGGGGGGGGGTTAAATTTCAACTCCTGAACACACTTCAGTTTGCGCTTCTTAACCCTTGCCAACGATTCAGAATTTGAATTCAAAATTTAAGTTTAAATCTAAGATTTCGAAAACATTTAACAAGTTTTGGAAAGCTTTTAATTAGATAAAAAAAAAACAGTTAAAATTTGTTGTTGGTTACTTTGAAGTTTAAGGCGCCCTCTTACGGAATTTTTTGAAATTTATCTTTAAAATTAATTTTCAAGGAGATACTGACTTAAAGAATAGTTTTATTTTAACCCATATTGGACCACTCATTAAAGGAATCATAGGAAAAATGTAATTTTTTAAAAACATTGTCAGTATAAGATACTTGTACATATAAAAAAGAAAGAATTAAAAAAATTTCATATTTTTTGAAAATATAGACTGTCCTATAAATAGGACAACGGTCCGATACACAATAAAGAATCAAAAATGTTGATTTACCTTACAAAAAATTTTATTTTGTTTGTTAGACAGAAAAAAGTCTCTACAGAGTCTAAAAGTTCACATTTTGCAAATTGTAAAGAGTTTTACGAATGGAAGTCCAAAAAACAATCTCTACATAGTCCAGCATTGCACGTGTTACAAATTGTAACAGGTTTTTTATTGCATGATTTCAGTTGACATCGTCTTTGACGACCATTTGGATTTTTCACTATCACATGCTCACTATTTAGCAGAAGTTCTTTATTATTCTGCAGCATACCTCTTTGTCTAATGTTGTTCCTCAGTAACTTATTTTTACAGACCTGCGAATTGTTAATAGATCTTGTGCATCATCAGGAGAAAATAGTTTTGAGATTTTCCATGCTGCGATGAGGGCGGTCTCAAAGCAATTCACGAAAAGTGGCCAATACTATTTTTTTCCAAGAATAGAACAAAAGTAATTTTCCACATGACTGTCGAATAAGTCTACACCATATTTATACTTATTGTAAGAAGTAATACAGAATGGTACATCAACATCCTTTCTAGCATCTTTCACACGACGTTGTACTTTGCCGTTTACTTTTGTAGCATCAAAATTTGTTAATAATGAAACTACACGGTTATCATTCCAGCGTACAGCGGCAATTTTGTTAGCTTCGTCAAACAATGCATCAGATGTTCCTCTCTCAGTTTTTGCTAATGACTTCAACGATATTAGAGGGCATTTTGCCATTCGGTTATCTTGAACAGTGCCAGTGGTACAAAAGCCCTTCTGTTGCAAACGAACCATTAACCCATCTGAAGTGAAAAAGTTATCCATATATATCCTGTGAAACTTAGGATATTTCACAACAGTGAGCAAAGTTTCCACAACACGTTGAGAAAGTGGCTCCTTGCACTTTTCCTCAGCACCTTGTTGGGAATAATGTTAAAGGGGTATTCATTATAAGATGTACACATCCATAACTTGTATCCAAATTTTACAGGTTTATTTTTCATGTACATCTTACAGCCATGTCTGCCGAAATAGCATATCATTCTTTCATCGATTGTTAGGTTTTCTGAAAAAAATTCCAAATTGTTGCAGTGCAATATTCAATTTTTCTAAAAGTGGACGTATTTTGTAAAAACGATCATCTTTGTTTATTGCCGAATTATCGTTCAAATGTAGGTATCATTTATGTCACTGTATCGTTTCCTGGACATAGCTGTACTCACCAAAGTTGTGCCGGTGTCAGAAGCGTTTTCCCAATACATTTTTTCACGTGGTAAAATGTGATAACCACTGTAAAACAGGATGCCTATAAACTTTCTTATATCACTTTCGTCCACATTGGAAGAATGCTCATTCTTCTGCGCTGCATATCTATTAGTCTCCGTAACTGTATGCGATATCATACCATTAGCCATTATATGAAAAAGTTGAACGGGAGTTTTTCCAGATATCCGATCTATAATGTGTTGATTGTCTTCAGAAGAAAAAGAACATGTTTGAAGCGTAAATTCCGGTTCACATTTTTTCCATATAGGAGGTTTTATATTTTCTTTGCTAGTTTCTTCACAGATTTTCGGCAAAATTTCTGTAGTTCCAGTAGTATCTAGAATTTCAGGATCCTCACTTGTTTTTATTTCATTACAATTTGTGATAGAATCGTCTATTTCTTCTTCGCCACTGACCGCGTCAGGTTTCGGCAGAATAATGATCATTTCAGGATCATCTAATTCTTCATCAGATAAAGAATACATATATTCAAGAGCTTCCTCAGCTGTTTTAAATTTTTTGGCCATTTCACAACGTTAACCCTCCAATCGTCTTGCAAATGGGTAAAATTGTAATGTTGTTTTCTCTGCATTTTGTTTTAAATTCTAATAAAATATGATTATTTCAATATTACATTAAAAAAAATCTCATTTAGGATTATAAATGTAATCCTTGAGAGTCTTAATTATTCTTCAAGGCTTTGAAAATTCATTAAATTTATAGAATTATAATATCTTAAACATTGCTTACATTGCAGTGAAACCTGGAGCTTAGTGTACGGAATATTACGGGCCAAACGCTTAGAGGGTTAAAAATCACCAGAAAAATTCTCAACTACAAAATAAATGAGCAACTGAAGTAATGGAAATGTACAAAAGTTCTGAAACCAAAACACGAAAAACATACTTCGATAATCGAATAAAAACAGTTACAATTAGAAGGCAGTGAGAAAAATCGTCTGCATTTTTCTTTTCTTATAATATATAATTCAAAATACAGCTACAACGCGTCACAAGTCGTCTGCGCTCTTTTTACCTTTAAGTTTCATCAAAAATGCGAGTAATTTGAGAAACAGATGTGTATCGGACCGTTGTCCTATTTATAGGACAGTTACAAAAACAGCATCAAATGAGTGTAATATTTATTTTTCTTATGGATCCTTTTACGTTTTTGTACAGCACTGATGAACTACTAAAAATTGTATATGGCAGATTCTGGAAAAAAAAAAATAATTTTAATATTTTTGAACGGTTAAAATCATAACATTTTTCAGGGGTGATTTTAAAGTAAATTTTCAAATTAATATTTTTTTCAAATTCCATTTTTCACAGTCATTCAATTAATTTAGTATATTGCTAGAAACTTATGTCAAGTTTTTTGCATATTTTTAATGTTTCTTTTACATTATTGAGATTTTATTCAACTGTCCTATAAATAGGACGGCGGTCCAATATGGGTTAAACCGCAAACGAATCGACCAATTTTTCCGTTTTTTATTATCATTTGAAATTTGAAACCTCTGAACACAGTTCAGTTTGTGCTACTTAACCACTCCCAACTATTCAGATTTTGATCTCAAAATTTAAGTTTAAGTCTAAGTTTACGAAAACATTTAATCAGATTCAAAAAATAACGTAAAAAGTAGTTGTTCGTTACCCCAAAGTTTAAAGCGCCCTCTATCGGCATTTTTTGAAATTTATTTTTATAATTCATTTTCAGTAAAATACCGACATAAAGAATAGTTTTAGTGAAAACCGCAAATCAATCGACCAATTTTTCCATTTTTTATAATCATTTGAAATTTAAACCTCTGAACACAGTTAAGTTTGTGCTACTTAACCGCTTCCAACTATTCAGATTTTGAGCTTAAAATTTAAGTTTGAGTCTAAGCTTACGAAACCATTTAATGACATGCAAAAACTCATGGCAAAAAATAGTTTTGCATTACTTTAAAGTCTAAAGCCCCCTCTATCGGCATTTTTCGAAATTTATTTTTATAATTTATTTTCAAGAAAATACCAACATAAAGAATAATTTTAGTGAAAACCACAAATCAATCGACCAATTTTTCCGTTTTTTATGTGTATTTGAAATTTTGGACCCCAAACTTTAATGGCGGCTCTCTCCTTTGGAAAACGTTTGGGACCCTTGGTTTCCTATTTACTATTACTCGTCTTGATGTGTTCTATCACCCCCTAGAGGATATACCATTTGTTTAGGGACACCCTGTATATATATATATATATATATATATATATATATATATATATATATATATATATATATATGGTTATGTATACATATTAGGTAGCTTTCATTACAAAAAGTAAAAAGCTACCTATTGCAGCCGTCCGGAGGAAAGCACTTCCAGAAAATTTTGGTATATTTTCACCGATCATGACCCCCAGACCCCAAAACCACCCTCCGTTTAAATGTTGACACACACACACACACATATACATATATATATATACATATATATATATATACAGGGTGTCCGAAAAGTCTAGAAACGGCCGAATAATTCGAGAAATACATATGAGATTGAAAAACGTAAATATACGTGTTAAATATTTTTAAATAAGCTACTCTGTGATACCAAATTTGACCTTCGAAACCGACCCCCTGGGGGTCAGAGGGGGTCCAACTTTGAAATCTTAAATTATAACCCCCATTTTTTATTGCAGATTCGGATTCTACGGACAAAAATACGTAACTTTTGTATTTGATGTTTATTTCAAATCTTCGTTTATCACGGTGTAATCGAGCATATTAAATCGATACATATTCCCGCTTTTCCAACGGGATTTTCCCTAATCGAAACTGATTGGGCAGAATTCTTGACGTCAAATTCCTCGTCTTTTGTAGGAATAGCGTTTCCTGAAAATCAACCGTGGCGATTATTTCAATAGTGCTACACTGTTAAAAATTTGATACCCATTTGCTGCAGCGTCACTCCACAGCTATTATAGAATATCTCTTTTGTGACCAATGAGAATGCTCCATAACACAGTAAAGTAATCGTTTTCTATAAAAGCGGTGGAGTGACGATGCAGCAAAAGGGTCAATTTTTTACAGTGTACTTTACTGTGTTATGGAACATTCTCATTGGTCATGAAAGAGATATTCTATAAAAGCTGTGGAGTGACGCTACAGCAAATGGATCAAATTTTTAACTGTGTAGCACTACCGAAATAATCGGCACGGGTGATTTTCAGGAAACGCTATTATTGCAAAAGACGAGGAATTGGATGTCATAAATTCTCCCCAATTAGTTTCGATTAGGGAAAATCCCGTTGGAAAAGCCGAAATATGTATCGATTTAATATGCTCAATTACACCGTGATAAACGAGGATTCGAAATAAACATCAAATACAAAAGTTACGTATTTTTGTCCGTAGAATCCGAATCTGCAATAAAAAATGGGGGTTATAATTTAAGATTTTAAAGTTGGACCCCCTCTGACCCCAGGGGGTCGGTTGCGAAGGTCAAATTTGGTATCACTGAGTAGCTTATTTAAAAATATTTAACACGTATATTTACGTTTTTCAATCTCATATGTATTTTTCGAGTTATTCGACCGTTTCCAGACTTTTCGGACACCCTGTATATGATGTTTGTCATGCGATAACTATCGTATTTATGAACCGATTTGAATTAAACATGGTATGTACATAGTACATTCAAATATCTCGACCGAGTTCGTTGGCCAGCATCATCCGCCATCTTGTTTCAAAATGGCGGCCATTTAAACTTTTTTTTTTAATTTAAAATTTAAAGTTAAATGCGAAAAAAATAAAAGTTGAAAAATATTTTAATTTGTGTTAGATCTTAAAACACCTATTCCAGAACACTTTTTATTTGTCTATATCTTAAAAAATGATTGAGTTATAGCACTTTGAATTTTTCTTATGTCTGACATTTTGAAATAATCAAATTTTTGTCATGCTATAACAAAAGTATTTATGAACCGACTTGAACGAAACTTGGTATGTACATATTACATACACATATCTCGACCGAGTTCAATGGCCAGCATCATCCGCCATCTTGTTTCAAAATGGCGGACATTTAAATTTAAAAAAAATTAAATTTAAAAATAAATGCGAAAAAATTAAAAGTTGAAAAATATTTTTATTTGATGTGTTAGATCCTAAAACACCGATTCCAGAAGACGTTTTACTTTGTCTATATCTCAAAAAATGATTGAGTTATAGCACTTTGAATTTTTCTTATAGCTGACATTTTGAAACGATTTTATTTTTGTCACGTGATGACACTCCTATTTATAAATCGATTTGGATGTAACTTGGTGTGTACATAGTACTTAATAAAGCCTGGACCGAGTTCGTTAACCAGTTCCATCCGCCATCTTGTTTCAAAATTGCGGCCATTTAATTTTTTTTTTTTTTTTTTTTTTTTTTTTTTTTTAAGATTTGAAATTAGGTACAAAAAAGTGAGAAATTGAAAAAAAGAATTCTTTGATGCATTTGACCTTGATACAAAGATTCCAAAGCATTTTTTGTTTCGTCTGCATCTTAAAAAATCTGAGTTATAGTACTTTTAATTTCTAGTGTTGCGCACATTTTGAAATGATCTGGTTTTTGTCACGTGGTATCACAGTACTTATACACCGATATGGATGAAACTTGGTGCGTAGACCTCGGTCCATACTGATGCCTGGACCGAGTTCGTTGGCCAGTTCCAACCGCCGTCTTGTTTCAAAATGGCGGCCATTTAAATTTGTCAAAAATCTTTTAAATGGGTAATGATGTATAAACAAAAAATTAGAAATTGAAAAAAGGTTCTTTCTAAACTATTTATCTTAATAATGAATTCCGGAAAATTTTTTGCTTTGTCTTTACCTTGAAAAACGCCTGGGATATAGCAGTTTGAATTTCTAATGTGGGTGACATTTCTTTTTTTTTTAAGTCAATCTGCCCCCGACAGCACTCGTATCTATTAATTGATTTCGATGTGATTTCGATCTTGAGTTACTTATTTGCTTTTCGAAATAGAAGTTTTTCACCCTTAAATATGCTTATACCTGAACCAAACAAATACTGAATTGTTCGCTAAAAAAGTTAGCGTATAATATTAAAATTTCAAAACTATAATGCATAAAATAAAGTGTAGGGGAGGGGGAATAGGAAAGATGGGACAATTTTTATAAAAATATTTTTACCAATTATGTTTCGCAAATATAAAGTGGAAAATTTCAGAATAACATTTTGAAACATTTGAACACACTTTAAAATTATAAATTTGTTGATTATAAATAAAATTTTAGACAAATAAATCAATTAATTTAATTAGAAGGTCCCATCCCTCCCTCACGTACGAGAGGAATGGAAAATGTTTTATAATGAAAATTCATATTTAATTTTCAATAGTGTGGTAGAAAAAATGGCAGATACAGTGTGATATTAATATTTCCAGGGTTTATTGTAAATTACAACAATTATTTTATGTTAAATTCTGTTTTGTGAAAATTAAATCTAATGAAAAGTATTCTTATAAACAGCTACTGCCGCCAATTAATTTTGGAGGATATAAAATAATGGATAAAGGTACATACAAATAATATACTGACATACAAACATTAAACGCAATAAACTCAACTGGAAAGACAAATAAACCAGAGCCAGGAATCGAACCCGGACCACAACATTCAGGCTGTTGCTCTATCCACTTTCCGGCCGATGCCTGAATCTGCAAGTTGTCGTGTTAGGGGCTCTAGTCATCCTAGGCTGTCTAAATTATGGAAGATAACTTTCCCAAACTTCGTTTATTAGTGAGAAACTCGGACTCGGTCATCGGCTATCGGCTGAAGTAGCTTAGTGGATAGGGTAACAACCTGGAATGCTTGGTATCGGGTTTGATTCCTGGCTCTGGCTAATTTTTCACTCTAGTTGTGTTTATTGTATTAATGCTTGTGTGTCAATACATTATTTGCTTGTACCTTTTTATAATTTTGAAGTATTTGTAAAATTCATTTGTTCAATACGAAGATGAATGTAATTTTTTTCATACTGTCACATTCATTATAAATTTTATTGAATATTTCTTTACTTTCCATGTTAACATATAACTTTCTTCTATAGATGCATGAGAAACTGAAGTTCAATTTAAAAAGAGTGCGATCTTCTCTGACGGTGAAAAATTGATAAAGTGAGTTGAGGAAAAAGAACTATTGTCTATGAGAAAAATTCCTCCCCATACCTCACTCAGACCTTCAAATATGTTCTACAGCCCTGAAATTTTCAAATATTTTCAAATAATATCAGTTTATGAATCATTTTTAACAGTATCTTAACAGGTATATAAGCTTGATTATTGATATTTGAAGAAAATATGTTTCCAAAAATACTATCAATAAGTATGATTTTAATAGGTATTTGTATAAACTCTAGTTATGTAATATTTGTAAAATATGAGTCATATTAAAAATGCATATGTAAATCATTTTTATTGTATAGAATGTAATAAATCGTTATTTAGAAATAAACTTTATTTATATTTCATTGTATTATGTCATTTAATCACATTGCAATTATTGGTTGTTCATGTATGCATATTGCGTTTATAATAAAAATGACTATTCATAATATTTTCCAAAGCATTTTATGCATTTCTATTTGTTTCAATTCTAATTTCCATCCATTGTCTGCTTTTAGAAAGTTTTCTTAGCCATCTCTAGTGCTTAAGCATACTCATAAGCACTAAAAAAATGCGAAACCTGCCCATTATGACTGTTGATATGCCTAATATAGATTTTTGAGTATATATGTTAATGTGTGTACATCATCTCTGTTATATGCAGTTTTTTGAGTTAGAAATTCTAATTCCAGAGCAGAATTAACCACTGTTGAATCCAACTAAATTCATGTATTTAGATCCATTCTTCCGGATCTTTACGCCAGTTTGGAGTTTTAAAATTGTGGTCCTATGAATAATTAAATTTTCCTTTTTTATTATTTCAATTTGAAACATAACTATCAAGCAAATAAATTGTTAGAAAATGTCTAATGTATTAAGTGTAGACAGTGCAAGAAATTTGTGAGGAGAAAATTGAGGAAAGAGACAATGAAATAAATAAATAAAATGAAGAAAGTTTCAAGTGATTAATGACAACTATACTGAATATTCAGCAAAAAATAGAATAATACATTAAAAAAGATATTTTTTTAAATATGGCATTCAGCTAAAGACATTTTTTTACAGATGTGAGTTTTCTCATGTCTAACATACAAATACTTACGGCAATTGGTGTAAAATTACTGAAACACATGTCAGACCATTTTGATTATTTTGTAAAGAAATATTTTGATACATGAGGAAAACTCCAGTGTGGGTATTTAAAACTATAAAAATTCAATTTCATATTGAAAAAGGAATATTTTAACAACTCCAATTAATATAAGTGTTAGCATACAAAAAACAATTACTTAAAATCTTTTCGAAATACTGCTGAAAAACTATTAGTAATACTAATGCAAAAATTTTATAGTTAAAAATACTTTTTTGGTAAGTGTAAATATTTTATATACAATGCTAAGAAATCATTAGCAAATTTACGCATTATCTCTTGTACTGTTGTAAAGAACTGTCTGGCGATAATAAAAAATGTTTTAGATACAATATATAATAATTTTTCGTAATTTTTTTTCTTTGTCCCTTAATCAAGTTATATTTCTAATTATTTTTAGTACACCTTCAAGAGATTTTTCAGCATATTTGCTAACAATTTTTTGTGGATTTGTAAAGGATATTATAATACATTTATTATTATTTTTTTGGAATGCATACTAAGTATTTTATCTATTTTATCAAAAAATGCAAATTTTATTAAGTATATTTGATAAATTACATAAAACACTTAGTGTGCATTACTAAACAAAAATAGTAAATGTACTTTAAAGTCCTTTACAAATCCACAAAATATTCTTAGCAACTGTACAAAAAAATTCTTTGTAAGTGTACTAAAATTCATTAGAAAACCTACAAAATAATTTTTAGGAAACACCCTTAAAATTAGTTAGCACGTTTACTAAATAATCCTTAGTAAATCTACCAGAAAGTATTTAGTAAACTCTCTAAAAAATCACTAGTAAGTATACTAAACAATATTTAGTACCTTTACTAAAACTAATTTGAGAAACTCTCTTAAAAATTCTAAGTAAATCTACTAAATAATCAGTAGTAAGTTTACAATGAGTTTTTCGGAAAATTCCCTAAAATATTTTTACTACATTTACAACTTAGTCATTGGTAAATTTACTAGACATTATTTACTAAACTCCCTAAACTATCGTTAGTAAGTTTACTAAACAATCTTTAGAAAATTTACGGAAGTTTCTTTGAAAACCTCCCTAACAAATCGTTAGTACGTTTACTAAACAATATTTAGTAACAGTTACTAAAGAAACTTTAGTAATTTTACGTGATTTTCTTTGGCTGCGTTTACATAAAAAGTTCTAGGCATCCCAGTTTCCAAAAAAATTCTTAGTAACCTTCCAGAATTTTTTTTACAGTGTATATGAAAGCTACTTCTTCCTCCCGTCATTGCCGGAAGGACTTTTTTTGTTATGTTCGTATAAATTTCATTCAGATTTTGTATTGAAAATGACTGATGGATTTTAAAATTCAATAATTTGCAAACGGTGACAGCTATTTAAAAATTTTTTGCAGGAGGGTTATGTATAATGTCAGGAGTTTTTTACCGTATTTTTTTATTTTAGTTCGCATCTCAAACAATAGGTGGCGCTGACGGCGATTGAAGGCCAGGTCGTCGGTTCACTCAGCACTAATCACCTGGCTTTTAATCGCCGTCAGCGCCATCTATTGTTTGAGATGCGAACTAAAATAAACAATTACGGTAAAAAATCTCCTGACATTATACATAACACTTAGCAAAAAAAAAGCATAGAATTACCATAAAGAAAAATCCCATAAGTGCAATCATATGGTTTTTGCCTATGGTAAAAGTGATTCTATGGAAAACCATATGATCGTTAAGTGTATGGTAATTCTTATGAAAAACCATATAAACGTTAAGTGTATGGTAATTCTTTATGATACTGTATATTAAAAAAATACATATATCAGCTTTGGTGGCGCCATCTTTTAGGAGCACGGGGAGCCAAGCCCACTTATGTATTTCGAGTTCGGAGGAACTGGGATTCGATCCTCGGACCCGCTGGGTAGGAAGCGGTCGTCTTTACCATTCGCCCATACCGGGATGACGAACTCAGCTTATAAAAGTTCTATGAATAAAGCGCTTCGGTAAATCCTCATTATTTGTCGTTCTAAGTTATTGGTTAATAAAAGTTTTAAAGATCTTTTTTCTTATATATAAATTGTCTTATAGACATGTATTTATAAATTAATTTATTATTTTAATAACTGGAATAATGTCTTAGCAAATATTATTTAGTTATAAAATCCAATTAATTAAAGGAAAAACTATTTTCTGTTTATAAAAATTAATTAAAAAAATAGAGGTCGATAAGGAATAATATTTAATTAGAATAAGAAACCATTTGATAACTTAGTATATATAACTAAATATAAACTAATACTTTAACTTTAAAATAACCTTTACTCCTTTCAATAAAATAAAATTCTCAAATCTCAAAGATCCAATAGATGATTTTTCACATTGGGGTACTTATAATATTTCTTGCGAATGCGATAAAATGTACATCGGTCAGACGAAGCGTACCTTGAAAAAACGTGTGGGAGAACACAGTGCTAACGTTAAAAATTGTGAAATAAAACGTTCTGCTATCGCCAACCATTGCTGGTCAAATAGTCACAATTTTAAATTCTCCGAAGCCTCAATAATACAATATTGTTCATCTGTTTATGATTTGGACTTTTGGGGAGCTTTTCATATATGGAAAAACTCTAGTAATCAGTGGCGTAGCTAGGTATTTTGGCGCCCGGGGCAGGAAGAAATTTTGCGCCCCCCCCCCCCCGAAAAAAAAAGAATTACATTATTTTCCCTCGAGAGAAGAAAATGCCTCATTTTTGCTTGTACCAGGAGAAAAAGGAGTCGTCATTCCTTGTTTTTAAGGATTCAGCTGATTACACAAACATACAAAACTAAAATGTGTGGAACCCGATTAATTAAAGATTTATAGTTTTCACAGAATGTAAATTTTCCAAGTGGGTGAAAAAGTCCAGTCAGGATTTGAACCAGGGATGTATTGGCTGATGCCACCAATGCTCTTCCAACTGAACTATCCCGGGCGAATACCGGAGGACTAATTCACCCAATTAACCTCGACGATCACACAATCTGGTCTGATACTTTGGATCATCTCAAGAGAAAAAAATTGATGGTTAATATATGGAGCTGCAGAAAACGCTGCATACGAAATTAGATTAATTTATGAGACGATTATTCAATCGGTAAATCTTGTACATCACAGATCCCGGAGATTGTGCTATTCTTGACCAAATGTCAATCAAGAGCTAATTAATTAATTAAACTAAATGTTCCTCCCGAATTGACAGATTCGTTCCCAGATGGAAAAATATTACAATCCCTAACATATTAACAAGAACCCGCATGAAAAGTATTAGATTTTGCCCATTTGAGATGCATGCACAATGTACAACCTACGATCATCATGTTGGTCCCAAGATTCACGTAAATGGTTCCTGGGTCCTATGATCGAACTTGTAGAGATGGCTGTAAGATGCAGCAATGGAATAAACGAGTTCGGTCAATATAGAGGTTATCGAGTCAAATTCTTTTTCTCCAATATTTTTCCAGTTATTCCTCACATAGATAGATGTAGGCATAGTCTTTTCTAATGCCTAAGCGCTAAGTTAAAGTATATATGAAATGTATTTAACTTTTAAAATGAGGAAACAGCCGGTACTGGTCGTTCTAGGAGGAAGACTGAAAAGTCCTACTTTCTTTTTTATATGATTTAAGAAGTAAAAATTAGGGACTAGGTAGCCCACATTTTATTATAGTGTTGGAAAAAATTATAAAACCGATAGTAAATTTACAAAAATCAAAAAGTAATGGGATTGTTGATAATGTAAATTCTATTTTTATTTGCATGATCAACATTGCAATAATACGCACTAACTTAGATTAGAAAAAAAGGAAGAAGGACCATAAATTATACTAATTTCTTACAACTACCTGAAAAACAACTTGGAAAAATTTAAAAGCCGATGGTTCTAGCTTCATTTTGCATAATAATAGACTTGAGAAAGCAAGTCGCCATGAAAGTTTAGGTAAATGTAAACGTGTTATGTGCATATCAATAAATAAAAACTTTGTTAAATCACCATAAAAAGATAAATTAAACAGGACGCGTTTCGAGCTGCAAAATTACTGCTCGTCATCAGCTGATGACGAGCAGTAATTTTGCAGCTCGAAACGCGTCCTGTTTAATTTATCTTTTTATGGTGATTTAACAATGTTTTTATTTATTGATATATATTTATCGCCAGTATTTTCGGTATTCCTCAATAGTGTTATGTGCATTCCTTCTTTTTTTTTCTGGGTGTTTTTAATACATAGCTATGAGGAAAAATGTTAATATTAACTTTAAATGAAACTGGAATGTGTTTCTAATACTGCAAGAAAAATAGGAAGTTTTTTCATAAATCTCGAAGATTAAGGCAGTAAGAAGCGTACAGCTAGACCGAAATCCTTAACTGTAAAGCAATCCAGGCAAATTCGGAAACTAGCTTGCGGACAAAAAAAAATGTCGTCTGCCCAAATTCAAGAACAATTACAATTACCATGTACAAGCCAAACGTTCAGAATTGTTTTAAATAACAATTCAATTGTTCAAATTAAAAAAAAAATAATAATGAAGGAAACCCACCCTCTCTCTGAGTACCACAAATATGCTCACTTAGACTGCATGAAAACATTTAACCGAAGACACAAATTGGGGAGATGTTGTCTTTTCTGATGAAAAGTAGTTTCGATGGACTCGACGGCTATAAATATTTTTGGCATGACTTACGATAAGAAACTCATTTTTTTTTTTTTTTTTTTTTTTTTTTTTTTTTTTCGTCAATTTTGAGGTAATGGTTTGGACTGTATTTGCTGCCTGTGGAACCACTCCAATTGTTTTCATGCATGACAAAATGAATTCAGTTATGTATCAAGATATGGTAGGAGATAAATTATTACCCATTGCTCCTCTTATAACTTAGGAGACTGGACATTTCATCAGGACAACGCTTCCCTTCATGTTAGAAAGTTCACTAAATCTTGACTGAAAGCTAATCAGGTGAAATGCCTTCAAAGGCCAGCTCGTAGCCCCGATCTGAATGTAACAGAAAATCTTTAGGGAATTTTAGCCTATTATATTAACAAAAATGTACGACAATTCAATTCTAAGTTAGATTTCATGAATACTATTAAAAACTGCTGGAACTGTATTGATCTTTGACTCCTTGAGTACTTTGCGTGATCTGATAGATTCAATGAGCAAGAGACTAGTCAAAGTCATCGATTTAAAAAAATTACAGAAATGGCTTGAAGTATTCACCGTACGTGTAAATGTGAAAACTTAAGAGAGGGTAGTCAAAAGCAGATCCTAATTCTCATGAGGCTCAGATTTTTCAATTTTCGGTAATTAATAGAGAAAACTAATAAAAAACTCATCAAAAATGCGATTTCTTTTCACAAAAACAGAGCGCACATCTGAACTTGCCCCCCTTGCCCCCCCTTAGCTATGCCACTGCTAGTAATTTGGTTAATGACTTGTCCAGTACTCCAAGATTTTCTGATGTCTGGTTTCCATTCCTATGATGTCACTCTCCCTCCCCCCTCCTTTTCTCCTTGAATTGGACTCGTCCAGCGAGAAGTAACATGATTGGTCTCCTCTGGGTGCGCGTGCCAGTTTACTTTTTACTGTTGCTTTGCGACGTTTCATGATCAGTTCGCCTTAGCGGCGAGCTCTGATGCTCGGTTTATTTTATTTTATTTAACGATGTGACTTCTTTTACGTTTTACACTTTTATAGCACTGATGATGGGACTTTAGACGTCCCGAAACGGCTGTATGCTTTTAACATCTTTTATTTTACAATTTGTGCTCTTTAACGTTGTTTATTTATTTAGTTATATATAAGCACAAAGTACAATCCTCCCCCCCCTTCTTAACTTAGTATATAATATATATTTTTAATGATTATATTAATGTATTATATTAATTCATTACTTACGAGCATTTTTTAATTTAAAAAAAATATATATATGTAGTATACTATTTTTTAAAATAATTTTTACGGAATTATTGAATTTTTCTTTTCAATTTTAATACTGAACAGATTAATAGATTTTTTAATATTTTTATACATTGTAAAATGATTTTTAATCTTTTCAATAATTATTAACATTCAAATAAAATAAAATAAAAAAATTGTTCTTGCATATAAAATGAATATAAATTAAATATAAAAAACAAGACTAAAAAATATTAAAAATTTTCAATGCAGTTTTTTTTTTTTTTTTTTTTTTTTTTGGAATGTGTTTGTATAATTACAGAAGTTTGTAATTACAAACTTTCTTTAATCGCTGTTAGTATTTTATAGGAAATATGGCATCAAATATACGTTTTTATTAAATCATTTTATTTCTCCCATAGGACTTTTTATTTATAACGTATAGACACTGCTCACATACATGAAATACATAAGAAAAAAATAACAATACTATTGAATCATATGTTATCATAATTTGAGGTCGATAAAAATATTGGTAGATTTTTTTATATTTTTATAGATCGTAAACAAATTTTTAATCTTTTAAATAATTATTAACTTTTAAATAAAAAAAATCCCTGTTGTTGCGTAAAAAATGAATATAAAAATATAATAACGTGGATTAATTTATGAACTGTTTTTTGTCTTATCAAGTTTATAATGTTAATATTTAATTAATATATCATACTATATTATATATTATATTAATATATATATATTAATATTTTGTTGTTAATATTTTTAAAAGCTATTTCAAAAACTCTTTTGATGATTCAATTTTTTTAGGTCCTTTTTAAAAGGAATTCAAAATGATTTTCTTTAAATAAATATAGGCTATTTTTGACAATTTGTTTATTTTGCCCTTAGCAAAAAATGGCATAGGATTTTTTATGGAAACAAATGGTTTTATATGGAAAATCGTAAAACATTTATGTCATTATATGTAAACATATTGTATTCATATGGTAAACATTCATCGCTCTATGGTATTGCAGAGCAATGTGTATGGTAAAGTCATAGGATAATGATATATATCATACATGATATGGTATTTCATAGCAAGGTGTATGGTAAAACTATAGGGAAATGAAATTTACCAAGCATTCAATGGTGTACCATAGCATGATGTGTCGTAATATCATACATAATTGTTTGTACCATAAATTGTATGGTATTTCAAAGCATGGTGTATGGTAAAATCGTAATACTTTTTGAAAGTTTATAATATGTAAGATTTTGTGTAACTATAATATAAAACTACTCAGTTGTTGTAATCTCAAAATTTTCTCCTATCTTTATGCATGTTTTCGCACTTCTAAAATATAGAAACATAGCAGCGCCACTGGTTAGATGGTTTAAACCAAAATCTATTTAGCAACAACTTATGTTAACTTATAACCAGTCCGATGAAAATCCCTTGATCTAAAATTAATATAACATAAAATAACATATTATTATTTTATTTTAATTCATATATATGAGTGTGAAAATGTATTTAAAAAAAAAAAATTGAGAGAAATAAAATGATTCAATAAAAATATATATTTAACATATTTCCTATAAATTTCTAACAGCGATTAAAGGAGTCCGGAACCACATATAATGAAAAAAACTGCATTAAAAATTTCTCTGATTTTTTATGCTTATAATGACATTTAAATAACTTTTTTTAATAATAATTTGAAAAGGAAATATTATGTAATTTTTCTTTGGTTTCGTTTTCAGCATCTAGCTTTTAAGCTTTCATTGTCATGGATGCGTTTTTCTTCATGATGGGTTTTCACAATTTCTCACATTTAAATTATTATAACTCAAGAACCGTTAAACATAAATGCTTTAAAATTAGAACATGCCTTTTTTCAACTGCTTTACTTTAATTTTGATTCAGCAAATTTGAAAAAAAATATTTACTTTTGAAAATATTATTTTTTTCAAACTTTAAAGCTTTAAATATATATATATATATATATATTAATATTTTTAAAAAGGCTGGATCAAAATTAAAATGTAGGTGTTTCTGCTTACTTAATTGCTAAAAAAAAAAAAAACTAAAATTCTACAATTAGTACATTGAGTTACAATAATTTTTAACTACCCTCCACTTTTTAAAATAAATTTTAAAATAAAAAAATAGAGAAGTTTTACCATGTGATTTTGTTTAAAAATAGTATGTTTAATCATCACAAAAAATTGCAAAATTTTAATTCAATAAAAGATTTTTTTTAATGCGTCCCGGACCCCCTCAAAATAAACAAATTGTCAAAAATAGCCTATATTTATTTAAAGAAAATAATTTTGAATTTATTTTAAAGAGAACCTAAAAAAATTGAATCATCAAAAGATTATTTGAAATAGCTTTTAAAAATATTAACAACAAAATATTAATATATATATATTAATATAATATATATTATATAATATATTATAATATATTAAATATTAACATTATAAACTTGATAAAACAAAAAACAGTTCATAAATTAATCCACGTTATTATATTTTTATATTCATTTTATATGCAACAACAGGGTTTTTTTTAATTTAAAAGTTAATAATTATTTAAAAGATTAAAAATTTGTTTACGATCTATAAAAATATAAAAAAAAAATCTACGAATATTTTTATCGACCTCAAATTATGATAACATATGATACAATAGTATTGTTATTTTTTTCTTATGTATTTCATGTATGTGAGCAGTGTCTATACGTTATAAATAAAAAATCCTTTGGGAGAAATAAAATGTTTAATAAAAATGTATATTTGTTGACATATTTCCTATAAAATACTAACAGCGATTAAAGAAGTTTGTAATTACAAACTTCTGTAATTATACAAACACATTAAAAAAAACTGAATTGAAAAGTTCTAATATTTTTTAGTTTTGTTTTTTATATTTAATTTATATTCATTTTATATGCAACAACAATTATTTTATTTTATTTTATCTGAATGTTAATAATTATTGAAAAGATTAAAAATCATTTTACAATGTATAAAAATATTAAAAAATCTATTAATTTTTTCAGTATTAAAATTGAAAACAAAAAATCAATATTTCCGTAAAAATTATCTAAAAAATAGCATACTACATATTTTTTTTATTTTAAAATTAAAAATGCTCGTAAGTAATGAATTAATATAATGCATTAATATAATCATTAAAAATATATTATATACTAAGTTATCAAATGATTTCTTATTCTAATTAAATATTATTTCTTATCGACCTCTATTTTTTTAAATTTATTTTTCATAAACAGAAAATAGTTTTTCCTTTAGTTAATTGATTTTATAACTAAATAATATTTGCTAAGACATTATTCCAGTTATTAAAATAATAAATTAATTTATAAATACATATCTATAAGACAATTTATATACATATAAAAAACCTTTAAAACTTTTATTAACCAGTAACTTAGAACGAAAAATAATGATAATTTACCGAAACGCTTTATTCATAGAACTTTTATAAGCTGATTTCGTCATCCCGGTATGGCCGAATACTTAAGACGACCGCCTCCTACCCAGCCGGTCCGAGGATCGAATCCCAGTTCCTCCCAACTCGAAATACATAAGTGGGCTTGGCTCCCCCTGCTCCTAAAAGATGGCGCCACCAAAGCTGATATATGTATTTTTTTAATATACAGTATCATAAAGAATTACCATACACTTAACGTTTATATGGTTTTTCATAAGAATTACCATACACTTAACGATCATATGGTTTTCCATAGAATTACTTTTACCATAGGCAAAAAACCATATGATTGCACTTATGGGATTTTTCTTTATGGTAATTCTATGCCTTTTTTTGTTAAGGGGGAGGGGGTCCGGGACGCATTAAAAAAAATCTTTTATTGAATTAAAATTTTGCAATTTTTTGTGATGATTAAACATATTATTTTTAAACAAAATCACATGGTAAAACTTCTCTGTTTTTTTTAATTTAAAATTTATTTTAAAAAGTGGAGGGTAGTTAAAAATTATTGTAACTCAATGTACTAATTGTAGAATTTTAGTTTTCTTTAGCAATTAAGTAAGCAGAAACACCTACATTTTAATTTTGATCCAGCCTTTTTAAAAATATTAATTAATATATATATATATATATATATATATATATATATATATATATATTTAAAGTTTTAAAATTTGAAAAAAATAATATTTTCAAAAGTAAATATTTTTTTTTTTTTGAAATTTGCTGAATCAAAATTAAAGTAAAGCAGTTGAAAAAAGGCATGTTCTAATTTTAAAGAATTTATGTTTAACGGTTCTTGAGTTATAATAATTTAAATGTGAGAAATTGTGAAAACCCATCATGAAGAAAAACGCATCCATGACAATGAAAGCTTAAAAGCTAGATGCTGAAAACGAAACCAAAGAAAAATTACATAATATTTCCTTTTCAAATTATTATTAAAAAAAGTTATTTAAATGTCATTATAAGCATAAAAAATCAGAGAAATTTTTAATGCAGTTTTTTTCATTATATGTGGTCCCGGACGCCTTTAATCGCTGTTAGAAATTTATAGGAAATATGTTAAATATATATTTTTATTGAATCATTTTTTTTTTTTAATACATTTTCACACTCATATATATGAATTAAAATAAAAGAATAATATGTTATTTTATGTTATATTAATTTTAGATCAAGGGATTTTCATCGGACTGGTTATAAGTTAACATAAGTTGTTGCTAAATAGATTTTGGTTTAAACCATCTAACGAGTGGCGCTGCTATGTTTCTATATTTTAGAAGTGCGAAAACATGCATAAAGATAGGAGAAAATTTTGAGATTACAACAACTGAGTAGTTTTATATTATAGTTACACAAAATCTTACATATTATAAACTTTCAAAAAATATTACGATTTTACCATACACCATGCTTTGAAATACCATACAATTTATGGTACAAACAATTATGTATGATATTACGACACATCATGCTATGGTACACCATTGAATGCTTGGTAAATTTCATTTCCCTATAGTTTTACCATACACCTTGCTATGAAATACCATATCATGTATGATATACAGGGTGTCCCCTCTCAACGGTGGCCAATGGCTAATTTCTAAACCGTTGGTCATAGACATATAGTTCCAATTGCAAAAATGCTTTAAAAAAGGCAAAAAATTGTTTTTTAAGCGATTTTGGTCAAAAAAATGTTTTACTAAAAAATTACGAAAATTAAATTTTTATACAGTCCCCCGGTCCTATAAGTGATATTTAGTAAAATTTTTTCAACACTCTAGCAAGTAATACAGAAAAGGTCCCATTCATGTAACATTAAAATTGACCGAGTTATGAAACTTTAAATTTCATGACTTAAACCACTTTTCTATAGCTGAAAACGGATGAGTTCGACGGAACTTTAAGGGAACGTACACTAAGTGCTTAAAGTATTATAAAGGGAGTCGATTTCCAACGCTGTTCAAAGGCTACTTCCTAAACTATTTCTCACAGACATATAGTTCCAATTACAAAATGTTTTAAATGAGCGATTTAACTGAAGGCGCTGTCATCGTATAAGTTTAACGGTAAAGTTAATTATAATTAATCAACTTCTAGATTGGTTATTAAAATAACTGAAGACATGAATTTCAAAATTCTCTTTATCGAAAAAATCAAATTTTGGGAAATAGCGAAAAAACTTTAAATGCATCTATTGGTTTTCATTATAAATTTTGAGATTGAATTGTTACAATAGTGGAGGTTTGTATAGACTGATAGAGAAATCAAAAAGCGATAAGCCGAGTTTTGAAATTCATATCCTCAATTGTATTTTTACGTATGCTTTATTTTGTAAGCAAATGAAGCTTATTCTTTTCGTGATTTTATTTTAAAAAGGTATGTTATTTTGATAAGCTTTTATTTTATTCATAGTTTTCCTATGTAAATTTTCCTAGTTCAAAACTTATATTCAAATTTTAACTCACTTGCAAATACCTGATTGAGGTTCAATTCCCATACTTATTTAAACCCGATGACAATGTAATATGAATACGATTTTAGGTGCGTTCGATTTATTTATTTTATAGGACTACATCAAATTCTATTAGGTTAAGTAATCTAATAGAGCTTTAAATATGTATCATTTTGTAACTATTTGTGACTTTTCAATTTAACAAAATTTCTGTTATTTTTTTACTTATATTTTTAGCACAAACTGCATATTTTACTTTAACATGTAAATGTGAACATAAATTCAGAAACAACATTGTAAATTTTTTTTTTACTCCCAATGTTTAAAGTTAAATTTTCTATCTGATGTTTATTTTTATTTCCAGTAAATTTGTGACTGACCCCTATTTTGCAGCAAAAAATATGCTTCAACTTTGAACAGCTATAACTCGGTCAATTTTGATCGCAGAGGAATGGAACTTTTTTTGTCTTACTTGTTAGAGTAGTGGTAAAAATTTTCTAAATATCACTTATAGGACCGGGGGACCGTATAAAAATTTAATTTTCGTAATTTTTTAGTAAAACATTTTTTTGACCTAAATCGCTTAAAAAATAATTCTTTGCCTTTTTTAAAGCATTTTTGCAATTGGAACTATATGCTATGACCAACGGTTTAGAAATTAGCCATTGGCCACCGTTGAGAGGGGACACCCTGTATATCATTATCCTATAACTTTACCATACACATTGCTCTGCAACACCATAAAGCGATGAATGTTTACCATATGAATACAATATGTTTACATATAATGACATAAATGTTTTATGATTTTCCATATAAAACCATGTGTTTCCATAAAAAATCCTATGCCATTTTTTGCTAAGGGAACCCTCCTGCAAGAAATTTTTTAAATAGCTGTCATCGTTTGCAAGTTATTGAATTTTTAAATCCATCAGTCATTTTTGGGACATCCGGTATTGCTTATCCTATTCATTATTGTTTCTTTGAAAAATGTTTAATACCTACGGTTTAATATTACCTACACATTTATACACGATGTATCAGTTTTGTATAAAGATGTTTTAAGAAGATATGTTTCGAATCTCAGTTTTTGATCTATTAAGATTTTTTTCATTGTTGTTTTTTTAACAGTTGTTCAAAAGCATTAAGTCAATGTCCATATATATATATATATATGTTACAGGCCAAATCCGATTTTAGGCCAAACTAGATTGGCCTCGGCCAAACCGGTCTATCCTAACGCCCATCGGATAAACTAGTTTTTCCTAGGCCAAACTAGTCTATTCAAAGGCCCATAGGACAAACTAGATTTTCCTAGGCCAAACAAGTTTGGCCTAACACTTATAAGATAAACTAGTTTAGACTGCTGTTTATTGGTCTGAACTAGTTTATCCTAGGCTAATTCAATTTGGCGTGATTTTATTGAATTCAATGACCGCCTCAATGCCAACATTCTTGTTTGTCCTAGTCTGATCTAGTTTATCCTAGCCCAATGTAGTTTTACCTGTTTTTAGCTCATGTGCGTCAAATCCAGAGAAATAATCGGCTTCCACGTTCTGTATGTATGTATGTACGCATGTAAGTACACATGTATGTATGTATATGCGTAATGCGATAACTCTTGATAGAAATAATGTAATTTGACGTGTTTTTGTATCATCAGGTTACCAAAGCCTGAGAACTAATGTGCCCGTAGGTTCTGTATTTATGTATGTACGTAAGTACGTAACGCAATAATTCTTGATAGAAATACTCGATTTGGATCAAACTTTCAATATAGGTTTATTCTTATGAGGAACTTTTCTGATTAATTTTGGGAGAAGAATAAGGAGAATAATAATCATTGGAGAAGAAGAAGGGGGGAGGGGCGATCAGAGACTGATTAGCCCCTTCCCTTAATTCAAATAAATGGGTTTCCATGCATTATTAGCATATTTTATTCAAAATTTAGATATAGGAGCATCCTCTTGAGGCGCCTCCATGATTAGTTGCGGGTGTTCATTGTTTAAGTATAAAGGGAGGGGGGAATAGGGGTAATGCCCCATAACTTATGTAAATGCTTTTTTTCACGCAGAATTTACTGATTTGCTTGAAATTTTAGAAATTAATTCATTTTGGTAAAGCGCTTCCCTAATTAGTTTTGGGGGTTAATTGAATAATAACAACGGGAAGAACGGGGGGATCCCGCCTAATTCTGACAAATGGGTTTTTCATACAGAATTAACCGATTTGCCGTAAATCTTGGATTTGTTTATTCTGATGAAGCGCTTCACTGATTAATTTTGATGGTTCTTCGGTTAAATATAAGGGGAAAACTTACAATTTATTTCCTTTATTAAATTAGGTAAATTGGTTATAATACAGAATTATCCAATTTGCTTAAAATTTTGGACATGAATTCATTTGATCAGGCGCTTCTTTAATTAATTTGGGTTTTTTTTCTTTTGGTTAAGTATAATGGGGTAGTGGACGTTTTATCGCCTTCCTTAAATTAGATAAATGGGTTTTTATGCAGATTTATCCGATTTGCCGTAAATTTTGAATATAGTTTTTTTATTTATAAGGCGAATTCCTGAATTGTTTTAAGGGTTTAATGATTAAGTATAAAGGGGGCAATGGGGGATTACCCTCTTTAAATCAAATGAATGGTTTTTGAGCAGAATTATCTGATTTGCTACAAATTTTGGATAGTTGTTTAATTTTATAAAGCGTATCTGTGATTAGTTTTGGGGTTCAATAGTTAAGTATAATTGGGGAAATGGGAAAAGGTAATCCAACTTACTTTATTTTTCGAGGGTGTAATTCTTTAAAAAAAATAAGGCTGCAATACACAATTAGTGTAAACAGCTTGTGAATGAAAAACCATCAGTTTAATTGGGCAATATTCTTTTTAATATTGATCCCGACTACTGCTCCATAGCTAACCTTGTGCAAAGTGGTTTTGTCATCACCCTTATATAATGTATTTTATTCGAAGGGTTGTAGAATACTGTCAGAAGTTTGCACTCGCAGGCATTTCGAGGCCCGGGCCCCGGCTTTCAAGAAAGAAAGTTATTTTGCCGTGACCCTGTGTAAAAATTAAAAGTTCAGACCGAGCCCTGCCTGTACAAAAATCAGTGAAAAATCAGTCTGGCTCAATCTGGCCCTACTCAATTTCTGCAAAAAATTCAGATTTTACTTAACATACAATTAGGATTCCTTTAAAAAATACTGCATACATATTTATTGGATAAATTTACAATGTATTTTTAAATCATGATGTGTTCACAGAATGATAAATAGACAATATATTATTGATTATTTAGATTCTTAAATCTTTCAATATTCAAATAGTGATTCATTAAATAATTAATGTAGTTTAGAGTAAAAGAAAAAAAAGAGAGTTATAAACATCATAACTATTGAATCTGTTCAGTAAAAAGTAGATTTGTAAATATGTTTCTCTGTCATTCCTTAAGGCTTTTCTCAAATCCAAAAGAGCTGCATCTTAACACATATAAGAACTAATTCATTTTCGGAAATGCATAAGATTAACAAGCATTTTGACTTAGAAAGTATGTAATCGAATGGCGTTAATTATTTTTTCATAAAAGCGACGTACCTTTGAGAAAAACCTTACAATTAAAACTACGTTTTGATTCGAATAAGCATAATAAAAATAAGCAAAAAATAAGCAAACACCATGTCCAATGCATCAATACACCATGTCTCTACGGTGGACATGTTAAATTTCTGTATTGATGTTATAAGCAATGACTCTTTACACACATTTATGCTTATTTTTGTGTAAGACATGTTTTTTACCGGCCAAACTCGATTTCAAGCCAAATTATATTAGCCTAGGCCAAACTATTTTATCCTAACGTTAATTCAATAAACTAGTTTTTCCTACGCCAAACTTGTGTATCTAAATGTCCATAGGATAAACTAGTTTTTCCTAGGTAAGAGGGTAATCCTTCATTTTTACCTTCATAGTTAACCATTAAACCTCCAAAACTATTCAGGGAATCGCCTTATCAGAAAGAACTTATATTCAAAATTTAAAGCAAATTCGTCAATTCTGCGTCAAAAACCATTTATCTAAACTATGTAGTGTTGCCTACATTGCCCTTTCTTTTAGACTTAAACAATAGACATCCACAACTAATCACGGTGGTACATTGTCACAATGATCCTATATCTAAAATTTTAAATGAAATCTGATAATGCTGCATGATAAATCCATTTCTCTAAATTAACAGTGTGGAATTAGCCTCCCGTTCTCCCCTTTTTATTCTTATCCAATGAATTCCCAAAATTAATCAGAAAAGTACCTTATCAGAATGAACCTACATCCAAAATTTGAAGCAAATCCGATATCTCTATTAAGAGTTATCGCGTTACGTACATACGTACGCACATACGTACATACATCCGTATATACATGCGTACATGCATATACAGAACCTGTGAGCCCATTATTTCTCTGGCTTTCATGCCCGTGAGCTAAAAACACGTAAAACCAGATTGGCCTAGGATAAACTAGATCAGTCTAGGACAAACAAGAATGTTGGCGTTGAGGCGGTCATTGAATTCAATAAAATCACGCCAAATTGAATTGGCCTAGGATAAACTAGTTCAGACCAATAAACAGCAGTCTAAACTAGTTTATCCTATAAGAGTTAGGCCAAATTAGTTTGACCTAGGAAAATCTAGTTTGTCCTATGGGCCTTAGGATAGACTAGTTTGGCCTAGGAAAAACTAGTTTATCCGATGGTCGTTAGGATAAACCGGTTTGGCCTAGGAAAAACTAGTTTATCCGATGGGCGTTAGGATAGACCGGTTTGGCCTAGGCCAATCTAGTTTGGCCTGTAACATATATATATATATATATATATATATATATATATATATATATATATATATGTGTATATATTAATTTTTACCTTTATTGACGGATCTATTAACCTTTTAATTCTTTAAGAGTCCTGCAATTTTTTTCATTCCAGTTTAATGATTTACAAAAATACTGTGAAAAGTATTTGTAAGAAGTTTTGTATTTGATAACTTTACATAAATTAAAAGTAATTGGAATGTAGTTGGATTACCCTAACTAAATATTTAATTTCAGCATGATTAAGAAAATAATCAAAAGCTAGTTTGGTAAATTATTAAATCAACAAACTTAAAAGCAACCTTTTGCTTTGGGAGAGTTTCTGCATTGACAGTTTTGATGTCCCATTATAAGCTTTGTTTACAGATTTAATTATGGTTAATAATTAAATGCCACAGGATTGAAATTTCATCATCCTTCCTCATGATTTAATTTTAAAAGTGGTGGTATATCTTTATACGATCATTAAAAAATTCTACGAAAAAATTCTTTTATATTCATGGATCATTTCAAATATTTTTGACAGTAAAGCTATTGATGTTTATTTGACTTTAGTTTGACATCAAAATGGCTCACAAGTGTCTAAGTCACAACGATGGCCAAAATGGGAATTCTTTATTGTTTCAAATTATGACCGACGAGTGATCCTCATTTCATAACTTCGCTGTGAAATCCCTTGTAACCAATTCTTTAGTTATTTGTAGTTTTTTACATAAGTGCTATCAGGGTTAATACGGATCTTGGAATTTCAGACCAGCAAATTCATCGGTAACAATATTTTACTCAGGAAAATCTCTCATTGTATAAAGCGAAATTTAACGCGTTTGAAGTATGTTTATTTTAAAAAAAATACTGACATTTCACCTAGAAAATAACGGTACCAATACGAATTGTGGCTGTATATCAAGATTACAGTGATAATTTTATACCTATTTTACACTTTGTGAGATGTTAGTGATTACACAAATGTTTGCAGTTTGGTTGCTATGCATTTTCTTTTCTTTTTTTTTTTTTTTTTTTTTTTTTTTTTTTTTTTTTTTTTTGTTATATTTCGATTGCTATGTTATAAAGCAAACATTTCATTTATTCGCAGTGACTTTATCAGAAACATATTGCTTTTTATTATTCTTTATTTAATTCCTCAGATGCATTTTAATGATAATCGTGCATGATCAAGTTTTAATAATACACGACCTAATTAAGAAAAAATGAGTAAGATTATGAAATATTATACACAGTCTTTTTTTAATCCATAGTTCCTCACAATTTTAACCAACATAGCTCAAAAGTGTTTATGACTTCGGCTTCTCTGTCTTCATCTACTGCCTATCCGTAGTATGTCCATTAGGTTGGTCACAAATCAAGTTTCGATTTTTTCCGAGGGGACCCCTCAAAAAGTTGCCAATTGGCTAGAAAATAAAATTGGAAAAGATTCAGCCCATTTAGATGATATTATCAGGTAACCAAGAAAGTTCGTGCGGTTTTCATCAGACATAAAAAACGACCCACAAAAATCCCAAACACTTATTTTATTCTTTGAAATAATCACCATTGGCTTCAAATACGTGTTCCCAACGAGACACAAGCTTATAAATATCCTTTTTGAAAAAATCTTTTGGTTTAGAGTCCAAAAACTGGATTATAGTTTTTGTGACACCATCTTGGGTTTGGAACTTCTGTTCAGTCATTCTGTGTCATTTCTGTTCAGTCTGCAGGTGATTATCCATGGCCAAAAACAAGTAATAGTCCGATGGGGCGATGTCCAGGGAGTAAGGTGAGTGAGGCAAAACTTACCAGCCCAATGTTTTTATCACGTCCTTGGTCGCTTTGGCCGTATGAGGTCTGGCGTTATCGAGGAGGAGAACTCCCCCTCTCCTGTTGACCAGCGCTGACTGCTTTTCGTGCAAAGCAGCTGAAACCCGTTTTAACTGCGACGAGTAGACTTCGGCTGTGATTGTTTTCCCGCTTTCTAAGAATTCATAGTGAACTATACCAGCGCTAGTCCACCAAATACACAGCATTATCTTTTTTTGATGAATGTCCAATTTAGTAACCAATGAGACGGAACCAGAACTGGACCAATGATGTTTTCTCTTTCGGTTATCATACATAACCCAATTATCGTCACATGTCAATATAGAAAAGAGGCTTTGGTTGTGGCGCGACAGCAATGACAAGCAGATGTTCAATCGTTGGAGCTTGTTTTCCTCGAACAGGACATGAGAAACCCACTTATCAAGTTTCCAAGACATCTCAAGGCTATGACGATGCGATCGGATGGTTTCGTCAGATGCTCCAAACCTTTGCGCAAGTTCCTGGCATGTTAGATCAGGATTCTGTTTGATTTCCTCTTCCAGCTGGACTTGGTCTAAGATGGATGGATGACCAACAAAGGGTTTGTCTTCGAGGCTCTCGTCTCCGGACGAAAATCTGCTGAACCACTTTTGAGCGGTCCGTTCTCTCACTGAAGTTTCTCCAAACACGGAGCATATTCTTCTAGCGGCCTCTGCAGCTTTGTTTCCTAATTTGAACTCGTAGAGCAAAATAGGCCTCAAAATCTCCTTTGTCAACGACATCCTTTGTCAACGATTGTACTTCCTACAAAACTGATAGCGAAACGTGAGATATGTTAAACAACTCTTAACTGATTGCAATTTAAAGGCAATGTACAGTAATGACATCATCAGAATCAGTATGACCACGCCTAAGCAACAAAAGTAGCTATTCTCAAAAACCGCACGAACTTTCTTGGTTACCTGATAAGTCGTGCCTCAATGAAGTCTAAGTTCGAGAAAAATGTCATTTTTCGTAAAAAAATAATGCTTTTTTTTTCCTTCATGAAATGAATACATATAAACCGAGAAACATAATTCTGGTCTCTTTTAATAAAAAATCTTTTTGCCTTGAAAAACCACTCACGATATTTTTGACAAAATGTATAGATTTAAATAGATAGGCATTTTTAGGACCAGAATTGATCCGAATCCTAAAAATGGACTTTTTATGAAAATGCGAAAACACAATGTAGCATTCCATTTCCCCTGCTTCCAACATTTTTTTTTCATTTTACATATAATTAAGTATTTGATTTAAAAAAAAAATCAGAAGTAAATGAAAAAATTCGAAATTTAAACTGAAAGATTTTTTTAAATGAGCAGAAAAAGTTTTAAATTAGAACAAAAAATGTTAAAATGCATTTTATTTTTAAAGTTGTGTTATAAGAAACGAAACATCCTAGGAAAAAGAAATTACTATCTCTTACAGTTTTCATGTTAAAGTAATTATGGCTTAGAGAATGTATGGCTTAGAGTAATTATGGCTCTCGAAGAGTTTTAAAATGTTTTTTTTTTTTTCATTCAGATACAACTCTTACAAAAACTGTTTTTGTTCTTCACCTTTCATTAAACAGAAATTTTGGATTAATTTCCTTCCCTTTCCAGCTCTATTTTCTTAAAATCATTCACTTTTTAACCGACTTCAAAGAGGAGGTTATGATTTCGACCTGTATGTATTTGTTGTTCACGCATAACTTTTGCAAATATGAACCGATTTTGATAATTCTTTTTTTGTTTGAAAGCGCATGAGGCCCATGTGGTCCCATTCGAATTTCATAAAAATCTGATAATTAGAACTTTTTTAAAAATAAAAACTTTAAATTTCAAATTCATTTTGTAGCAATCGACCAATTAGAAGTGTTCATTTTGCATGCTTTTCTGTTACATTTACATAGACACACGATCTTTTCACTGTTAAAAGGTTGAAGTTTTTTCTGCATCGTCACTCCACCGCTTTTATGGAATATCTCTATTTTGACCAATGAGAATTCACCATAATACAATGAAGTAATCATTTTCTATAAAAGCGATGGATTGACGATAAAGTAAAAGTTTCAAATTTTTAACAGTGTTCAAAGTGCAAAATCCTAACTGGACGAGGGCCAGGATTCACATAAATTTTGCGCTGTTTGCGAAACGAGATTTATTAACAAGAAAATTTATTTAAAACATTGAAAAATTTGCTAAAATTCAGGCTTCTGATTCGTTAATCTGGTTTCGCTAACAGTGCAAATTCTACCTGGATTCCGGACAAGTTCTTTTATGCAAGAAACCGGAAATATAGCATCTAGGGGATATAATGTGGAAATCGGCTATCTCGGGGCGTGTTCAGAGCAACTTACAAAAGTAACCAATGTTACCGACCGATTGTAGGGCAGTACGAAAGCAAATTGTGGCATCAATGAAAACTATTCTGTTGAATTGTAGCTGACGTCACACTTCGCTTTGATTTTCATTTCGTACTTGTCTACACTGTTAAAAATCTGCTGCATTTTGCTGCAACGCACTCCCCTGCTTGTACAGAAAACGGTTACTTGGCCGTGAAATGGCGCTTTCTCATTGGTTGGAATAGAGATATTATATACAAGTGGTGGAGGGCGTTGCAGCAAAATGCAGCAGATTTTTAACAGTGTACAATCGGTAAGTGGTCGGTAAGTAACCGGTAAGTTGTGTTGAACACGCCCTCTGTAACACTTAAAAAAGCGCTAAAATGTTCTATTCTTTAAATGTGCAACAATGCTAATGAAATTTAAAGATAGGCGCGACATCTGCAGGACATTTTCTAAAAATGCAAGAATTATTGCTAGTCTAGATAATGTATCACGAAAATGCCGCAGATGTTGCTGTGATCGACACTTTGGAATTCAGTAGCATCGTTGCACATTTAAAGGATATAAATTTTTAGCACTGCTTGCATTGTAAAAAATTGAACCCTTTTTCTGCGTCGTCACCCCATCGCTTTTATAGGAAACGATTACTTCGCTCTATTATGGAGCATTCTCATTGGTCAAAACAAAAATTCTATAAAAGCGATGGAGTAACGATGCAGCAAAAGGGTCAAATTTTTTACAGTGTCGATAGCAGATTTTCACTCCATGTATTCCAGACTCTCTCCTTCGAACAATGAAAAGTTCTCAAAAATGAAGGCTTATGATTGGTCAACCTTGTTTTGCTTAACAGCGAATAATCCTTCTGGATCCTAACCACTGTTGCAGAGATGCTAGTTTTTTTCCAAACTACGAAATCTTAGCTGGAACAATTCTCGTATCCACCAAAGTGAAAGATCCACATCGATCCAGACATGAGAATTCGATATCGAAAAGCTGAAAATTCATCTCTAAAGAGCCTTACACGTTAAAGCAAGAGTGCCTGTGTATCAGGGTGCTTGTTATGCCGGATTCCCAAAGTGATTAAAGTACATTGCTATGTGCTAGATTTACATTTAGACAAATATAAATGACGAAAAATTTTGATAAGCTTACCATTAAAGTTAAGCTATTTAACATCTTTCACCCATAAAACAAACTCGTTCAGGCGACTACCGCCAAGTTCTGGAATAAAAATTATTAAATTTTCTGTATTTTGGAAAACCGCGTTTATCAAAGAAAATTCTTAACTTCAAATATTACTACTTTCATATAGACGCATGCTGAATCATGGTGTGATTTTGATAATATCTTCCTTTTTAGTTTTTATGACTGAAAAGAGTATTTTAATACATACGAACATTTAGAATTACCTTGCTATGCATTGAATCATAGAAGCAACTTGACGCGCTCTGATTGTGTACGCGTACTTTAAACTGTAAAAAATCTGACCCTTTTGCTGCATCGTCACTACCCCGCTTTTATAGAATATCTCACTTTTGATCCATGAGAATGCTCCATAATAGGCTGAAGTAATCGTTTTCTGTATTAACGGTGGAGGAACGATGCAGCAAAAGGGTCAAATTTTTAACAGTGTACCCTGTTTAAAATATCTTGAAAAATTACGTCTGTTTTTAAAGACTATCTATTTTCTGACCAATGAAAACGCTCCATAGACGTTTTTAGATCGCTCTCATTAGTCAGAAAATAGATAGCTTTAAAAACAAAGGTAATTTTTCACAATGATTTAAACGTGTACTGATGAATTGTCAGCTTTTGAATGCCCAATTACGAAGTCTGTAGAATTCAATGTGGACCTTAAGGCACTACACTAGTCTCAGAAAAAGACCCTGATGTTAGTGTAAAGACTATGGAGGCGTTCTTTTCTCGCGTATCTCGTCAAATTTTAATATATTTACATGATTATTTTTTCATAGGTTAGCCGAGGATGATCTACAACCTTCCTAGTTTTTACTTCTTCGATTTTGCTTATGTATGTTTTATATAATGATAGTTTCAATTTCAGAACCGTTTAAACCGGTTTTGAAATTTAAAATATATTTTTTTTAATCTGAAACCAAAATTGAAAAAGTAAAAACTAGGCCGATTGTGGAATATCCTCAGCTATTCTATGGAAAAAAATCACGTAAAAAATTTGAAATTTTATCGAGATATTTGAAAAGAACGCCCCCATAGACTTCACATTATCATCCGGGTCTTTTTCTGTGCCTACACTGTTAAAAATCTGCTGCATTATGCTGCAACGCCCTCCACCACTTGTATATAATATCTCTATTGCAACCAATGAGCAAGCGCCATTTCACGGCCAAGTAACCGTTTTCTATACAAGCAGGGGAGTGCGTTGCAGCAAAATGCAGCAGATTTTTAAAAGTGTAGTGTACGGCCTTAAAGTTTGCTGGATGCGATAAATTTCCTAAATGTTAAAGCTTAAATGGACAAGTTCTCGCATCCACTAAAGCGGAAATAGACATCGATACCAATCGACATCCTTAAGTTGTTGAAAAGATGAAAATCCTTTAGTATATATTTTGCTCCGGAGGAAAAAAATATCTCTACATATCAATGCAAAATAAAGTGCATAGATATGTGCAACAAAATTATCTTTAGATTCAGATTTGGTTACATGATTAGACACCAGAATGATTTCAGATTTTGTTCATGTAGGATTCCTCAATGTGAATATGACGTCACATGGAGCACATATACGATTGATTGAAATGATTCTGGACAAAAATGAGTCATCAAGGGGGTCCTTGTGGCCGAGTGGTTAAGACACCACGCTGCTAATCTCTTGAGAGCGTAGGAGATTGTGGGTTCGAATCCCACTGGCTCCGTTGCACACACTCTTTATGTGTAGCTCCCGGTTGTACTTATCTTGTGACGTAATATTTCCTTGTGCTATCTTGTCCTTGTATTTCCACGAATTTGTAAAATAATATGGATTATGCATTTATGTCTGTGTAGAAATAAAGGATCATTCGGCGTACAATCGAATTCTACCAGGAAATCATCATCAAATTTTATAATAGAAAATGCCTAGCATTGCGATACATTGTTAAAAATTTAACTTTTGCTGCATCATCACTCCATCCCTTTTATGGAATATCTCATACATACACTGTAAAAAAAAAAAAAAAAAAAATTACCATTTTGCTGCATCGTCACTCCCCCGCTTTAATAAAATATTTGTCTTTTGACCCATGAGAATGCTCCATGATAGGCTGAAATAATCGTTTTCCATAAAAGTGGTGGAGTAACGATGCAGTAAAAGGGTGAAATTTTTAACAGTTTAGTTGGGACAAAAACGTCCGTGAAAAAAGTATTTGGGGTTTGAATGCTGTCACTCTCTTATAGATGCAGCCAAGTACAGGTTATGATTTTCGGATTCCTCGTCGAATCATCACCGCTCATTTCCGATGCCTTTACTGCATTTATAGGAATTAGATTGTTGCTGTTTATGTATTGAATCATAGAGAGATTTTTGTTAAAATCTTTCTTTTTGCTTTTTCTGACTGAAGAGGGAGCACTTTTGACTACACTAGAAAAGCATTTTACTATTCATTGATACATGGAGTCATTTTGCTGTTTACTCATATATGGAAGCGCTTTGCCGCGCGCTTATGTGTAAGGACACTTTACTTGAGTCATTGTCACCTTTCGATAACCACTTCCGATGTCCGTACGATTAGATGTTGACTTTAAGATTTCATGAATGCGGTAGCTTTTCGTCGTGCCATATCTGAAGAAGTTACCACATCCAGAAAACCTAAAGATTCACAACGATACTAACCAATATTGTAAGTGTCTTTTGAAAACTTGACAATCAAACAGTGACAAGTAAAGCGAATACATCAGAACTCAGCAAAGTGCGTTCATTAGTAAAGCGTTGCAAAGAGCCATCATATGTCAGTACACATAATTATGTATTACGGTATAAATAACTAAAAAGTAGGAAATAAATTTAAATTTTTCAAAAAAATGTGTAACCGACTCCAAAGAATAATAATGTATTACGGTATAAATAACTAAAAAGTAGGAAATAAATTTAACTTTTTCAAAAAAATGTATAACCGACTCCAAAGAAAAGCGCTAAAAAGAATTAAATAATTCTATAAAATTCTCTAATGACAAATCGTTATCCAATAACCACACATTGACTATCATGTACAGGTATAAAACGGTTAAATTTAATGTATAGAATTTAATATCCACCAAACATAGATTTTCCAGAGAATATTTTTTACAAGAGATTAATTTACATATTTTTTATTTAATTTTTGAATAGATACATATAAAAAGTAATGAATTACTTTTTGAAGTTGGTGCCATACTGTCTTAAGTATAGTAAGAATTGTGGATATATTATGTCTAGTACCATAAATAAAATGGGGAAATCATTATCGATTATGATTTTTTGGCACCAACATCAAAAAGTAATTCATTACTTTTTATATGTATATATTCAAAAATTAAATAAAAAATATGTAAATTAATCTCTTGTAAAAAATATTCTCTGGAAAATCTATGTTTGGTGGATATTAAATTCTATACATTAAATTTAACCGTTTTATACCTGTACATGATAGTCAATGTGTGGTTATTGGATAACGATTTGTCATTAGAGAATTTTATAGAATTATTTAATTCTTTTTAGCGCTTTTCTTTGGAGTCGGTTATACATTTTTTTGAAAAAGTTAAATTTATTTTTCTTGTTTTCAAATAAGGTACCCTGGGGTAATAACGCCACGTTAAGATTCTACCAATTTTCACGGCTCAGTTTTAGTTTGTATTTTTCAAACAAATATATGATTTGATATAGCAACTCATTGACTATCTATATAAAAAAAATAATTTAACAGATATGTATTCATAAAATGTAATGGCGTGATTACTTGACCAATGCTATTTGGCGTTATTACCCACCTATATGGGTAATAACGCCATGCAAATAAAACTATGAAATAAGATGGAATAATTGCATGTAGATTGCCCAATTCTAAAAATACAAACTCTACAAACTTAGAAATTGAGAAATTGCATTCTAAGCTATTGAAAATGTTCAATTTTTTGTGAAAGTGTAAGAAAAATAAAGGTGTGGTGTGGGGGGGGGAGGATGAGGCAAAGAATATCAGACCGTGAGCTTCTTTTTGCTTAAAAAGGACCGCTTAAATAGAATTATTAGAAACATTGCACAGTTTTAACTGTGTTTATTTGAATCAGTATTTAGGATGTAGCTCGGCCACTGTAGGGAATCAACCGGGGTATTAATGCCAAGGATTGGCGTTATTGCCCCGTTATAGTTATTGCGCTGTACATTTTAAATTACAAATTATCTCGAGAAGATATCTGAAATTCTTCAACAACATTTTGAAAGTCCATGAAATGGACTACAAATTTATGTAATTAACAAAGTATTTCCGGATAAAAAAATAGTATTCACATCACAAAACGTATCTCGCAAATTTAAGATCAAGCGTTAATTTTAGTTGCTTGTAAAAACAATAAGACCTAAAAATAAAACAAATTAACTTGAAGCTGTTTTTTGCGATTTATATGACTCAAAACCCTTGTGCGCAGAGCACCTGGGTGTCATTTACCAGATTATTTCATAATTATGCAAAATATTAGCACTTGGCGTTATTACCCCGCCTGGCGTTATTACCCCAGACCACCTTAATATTTATTTTCACACTACTCATCGGAATCGGCATTTAAAGATATCACATAAAATAAAATTTATTAAAAAAAACAGCTTGATATTAAGCAAAAATATAGATTTATTCTCTCTATAAATAATTTACCTTCGTTTGAAACGTATTGTTGCTCTTATATTCCTATCATCATCATCAACTTCTTCAAATGACATTAATTTTTCAGCCATGATAATTTTCCTTTTCTTTTTTCAAAGTATGACCGAAAAAATAAAAATGCAATTTGAATAGAGTTAAGATATCAAAGGTGGTTTATGATTTTAATGAGTGCTTTCTGTGCAACTTGTTTATCAATTTTTCTGTGCTCAACAAGTAATTTTAATAATTTTAGATCTTGGTTCGGTGTCAAATTTGGTTGTGAAAGCGTTGAGGCATGCTTTAATATGAATATTGATTATAAATAAGCAAATATTTCTAATACCTTCTTTTTTAAAATTTATAATGAGAGTCTGAATGATACAGAATAGATCAAATGAATCGTCAATAAATTGAAATTCGACGTCTTTTGGAAGAGGACATCCTATAAAAATAATGTTGGATAAATGCTTTATAATCACCCATGGGTGTTAATTTTTTAAATGTTCTATATGGTAACTTGAAATGTCTTCTAAATTAAATATTTTATATCTAATATTTTAACATCAATAGTATTTTAATACTTAGTCTGGTCCAACGTAGGTCACCCAAACTGATTTTTTGTAAATAACTGACTGAAAACAGATTTTATGTTAATTTGTAAATTTTGATGTTGACATGGTAAATATAAAAATCCCTGTCGGCAGGGCCTATAGGCGGAGGTAGATTTCGAAGAGTGCTCATTTCAACAATATATATATATATATATATATATATTGTTGTTTAATAACTTCATTCGGCCGTTTATGAAAAATTTTTAATTTCATTTTTCTGCAAAAACTGGTTTTATCAGAATCATCTTAAGAAAAATTCAGCTCAAATGCCCATTTTGACAACATATTTTGAAATAGATTCTGAATTTATTAAAAAATCGACCAAAACAGTACATTATACAGTTCCTAAATAACAAAAAACTGTCAGTTGAATGCATTTGAGAAAAAAATGAATTTAAAAATGAGTCATAAAATAACCGATTTGTTGTTTGAATACATTCTTAATTCTTTAATCATGATTGCTTCGGAAAATTTTGTGCGAAATACTAACTTTGACAGCATTTTTAAAAATATATTCTATCTTTATCAAAAAACTGGCCAATGCGTCACAGTATATAGATTTAAATAAGAGGATCTGTAAATTGGATGCGTTTGAGAGCGAAAATGGATTTTAAAACGAGTCATAAAAAACACAATTTGCTATGTGAAAACTTCCTTAAATTTTCAAATCACGAAGACTTCGGGAAATTCTGTTCAAAATACTCTTTTTGGTAGCCTTTTTCAAAATATATTCTGTCTTTATCAAAACACAGATCAATGCATCACATTATATAGTTCCTAAATAAGAGGATCTGTAAATTGGATGCATTTGAGAGCAAAAATGGATTTAAAAACGAGTCAGAAAAAAACGCAATTTCTTATTTGAACACTTCCTTAAATTTTCAGTCACAATGATTTCTGAAAATTCTGTTCAAAATACCCTTTTTGGTAGCCTTTTTTGAAATATATTCCGTCTTTATCAAAAAACTGACCAATGCATCACATTATATAGTCCCTAAATAAGAGGATCTGTAAATTGGTTGCGTTTGAGAACAAAAATGGATTTAAAAACGATTCAGAAAAAAACGCAATTTCTTATTTGAATACTTCCTTCAATTTTCAGTCCCGATGACTTTCGGAAATTCTGTTCAAAATACCCTTTTTGGTAGCCTTTTTTTTAAATATATTCTGTCTTTATCAGAAAATTGACCAATGCGTCACTTTATACAGTTTCTAAATAAGAGGATCTACCATTTGGATGCATTTAAAATCAAAAATGAATTTAAAAATGAGTCAGAATAGAAGCAGTTTGGATTTGAGGTTTTTTCTCCAACTCTATTTTTGTTTAATTTCATTTTGCTATACTAGTTGGTCCTATGAAAAACTTGTCAATATAAAAGTTGTAGATATTTTTGAGAAGATGTAAAATAAATTTAATCAGATTTGATATCTTAAAAATTGATGGAGTTATGGATTTTTCTCGTTATTCAGCGCCCTTTTTCTTTTCGTTTTTAATTTTTTTCATCGGTAAAAGTTGGTCCTATCAAAAACTTGTAAAAACAAAAGTTTTAGATAATTTTAAGAACATTTACAAAAAATTTAATTGGACTTGATATCTTGAAAATTGACGAAGTTATGATTTTTTTCTCTCAAAATCCCTGTTTTTTTCGCCCCTTGAGCCCACTTCTAAATTTATCAAAAATCTGTCATGCATATACTTTTGGCCCATTTTTAAGAAGTAATATAAACTTTAAACCGATTCGATATCTAAATTAATTAAGAAGTTATGGCGTTTTTTCGGTTTTCACAAAAACGCCCCCTGTTCCGACCCCCTTGGTCCGATTTTGCCCATTAACGAACTTAGCCAAGATTTTATCCCCTTTGATTTTTTGTAAAAGTTTGGTGGAGATTGGTGAAGAATTATAGAAGTTATCGTGTCCATAAAAAAGTGAGATATATATATATATAGATAGATAGATAGATAAACTGGTGCGATTGCAATAGGTAGTATTTCTTACGAAATCTACCTAAAAGGTTTTGCTTTAATTATTGCTATATCTGCATGCAAGTTCCTCTGAGGTGACCAGTGTTTACTGCAGTGATATCAAAACGCATTGCCTGGATTTTACAAAGTTCTTTCCGCTCTTCAGTTGCTAAAAGTACAATTTTTTTTCTGCGAACTATTTGGATATTCCGTTATTTTTTTTTAAGGTGAGAAACTCCTATTAAAAATTCATCTCTAATTAAAATTCTGTTCAGAATCAACTGCTATCTCTTTTAAATAAATAAAATGTAGACATTTTCTTTATTCAAAAAATGAAGAAGCAGCTTTTCTTCGTAATAAAATAATTCCCTCTAAATTCGAAATCCGAAATCCTTTTTCGATTAACTCAGTCCTTTGTTTTCAAAATAGTTGTTTGTGAAATCGTATTACACGCTTTAAAATTAAAGTTTGAGATTAATTGGTGAGTTACTATGAGTTTAATAGATTCTCTGGTGTTCAGTTTGATTTGGCTAACATTATAAATTAAAATACGTAAAACTTGACGATTACTTGATAACTTTCTGCCAATGAATAATGTGGCATACGGCCGATTTAAAAAAAATCTTGCCTTTCTGCATCATACTGCATGAGGGGGGGGGGGATTCGGAATGTTTGGTTGATTGTAAAAATAAAAAGCGATAGCAGGTAATAAACAGCTTTGTCATAAAGAGAAATTCAGAGGTTCATTTTAAATGCACTTAGATGTAATGCAAATCAAAGATTCTTTCCATGCATAAAATTAGATAACTAATAATTGATTATAATTCATGAAATATTGTTAAAGTTGAAAAAATTATTAAATTTCTCGTGCCTTTTAATGCAAATAATAAAAGTAATATTAATTTTTTTTATGATAATTGTTTTAAGATAATCAATTTAATCAATACTTATATTCAATTTTTACGCGGTTATTTACTTTAACCTTTTTACTGTTATGTTTTTTATTCTATATTTAATAAATTTTAAGTTATATCATATTTTTCATTTCATTTTTAATAATTATCAATTAGAGACCATTACTGCATTCTTCAAAATTCTTCTTTTGATATCACCTTTTTCGATAGATGAAATCACTAAAATTTCTTAAATTTCTCAACTATTACAGTATTGTTTTTCATTTTTTATTCCAGAAGGCAGCAATATATTTATTTTTATAAAATATCTCCTTTTTTATTTATTAAATCTGAGCTTCACATTCTTAATATCTCAAAATCTGCTTCTATTCTCGCACACTTTACATTTGTAAGTCAAATTTCTTGTATTTTAAATTTATATCGCTCATTGAAGTGTTGTCTTCTCATCATTTGTTTTTCTTTTCATATCTTATACATAATTTTGGGTTTATTAAGATATGTTATAAGGAGCTAAATTTTGTCATTTTAGGCAAAGAATCATAGAATCATAGATATGTATGTGTGTACATCGCATTAAAAGATTCATTTCTCATAAAGCATTCTCAATTAGTATAATAAAATATCCATCAAACTCTCATAAAAATCGAGCTAGTGTTTGACCATTTTTTCAATGTCGATGATAAAATGGATACATAAAAAACTGCTATTTATAATGATAGAGAACATTTGTTTTCCTTGTGTGTGTGTGTACTTATTAAGGAAAGAACGAAATATTAATGTAACTTACTTACCTCGAAAAAACGTAATTTGATTGACAATTTTGACAGCAGCAAAGGAAATTGCTTCTTTTCATGATTTCTTTGCGATTTTTTCAAAACTGGATCATAAAATAAAGTTACGAAAGCTTCATACATCCAATGAATTTTTCATGTGTTTAAAAGTTTCAAACATTTCAAATCTAGAAATAAATAATGCTTTATATAGTTAAAACGCAGAATTGTTCAATTGAAGAAAAAGCATTAAAAGTAACATAATATGAAATTTATTCGAAGTTTTATGGTAATTTTTAGCATGCACAGTAAATAGAATCTGCTGAATGAATGAATATGCCCAAAAATGACTGATGGATTTTAAAATTCAATAACTTGCAAACGGTGACAGCTATTTAAAAATTTTTTGTAGGAGGGTTATGTATAATGTCAGGCGTTTTTAACGTAATTTTTTATTTTAGTTCACATCTGAAACAATAGGTGGCGCTGACGGCGATTGAAGGCCAGGTGATCAGTGCTGAGTGAAGCATCGACCTGGCCTTCAATCGCCGTCAGCGCCACCTATTGTTTGAGATGCGAACTAAAATAAAAAATTGCGGTAAAAAAACTCCCGACATTATACATAACCCTCCTGCAAATTTTTTTTTAAATAGCTGTCACCGTTTGCAAGTTATTGAATTTTTAAATCCATCAGTCATTTTTGGGACACCCGGTATATTTGGAAGAAAGTTAATATAAATGAATGCTTGTACAGATTCGATAATTTTTTAATTTAAGCATAATGTAAATAAATATCAAAGAGGCTTCTTATTTTCATAATATTCAGTGACAAGTATAGACTTCAGCTATTATTTTAAATTTAAAAATTCTTTTTTTTAAAATGAGCTTATTCAATAGTAGACTAAAAAATAATAATGTTGTGACTAAACGATGGATGAAGGATGAGTACCTATACTAAACAATACTTTTAACTTGACCCAAGGCCCCGACGGTCCGGATACAGCATGTGTTCTGGTCAGGGTGCAGCCTAACGCGAGGTCCTTGGTGTTTTAGATTCCAAGCAAGCTTGGTATTCATTTTATCGTGCCCGATGAGATGAAGGGTTGAATGAACCATGTCCAACCGCGAGTCGAACATGCGACCTGGGCAGACAGATGTGCTGACTATTAAACTATTGGGCTTCCGAGTAGTAGTCTAATAATGTAATTATTGACTGAAAAAGAATTCAAATTAAAAAAGATTAACTTCTTACAAAGATTTCATAATCAATGGTTAAATTTATATTACTGAACATGTTTTTTGTATGAAAGCTTTAAACTGTCGTCATAAAAGAACAATGTAAAATATGTTTAAAAAATATTTAATTCTTATCCGGAACACTAATTAATACACAATATGGGAGAATTGATGTACAAGTTCACAATTTCGAGCGTGCACTACTACAGGAATAGCTAGATGAGTTTTTAAGATTCTCTTGTACAAGACTAAGGATCCGAACCTTAAAGAATTCTCCCTATTTACATTTTCTTTAACAGACATTATGACAGTATATTCGAAAGTGACCACTGCCTGATACATTGTACAAGCACATTTAAATAAATATACGCTTCAAACATACAAATTTTTCGTAAATATCATTAATTATAAAAAGCATAACAGAAAAATATGTTGTGGAAACTTGAATATTACGGCTGTAAAGCACCTATTACAAACACTGAATGAGATAGCAAAAAAATTGGCCAAAGTGTTGTAAGAATATAGGAGCTTGCAAACAATATTAATAACAATTCATCAATCATAAATGAGTCACTCTGTTACACATAAAACATCATGAGTGACGTAGTATGATTATTTTTCATTTATTCAGAAAGACATTAATTTGAAAATTTGACCAGATTTTAATGTTTCTATAAAAATCTATTAATAATTTAAAATAAAATAAAAGTTTCCTTTTAAACAGCAAAATATGTTTCTAATATTTGACGTCATACATGTTCAGTTGGCTTTATAATAAATTTGCATGCAATTAGCAATTTTTTTTTTTTTTAATTTCTTTCTTGCTAAAATAAGCATCCAAAAAAAAAAAAAAAAAAAGAAAAAGAAAAACAGTAAGAGAATAACAGATAAAATGCTATCTAGGATAACAGACTTTCGCAACAAGTTAATTATTAAGCGGTAAATCTAAATATATTTTAAATAAAAAGCGGTGCATTACTTTCACCCTAAGTTAGATACTGAATCGGGAAATAAGCACAACATGTTATATTCCTATTAAGACATTCTATGAAAGAATTACATAGATTCTATTGTATTAAAATTGTAGAATAATATCTGGATTAGCACTATATTTTTTTGTCCTTTATCCATATCGTAAAACAAATACAACTGGTGATGTAAAATTTTGTTAGAAAAGAATAATCTGATATATCATGAAGGAAAAGGCATGTTTAATAGCATGGAACTCTGTACCCCCTTCGAAGTTCTTTAAAGTTGCATTACATAACTTTTATATTTTCAACTATATGTTACTTTTAAAGTTTTTATGTTATAACTTTATAGCAGATTGCATTATTATCATTAGTAGCTCAATGTAAATTAACGTAACTTTTGCGTTTAAACTTACATCTATATATCCCTAAGTAATCTTACGTTTTGTTTTATTATTTTTATTAGTAGTGTAAGGGAGTAACCTTTGAAATAAAGGCACTCTAGCATTTTTGAGATCGTGACGTCAATGATTTAACATGTGTAAGCGTGAAAGCGACATCTATCCTCTCTTTTACTTTAACTTTCTAGAGCGTGTGTGTCTTTCTCGGATTCTACAGTTATGTCGCGGTTAGAAGTAATATGTAAATTTGTAGTATCTCAGTTTTCGGCATATAAAAGCTTGGAGTTTGAGTGTGTGTGGTGTGTCTAGCGACGTTAGCCAGCTAGTAGTGACTAGAAGCTAGCTAGGTGGTGACGACAAGCAGTGGGATTGATTTAGAGCGAGTGATATCAAGTATTATCGAGCCTCCAGTGAGTGACAAGGAGTTTTGGAAGGCGATTTGGGAAGTTTGCCGTTGGTAAGAGTAACATTAATTACGTTGAATATTTCAAAGTTAACAAAGAGTATGTATACAGCCACGGGCTGTCTAATAAAGTTATATCCAGCAGTCTAGCGGAAGTTTAAGTGAGAAGCAGTCTGAAGTGCCCCGATTGAGCTAGTTCCGGAGCTGTGAGTATGAGTTTAATCTTTTAGTATTGTTACCAGTTATTAAAATTAAGAACAGCTCCACTGCCCTTGAGCCCTAACCGTTTTAAATAAACTGTTTTTATCTTATATTCTGAGTTATGTCTGCATTCATATCCCAGTACGAGCACACATCCGTTACAGTAGTAGTAAAAGTAGCAGTAGCTGTAAAATTTTAGAAACAGAGTACTATTAGTAGTAGTTTTAGTAGTGGTCGTATGTTATTTATCTATTAATTTATTATTGATTAATAGCCCATTTATTCTATTTTCTATCAATTTCTTGTAAAAATTGAAAAGCTAAACGCTATGAACACGATTGTTATCTACAGCTATTTAAAAACCATTTGATCTTCAATAATTTTGAATTACACATTTAAAAATAATCGTTTTATTTCTGCTCATTTAGATAGCATGTTTAAACAATACTGTTATTCCTAATTATTTTATTCTTTCTTAGTTAAGTTTTAATAATAATAATAAATTATAATAATAATAAATTGTTTGCATTCGTCTTCCTTTTTCCCTCTTCCACTTCTCTAATATAGCTTTCTATGTTTCTGAAATCCATTCATTCACGTGATAACTTATTACGCTCACTTTCTATCTAGTTCTATACTGATACTTAAAAAAAAAGAGGAAGAAAATAAAGAAGGAAAAAGTAGAACGGAAAACACTGATATTTTTATTTATCTGCTTTTCTCTTAGTCTTTTTATCCAAAATTTTAGAACAAAAACCTCTATCGCCTTTCCAAAAAATAATTTCCCATTTTCGGCTTTGCAACGAATTTAACCTCTTCTCGAGGTCTTTGTTTCCATTTATTCAAGTTTAAAATTGTTGGTTAAAACAAATGTATGCCACTCAAATTTAGCCCTAAAAAAATAAATAACATAGGATTTTGCTTCCTTACGAAAATGTTAAGTGGAAATTTTCAACTTTAAGTTAAAACAAAATTTTTTCTTCACGCTTTAAATAGGAAAAAAATATTTTCTTCAAACTTTGAAATTGTGCTAAGTCAGTAGTAATTAAAGAAACATAAAAAACGACAATTTAACAATACAGACTTTTTTCTCATCAAAATTTTCTGCTGCATTAAAAAAAGGAAAAAAATCAGTATCCCAATTTTAATTTTGTGTCTATATGTTAAATTACTTAATTACATAGAACGTATAATTGGTTCCTACATTTATTATAATAGGACTATATTTACTCATCAGAAAGTTATCACAGAAAAAAATCAGTATCCCAATTTTCCTTTTGTGTCTATATGTTAAATTACTTAATTACATAGAACGTATAATTGGTTCCTACATTTATTATAATAGGACTATATTTACTCATCAGAAAGTTATCACTGGAATTTTTCACTATTCGTTATCACACGTATATTGTTGAAAATTCTGTAACAAACATTAACACCAATATTTTATACTTAGGATGACACACTCCATGAGCTATTTATAATTAAATCTCAGATTTAAACATTTATTTCTAATTTTAATATCAATTATTACCGAAGATTAAAAATTATCCTCTTGGGGACAGATGTCACTTAAGATGCACAGAATCCTTGACTATTCCCACCATTTACTTTTATTGTGAATTTTGCCTTATTTAATCAGGGAATTTTCCCGATTAAATTAGTCAAAAGTTTCTTTATTGAAAAACCGTTGATAAAAAAGATTAAAAATTCTGTAAAAGACACTCGTCGCGAAGGGGTTAACTAAAATCAATAAAATAAACTTTTTCAATATATAGATATATGACCTTAAAAATAGTTCAAACATAGCATAAAAAAATACATGTGGCACTCGGGGACTGCCATTTTTTATCAACTTATGCAATTATAATTATTTATTTATTTTTTATTTATGCAGTTTTTTTTTTTGTCTTTGATATTAATTCAAGTTTTTTTTTCTTTCTTTGATATTAATTCAAGTTACACTTTTTGAGCGTGATGACCGATAAGAAAACATTATTTTTCTTTTATTGAAAAAAATGAGAAGTCTGCCGAAGTGTTAGGTTTTTTTCCTCGTTACGGAATTTCTGGATTCCGTCGCCGCGCTCAAAGCCCGCGATAAAAGCTATACAATAGCTTAAAAATGCATAAAATATTAAAACATAAAAACATTAATAAATATATTAAAACATAAAAATGTTAATAAAAAATTAAAATGCAAAATAAATATAAAATATCGATGGCTGGGTGAGTAGATGCTAGAATACGAAGGAGGATGTTGTTGTCTGGATAATACGCAATTGTTAATTAAAGACAAACTGAGGGGGCAGATGCATCTGCTAAATTGCAATAAATTTTATACTAGATGTTCAGTTAAGACATATGTTTGAATAATTGTATAGTTATGTTAGTTAAATTAAATCTATTCATATAATTTAATAATTAGTGTTAAAGATTAACTTGAATCTAACTTTTGACAACTTGGACAATACCTAAAATATTATTTTGTAAGTATATAAAATGAATACATTAATTATCTATTTTATTCCTTCTTTTATCTTATATTAAGATACTGACTTTAAGTTAGTATTGTCAAATTAAATGATTTTTTGTTACATCAGTTCAGGGGTAACTATAGTGTCTGGTATGTTTTTTCTTTTCAATCCATTTTAAAATGTTATGATGATTTATTTTTAATGTTTTTCTTCATTTTATTTTGGTTTTATGTGTGTTGGTACCCCTAAATTTGTATTATTTAGCTTTTTCGTGGATAATGCGAAAATGAAACCACACACTTTATTTGTAGTTCCAAAGTATTTGTGGGCCTGAAGATTCTGCTTTGGTTCTGCAAATTTCGATTTTATTCATTTAATTTTTTTTCCATGTTACAATGTGGTAATTTTTGTATTAAATTTATTGGTTTATATATTGTATTACAATTAAAGGTTATATATATATATCCGACTTAAAAAAGTTCTATAAAACGAGAATTAAATAATTCTGTAAAATTCTCTCATGACGAATCATTATCCAATAATCAAACATTGGATATGAGGTATCGGCATAAAAACAATTACATTTAATGTGTAGGATTTATTATCCACCAAACATTGGTTTTCTAGAGAATATTTTTTCATGAGATTAATTTAACTATTTTTGTTGAATTTATGAATATATACATATAAAAAAAGCAACGAATTACTTTTTAAAGTCGGTGCCAAACAGTCACATTCGAAAATTATTATTACAAATTTATTAATGGTATTAGGCGTAATATATCCACAATTCTTACTATATTTAAGATAGTTTGGTACCAACTTCAAAAAGTAAATCATTACTTTTTATTCGTATATATTCATAAATAAAATCAAAAATATGTAAATTAATCTCTTTTAAAAATATTCTACCGTTTTTATGCCCGAACATGATATGCGATGTGTAGTTATTGGATAAAGATTCGTCATTAGAGAATTTTAAAGAACTATTTAATTCTTTTTAGCGCGTTTATTGAAGTCAGTTATACAGGGTGATCATAAAAAAAACTTTGCCGATATATGAAGCTCTAGCGACCAGTCCGTTCAACCGACCGAGGTGAAATTTCAGATATAGCTATTCAGAGGTATGAGCTCGAGATTCTGTGAACGGCAATAAAAAGGCGCACACGGTTACGATTATAGTTGCAGAAACTCGAAAATTTTCAATGGCAACACCCATTTTTTTCATCGCAAAATGCCTAGCGCGTGTGAAAACCCTAAAGAGCGTTGGAACGGTATGGTTATTGCAATAAACGGACGCGTTATGCTCGCACAAAGCTCAGCTCTACGAACGGCCCCAAAAAAACATGGCCAAGGCGTAAGAAGAAAATTTGAATATGACAGAAACAAAATACCAATCACAGAACGTCGTTTGCCAGATAGTCAGCGTAGAAAAATGATAAAAAGTAGGGTGGGAATGTTAGTTCTTCAGTCGAACCTCGCAGATGCCAACAAAATGACTTCGTTAGTGGTGAGTTGGTAAAACTATTATCAAAATGAGATGAATGCTGCGAAAACCTGGCGCGTTTACCGTCGAAACCATCGACAAATACATGGCCTATGCATTTCACAATCTCTTCGTGATTTAGAAATGAAATTCGAAGAAATTGGCTGCACCTGTGATAGTCCGCGATCCGAACAACCAACTGTTCCTGAAGATACTGTTATGAAAGTGCATCACATAGTGACCAGAGGACGCATGCAAACTACAAAAGGTGCATCTCGTGTATTTTATATACCGATATCAATGGTCTTAAAGTTACTGCGCTCTGTAATCCGTATGTTTCCTTATCACTACCAGCGCGCCCAGATGTTGGAAGTGAGAGACCATCAACAACATATAGACTTTGTTAATGAATTTCTTACACAATATGATGGAGATAACGATCAGCCTCTTCGCATATTATGAACGGAAGAAGCACATTTTACCTTAACTGGTAACGTCAATGGCCTCCACGATCCCCCGAAATCACTCCTATGAAGTTCAGGTTCTGGGGATATTTAAAATCTAGAATGTACATGTGCAATCCGCAAACTTTTCTGTATTTGAAAGATTCTATCAAACATGAGATAGCAAACATCCCTCGTGCGATGTAACGTTCGGCTGTATTGTCCCCAGTCTCTACCATGCAATGTGTATATACCTGGGATGGCACCCATGTGGAAAATGTGTAATCAAAATAAAAGTTTTCTTTTCGCCGATCTGTGTTGTAATCAGTGATTAGTGTACTGACTCTGTGTAATATGCAAATTTCCTCCTTGCGCCCCAATCATGTTTTTTTATGCCGGGGGGGGGGGGGGTCCGCAGAACAATTTTTTGTGCGTACATAACCTGTCCGTTTCTTGCGATACACGTTCCAATGCCCTTTAGGGTTTTCGCATGCGCTGAGCATTTTGCGAAAAAAAAATGGGTGTTGCAATTGGGAAATTTCGAGTTTCTGTAACTATAACCGTAACCATGAACGCCATTTTGTTGCTGTTCACAGCATCTCGAGCTCATACCTTTGAATAGCTATATCTGAAATTTCACCTCGATCGGTTGAACGGACTGGCCGCTAGAGCTCCACATACCGGCAAAGTTTTTTTATGACCACCCTGTATATATATATATTATATATATATATATATATATATATGTAAGATTTATTTTATTTCCTATTTTTTAGTTATTCATACTGTAATATATAATAATGTTTACTGATATATGATGGCAATGCTTTGACTAATGGAGGTACTTTGCTGGGTTCTGATATATTCAGCTTACTGATCACTCATTGATTGTCCGCTTTTGAAAAGTCACTTGCAATGTCGGTTAATTTCGTTGTGAATGTTTAGGTTTTCTGGATGTTTTAACTTGTTCAGACAAGATCTGGCACTTCGTAAATTTACCACATCATGAAACCTTAAAGTACGCATCGATTCTTACGGACATTGGAAGTGGGTATCGAAAAGCAGACAATCCATCAAGTAATGTATCCTTACACATCAGAGCGCGGCAGAGTGCTTCCATGTATAAGTACACAGCAAAATGACTCCATATGTCAATGCATAGTAAAATGCTTTTCTTTATGGATTTATAACTATTTTCGTTAGATCATTCGAGTCGACAACCATGCCGCTATAGGTTTGAAGACTCCCCTTTTCTAACTTCAAACCATTCATCGAAATTTGGGAAGAACTTTGTTTTGGCTTTAGAAATGCTGATCCCATGCGTCGCCCCAAATAAATGTATTTTATTATGCTTTAGAGAAGAAGATGAAGGGGTCATTTTTAACCCAGGGAGAGATGAAAATTCATAACTTTTAAAGCAAGTCAAGAGAGTATCATTTCTTATATGTTTTAAATCTAAATCAAATAACACAATTCTCAATTCCGTAGAATGTTTTCTACTAAGTTACAGCACATTTTATGAATATGTAGTCTAACATTGTACTTTATGCTCATAAAATAGATTTTTACGGTAACAACTGATGGTCACTCACGAAAAATTGGAAAGAACATCGTTTTAACACTAAAATTGAAGATCTGATGAGCCCTCAAAAATAAAGTTGCTTTATTTTTATTTTTATTTATTTATTTATTGTGGGGGGAGCACTAAAGTTGAGGATATAACTCGAGGGGGAACTTCAAACTTAAACTTTTTGTTTAGTTCACGTGCGTGTTTTTATGCATTTTTTAAATTCTGAATTGAATGACGCCATCCGCAAATCGCTACGATGATTCATTTCAAAATTATGATAGGTTTTATGAATACAAAATCGAAAATTATACTTCAGTATTGAGCACAGCTTTGTCGCATTCATGTTCTTTATATCATATCAAATAATCTCAAAGTTATTAAATATCCTCAAAATAGCAAGAATAAAAATTAGTATCTTCTTCAAGACCATTAAAGTCATCATAATCAGTGTATTCATAATTTTGCATTCATAAAACCATTCCTGATTTTTTATTAATTATACGCACCATAAAGAATAACCAGTCGACTTGCGTATAGCGTCATTAAATTCATAACTAAAAAATACATAACAAACGATACACAACTTGATCTATGTTGGAATGAACCCAACTTGGCCTAAGTTGGAAAGAACTCAACCTGACCTAATTAAAAAGTTGAATTCACCAGAATTTAACCCCCTGACCGTCAAGGAAAAAGGAAAAATTTCAATTTTTTCTCTCTGCAATTTATTTTAAATGTTAACAAATGAGGGGTTTTCTATCATGATGTAATTTTTTTTGTTACGTATATGCTTATAAGCCTTAAAAGTATCAATCATAACTTAATTTCTTAAAACTGGATTATATTTGTAGAATTATATTAATTTAAATAAAGCTTCAACTGCAGTGAAACCTGCAGCCTAGTGAACGGATATATCTGGTCGCGGCAGTGGGGTGCTTCCCCTCACCCCAGAAAAAAAGTAGTAAAACAAGTTTTTTGAAGGAGACTCTTCAAATCTTCATTTTTAGTGCCAATACGATGTTCTTCCTAAAATTTCGTGAACGGCCATCAGTGTTACCGCAAAAATCCATTTTACCGACATAAAGTATAATTGATGACTTTTTATTTATGAAACCTACCATAACTTTCTAAAAAAATAATGGTATCGAGTTGCGAATTGTGCGAATTCATTGAGAATAAAACGTACATAACAACCGTACTCCATTTGACCAATGTAATAAAATTTATATTTTACCTCCTGAGGCACGCTTCTACCCCCCCCCCCCCACACACACACACACACATACACTTTTGCCCTCTAAAATCAGAGTAAAACAACTTTGTTGTGGAAGGGGAAGGGGGACTCGTTGGATCTTCATTTCTAGTGCCAAACGAAGTTTTTGCCAGATTTTCGTGAAAGACCATATGTTGTGATATTTTACTCAATGTTTGGTATATTTTACTTGTGTCCTAGGCCAATTTCAGTAAAAATTGTTTAAAAGCCATTTATATTGCCAGCATGTAATTTTTAAATTGGAAATGTACATATTTTCTCCAGCAGTTGCCGAAATGTTTATGCAATCTTAATTTTTTGCATTAGAATAACATTAGGTGTAGCCTAAAATTGTATTTTTTATATTGAATAACATTTATATTAACATTTTATGTAATAAGCTAAATAAAGGTCCAGAATTAAAAGTAGTTGTAAAAGATTTTTTTGCTCATTTTTCAAATTTTTTGATAGATGATCCTTACGACATAGCATAGAGAATGTAAAGCAGTAAAGATATTAGTACTTGATTTTAAAAACTACGTTTTAAAATTTCCCCTAAGAACGTGTTTTCACAATTGTGAATATACTATATATTATACTAAATTGTATTCACTGTATTATTATAGTACTTTGCTAAAACACTTTATTTTAAAAAAGTGGTAATTTTTCTGCTGCACTTTAGTATAATCGCAAGCAGCAAATCTTAATCTATAGACGACAGAATGTTTTTTTCAAAATGATTCCATTTTCTGTAAGTTCATGAAATTTACAAGTCTATGGAGAACGAAGACATACATCAAGCAGTGAAAACTTGAAATTGTTTCAAATGCCATGAAGTGTCCATCAAACTAACACATCAATATATAACCTATTAGTAAAACATACTGCAGCTTAAAAATGTAGGAAAGGAACTTTTTCTCCAAATAATTAGTTAATTGCTGTCATTCCAATGGTAGTTAACTGGTAGTTTTCTGTGTTGGAAAATTGAAATAGCGAGAATACCATTTTTTTGGAGCAATAATTCTCTGATGTAGATGAAAAAGTAAGCCACTATATAATTGCATTCTAAATGATAATTGCGATTAATTATGTATAGGAAAAGCAGATCTCTTCTACATAATCAATATATAAATTTAAATTGCAAATTTTTCATGTATATTCTTTATCCATTTTACCAAAATTTTTGCTTAAAGAGCCTTTATCGCTTGTAATAATTAGCCACTCAACAGTCAGTAATTTTCAAAAACAAATCTTCTATTTTTCTTTTATTTAATCATTTAATTTTAATTCAATATGCACTTTATGCTTTGAAGCCATTGCTCAGTTATGTAATGACAGTAGAAATTGAACGCAGCATTTTTGTAATATCTTGTTTGTATTTTTCATTACTTTGGTTACATAACATACATACATTTCATTATTTCATGGTTTACTGTAAATTCAATATTTCCTTTTATTTAGATTATTAAAAAAGAATGTATCAGAAGAAAATTTTTATTTGCGAAATAATAATTCTTTATATTGCGTTGTTTCAAAAAATTGTGCAGCAGAATTTATCTAAGCAACCTCAACTTGTAAAGAAATTCTCCGTTTGTTGATTTTCTCTTCTGTACGTCAGCTGATATGAAACGGAAAACATGAAAGGAATGTTTTAAATTCTTCCATAAAGATAGCATATCTTAAAATGCAGAGTGATCCGAAATTTCTTTTTATTCGCATGCTTTGAATATTTTCTAAGCACTTGAAAAATACATAAAACTAACTCTTCAGAAATGAACAGCTTTCAATTTTGCAATGTAAATATTTAAAAGTCGTGTACTTTCAGTAAGTTTTTATTTTTCTTTAAAATAAAGTGAATTTTAAAATAAGGTTTTTTTTTTTAAATAATAATTGGCGAATTCTACTTGGTGATCCCACTATATTTCAAATATTTAATTCTTTATAAAATGGAATAATTTTATAGAAAATAAAAAAAAATTAGAGTAATAGTTTAATGGATTGGAATGAATGGACAAATTTTATTCTTATTTTAATCACAGCATCTTACTCAAATTAAATAAGAATAATTAATTTATATTATATATTGAGACATTTTGTGTATATTAATATACATTTTTGATGTCACGAAGCACAATTAAATGGGCTGTTATTACTGCCTACGAAAATCTTGGGCAACAAATTATTTTTAAGTAAAATGAATTCAAATGTAATTTTTTTTTTTTATTATATCAGGGATAATTCAATCCACACATTTAACATAGTCCATAAAACTTTTTTAAGCGGTATATTTTTTAGTTTATTGTAGTTGTTAACAAATAGTTAACAGCTTTTCCTTACTTATGAGATTTTTTTTCAAAAGCAAAATTAAATCTCAAGCTTGATGAATTGGGCAAGATCTAGATGCTGCACAAGAATATACTCAAATGAAATTTTAAATTACTCGGTGTTCATGAATAAACCAAAAATAAAGCTTGGGCTCATTTCCGCCTGAAATGTCGTAATATTTCGAAAATTTTGTCAACTACTGGCGGGGTCACCCTGTTTAACTTCTCTGAAGGTAATCCAAGGTATCCACTACTGAATTTTTCTTTCCCATACCGACTATTTTTATTTTTATTTTTTTAATAAAATAGTTTTTTTTTTTTTTTTTAAGTTGCAACTTTTACAGCGTAGTCAAATTCAGAGAGAGTTCTATGAGATACTGAACGTTCAGGATGTAGATGCAGTCACTAAAACTAAGAACAATAATATTAAAAATAGACAAAAAATATCCTTAAAATCTTTGCTTATTGTAGAGTTACCCTACATTGAAAATTTTTTGTACATACTGAAGAATATTAAGAAACTAAGCTTCAAATTGTATTTATTTATTTATTTATTTTTACTATTGCATATAGATTTTGTTTATTCTTTTCTCGTTATCTGATACCGCTTTATAGCATCAAATAAAAAAAATTAAACTTTTTCCTTTCAAATCTGAAACTTTAATTAAGGCGCCACAATGACGCATGCATTTGTTCGCAATAAATTTCAGTACATAATTTTCAATACAACTATATCCTGGAGAATCATCAAAATCCCTATTTGAAAATAATATTTTGAGAAAACAATCGATTTCCTTTTGAGAAGTGTTCATTCTATTGAATTCATTCTATTCTATTCTTTTTCGTTGATTTTCAATTATTTCATATTGCCAAATAATTAAAAGTTTTTCAAACACAAGGATAACGTTCTGTTGAAGTAGAGTAACTTAACAAATGATAAATGAAAGACTAATTTATTTGAAGAATTTAATTACGTCTGTTTTGATACCCTATGATTGGGATACTTACATTTATCTAAGCCATAGTAATTTTATTCTGTGAAATATTGAATCATTTAACGCAACTTTAATGAATATTAAAATAAAAATTTAAAATAAATAAATGGATGAAAATTAAATGAAAACAAATAAAAAAGTTTAGAAAAATCAATAATAAGTGTTCGCTGTCAAAAAATGGAAGCACTAATCATTTTATACAAGAACAAGCTGATATATATATATATATATATATATATATATATATATATATATATATATATATATATATATATATATATATATATATATAAGGACCCCAGAAGCCAAGGGGTACAAGCGACAAAATTTAGATTTCGAGTAAACTGAATTCAAAGTTAAACATCCATTGTAATTGAATGAATTGAGATAGGAAACTTTTGCTTATTGCTTAGTGATCTTTGAACTCTTATTTCAATAACTGCTTGAAAAAAAGTGGAGTGTATGTTTTTTTAAATTTATAACTAAGCAATGTTTAACATCAGTCGGCAATTGTACCCTTTGGCTTCCAAGCAGTAATGAAAACTGCTTGGAAGCCAAAGGGTATAAGTGCCGAATGAACACAAGAAATGAAAGATATGAAATAAAAATAATAAATTTAGGAAAAAATTAAGAACTATGTTGATATAAATAAATGAAAGAACAAATTTTTTTTTAAATAAAAGTTCTAAAAAGGAAAAATTATGAAATAAAAAATGATTTTACGAAAGATTTATAAATAAAGTTGATATAAATGAATGAAATAAAAAACTTTTGTTCAAACGTAAGTTTTAAAATTTTAAGTTTTGAAACATTGGAATTTTATGATATTTAACACTTTCCAGTTGAAAAGTGAATATTATTTTGGTTTGTCTGTCCCTGATTGGTTTTGGTTTGTCTGCGCTCTAACTCTCGTAAATATATTCGGATTGCCCTGAAAATTTAGGGAATTATTCACGTTTACTTCAACACGAACCTATTGCAAACGACCTTTCTAACAGGATTAGTTTATTTACAGGGATACTCAAAAGTTTTTCGTTTCATTACGGGTTATGAAAAAATCGTTTCAAATGAATTTTAAAGAAGTTACACCTTATCACATATTAAAATTTATATGCATTTACGAATTGTATTAAAATAAACATTCTATAAAACATAAGGTGAAAAGAATATTTATTATTTATTTACAGGGTCACACAAAAGGTTTCCATTACCTAATGATAAAGAGGAAATTGTTTGCGACATATTTTAATTATATTACAATTTTCATGTATAATAAAATTAATATACGTCACTGAGGCTAAATATAAGTTCGCGCATAATACGAAGTACACAGTATTTACAGGGACACAAAAAAAAATTTCATATAGTATATTCTATCCGAAGTACTGTATATTATCGATGATGATTGATGGATGGACGAAATGCCTTTTTAATTACGATTTGTACTTTTAAGTTTCACTAAATTTATATATATTATATGGTATGTATTATTGCTATAGTTCATATACAGGGCAAAACAAAAGATCTCGTAAAGGTTACTGAACATGGGCGTAATTTACTTAAAGATTGCTTTTAAATAATTTATATATTTTTATGCTGAATTGTATTCAGTTTACTAAGAAATGCTTTTAAAATATAGATAAAATGATATACAGGGTCACGCACAAAATTTTATACATGATCATACATGGATGATAATTTCTGGAAATGTGATTTCAGTAGTCTTAAGAATGTTTTAGTTTGAACTAAATTTTAGCTAACTACTAGCGTATAATAAAGGTTCTAGGTAAAGTACAGGAGGAACAAAAATATACAAATATGTTTCCATCTATTAGTATAAACTGCTGAAAAAGAAATTTCAAACTGTTACGCGTTTTCTTGCTAAACTAAATTTCCTTATTATACAGTATATATCAACCGACAGATAAAACATATGGCTGTTCGAAAGTATTAGATATGGATGGAAGCTATGGATAGTAATACTTTATTACTCTAAATAGCGAAGATTCTTAAAGATTTCAGGGAGCGTTGGAAAGTGTTTCATAATCTATGGTTAACGAAGGATTTTCTTACTTGTTAACAGTTGAAATGCATTTATTTAATGTATAAAAAAGCAAATGGTCTTGTATGTCGTTAGTCACGCTTCTGCTATATAGACGTCAATGTAACAACTGCACTTATACCCCTTGGCCTCCACGCGTTTCACAGTTTTGGAAAAGAGGTTAAGTAACTGACCCCTAAAACGCAGTGCATAATTAAAAAATCATACATAACTCTTTACCTACAAATAAATAGACTTATTTCCAGATAGACTGTGCACTTAACTCATTTTTTTCAATTTTGTCACTTATACCCCTTGGCTTCTGGTCTCCTCATGTATAAATGTTCTAAAGTAAGCAGTCCAATAAGTGACCGTCATACCAGTGTTTATCTGCTTACATTTACAAATTTTAAATTTTGCAGTTTATAAAAGACGAGAGCGCGCAGGCAACCAAACTTTTAACACTAGAACCGCGGGAAATTTTATCCAAGTGTAATAAAAATATTTTGCACCAGAATTTTTATCTAAACTATTTAACTTATTTGTCTGTGGTACAATATAAACTTATTTTTCAGGAGAACATATATAACTTATTTAAAAACAAAATTTTGGCTAAAATTGAAATATTCTCATTTTTTACCGGTCAAAATGACTGCTGCGACGGTTCTAGTATTAATGGGCATTTTTATTTATACAAGTTTCTTTAAAAAACGATAATTTTTATTAAAAAAAATAGAACTAAACTATTCCTTTTCTATAGATTTCTTTATTGTATTATGCAAGTTAGTAGTTAGAGTTATTCTTGGAGGAAACAAAAGAAAACAAACAGCTTGTTTTCAGCAACAAAACATATTTCAGAAAAAAAAACTTTTCTAAAGTTTATATTTCATTTCGTTATTATGCTTATTACGGAGGATTAAAAAAATTAAATAATGAAAGATTACATATAAATAAACAAATAAAAATTTCAGTAAATTATTTTAAAAAAAAAACGTTGATGAATTATTTTTTTCGTTTCTGAAGAAAATGTTTTGGTATTGCCTGCAAGAATTATTTTAAGTTCATCATTTTATTGATTAAATTGTATACAAAAACAGCGAAAATTTAAGTTAAACAAAGCAATCAAGAACTTTAAGCAAACACATGCCTTAAAAAAAGAAAATCAATTAAAATCGTTAATTAAAATCTGAGAGTTTGCTGTCATTTTTCTTTAAAAAACTGTAGCAGCTTAAATTGTATTCAGATTCAAATTTTGATCAGCAGAGGTACTGAAAATATCCATTGAAAACAATTCAAAATTTCAAAAGGTAAATTTATTTTCTGTTAGAAAATAAAGAATATTCCGTGTAAAATTGCTAAATTTTGAAGAATTTAAATAATAAACTAATTTTTATGTATTTCTTATGCATGTATGTTTTATATATGTATGTATTTATATTATGTATGTATGTATTTTTCTTATGCATGCATATTTTTTATGTGTCATTTCTTGGTGTATGTATGCCAGGATAATGACAATTTCATTCTAAAATTTTTTTTTTACAATCTTGTTCTTGTTTGTTATTTTTAGGTTTAATATTTTAATTAATTTTTAAAGGAACATATTTTCAATATAGTAGCTGAAATTCCATCTAATGTTCAGTTTTTTGTTAATTTATGGAAGCAAGGAAAACGACATAATAAAAGTCTACTCAATTATTACAGAGAATTTAATCATAATATTCCCGAAGAAATGACAACGGACATGCCAAAAAGAATTAAATTATGCCTAAATAAATAAATTATGCCAAAAATAAGACTAATTAGTCTGCAGAGCCATATTTATACCTCATAAAGAACGGAAATGCACGCCAGAAAAATGATGGTCATTTTCAGAGACAACCATATTTTAATTATGCGAAATTATTTGTAAAACACAGAATTTATTACCTTCATCATATATTTGTTTTATAAGGTACAAATATTAATTAGAAATTAAAAAAACCTGAAAAAGATATTTATACAGTATAGCAGAAGGCCCTATATTTTTCCATTAACACAGTATGATATGCCAGGAAAATGACAGTCTGAAATTCTAAATATTTTAATTGATTTATTTATGTTATTAAAAATGTAATGTCTCTTAAAAATACTTCTAAGCATATTTTTTATTAGAACGTATCAAAAGAAATTGCATTATGCAACATTTAATAGGAATTTTATTGTGTGTAGTGCAATTTCCGTATTTTTAGATGCGTTAGTAATTATGAAAATACATAGAACCTACAGTTGTCGTTCAGTCCGTAAGTCTGACCGTTCGTGTTTCCGCATATAACAACGCAAAAACTACCCCATCGAATCGTTTGCAATTTAAAATATATAATTATTACATAATTTTGTCGAGTCAACCAAATTTTATGAAAATTGGATAGATAGATCAATTACAGGGACAATGAAAAGAATTCCGTTACATTACGATCAATGGGGAAAAAGTTTCAAATGCATTTTAATCGATTGAAATTTTAACTGTATAATTATTACATAATTTTGTTGAGTCATTTCAAATTTTACGAAAATCGGATACATAGATCAAATACAAGGACAATCAAAATTATTCCGTTACATTATACGGTCAATTAAGAAAAAAGTTTCAAATGCATTTTAATGGTGTTACACACATTCGAACATAATAAAATTGACATGCATCTATGAAGTATATATTGTAATATACATTTTTCACAATCTGTGGTGCAAAGAACATTTGTTATTGATTTACAAGGCTACACAAAAGTATTCCGTTACATAATGGTATAGGGAGAACATTGTTTGGTACGCGTATTAATTGTAATTAACTATTTAACATTTTATGAGATTGATATAGGTTGCTGAGGAATACTGTAAATTGTTTCAAGTATAAAAGAAAACAGATAGTATTTACAGGGACACACAATAGATTTTGGCTACTATACTGTATGCGAAATACTGTGTACTATTACATCAAGATCTGAATAATTTTAGGTGCGTTCGTAATTAGATAAATAGCTAGCACCTATATTCGTCGTTCAGTCTGTCAGTCCGCCCATGTGTCTGCTCGCATATAACAAAGCAAAAACTGCCCAACCAAATCGCATGGTATTTAAAATACATAATTTTATGTTTTGATATTTAGTAATAACAATAATAATACAGGTTTATCAAATTCTCTTTGCACCGTTTGCGAACCTTTTATTATATATATATCATCATCACATCATCATCATCAACCGTTTTCGATCCACTGCTGGATGTAGGTCTCTCCCAGATTTTTCCAATGTTTTCTGTCTAGTACTTTCGTCATCCAATTTACACCAGCCACTTTTCTAATTTCGTCACTCCATCTTACTTGTGGTCGTATTCTTGGTCGTTTTACATCTCTGGGATACCACTGTAGTATATTTGTGTTCCATCTATTGTCTTGTCTTCTTGCAATGTGCCCAAACCATTTCCATTTTAGCTGCTTGATTCTTTCAAGGATGTCAAAAACCGTGTCAAATGGATGTCGATGTTTGGTTTCCTATCCAGGTTATCCTCTTTCTGTCCCTTCTAGTTATGCCTAGCATGCATCTTTCCATGCTTCTCTGTGTTGTTTGTAATCTTTGTATCATCCGTTTTGTTAGTGTCCATGTTTCTGCTCCGTAGGTTAATGCAGGTAAAATACATTGATTAAAAACTTTTCTTTTCAAACAAAGAGGCATATTACTCTTCAGAATAATACTGTTCTTCCCGAAAGCACTCCACCCATTTCTTATTCTTCTATTGATTTCATTCAAGATTCTATTATCCGATGATATTTCCTGTCCTAGGTACACAAAACTTTGCACTTCTTTAATCTCAGTGTTCTTGTAGACAATTTTCTTTTTTGATGTAAATGAATTAAACATCACCTTAGTCTTTTCTAAATTTATTTTTAATCCCACATTGATGCTAGCTTCTGCAAGATCTTTTAGCATAATTTCCAATTCTTCAGGACTGTTACTGAAAATTACAATGTCGTCAGCGAACCGGAGATGACTTAAAAATTCTCCATTTATTCTAATCCCTTTGTTTTCCCAATCCAGCTTCTTGAAGATATTTTCTAAGACAGCATTAAAAAGCTTGGGTGAAATGGTGTCTCCTTGTCTTACTCCTCTTCCGAGCTTGATCTTCGCTTTTCCTTTATCTAAACGGATGGTTGCTGTTGCTTTCTTGTAAATCTTCTTTATGATATTGATGTAAGGTTTGTCTATACCAATGTCCTCCAGAGAATCTACTACTGCTGATGTGTAGATGGAATCAAAAGCTTTTTCATAATCAATAAAGGCAAGGCAGAGAGGTAAATTGTATTCTTTATGCTTTTCTATGAGTTCCCTTACTGTTTGGATATGATCCATTGTGCTGAATCCACTTCGGAATCCTGCTTGTTCTCTAGGTTGAGCTGAGTCCAGAGCTGATTCAAGTCTTGTCGTTAAAACTTTGGTGAAAATTTTATAAATCACGGACAGTAAGCTGATCGGACGGTAATTTTTAATGTTTTCCTTCTCTCCTTTCTTGTAAAGTAGTACCATCACAGCATTATTCCAATCTTCTGGTACATCTGACCTTTTGAGACATTTGGAAAACAGTAAGGATAGCCTTTTTGCAAATTCTTCTCCTGCTTCTTTGATAAGGTCAATTGTAATTCCATCTTCTCCAGGGCATTTACCTTTTTTCATAAATCTAATAGCTTGTAAAACTTCGTCTGTCATCACTGGGATTATCTCTTCACTTTCTGATAAGATTTCTCGTTGATCGTGTTCGTTGATTTCCCTCTGATCTTCACATTTATATAGATCATTATAGAACTTTTCAACAATGTGTACTATTTCGTTGCTGATTTTGGTGATTGTTCCATCTGCTCTCTTCAGCGCAAAAATACCTTTTCTTCCAACACATAACTTGTGCTTAGCTGATTTTAAACTTTTGTTATCTTCCAGAACTTTTTTAACAAGGTCACAGTTAAATTTTCTGATATCTTCTGTAACGCATTTTCTTACTGTTTTACATAATTCAGCATATTCAACTCTTGATTTAGGATCATTTTTCTTCATTTTAAATTCTCTGCGTTTTTTCATCAATCTTCTTGTTTCTTCTGTTATTTTCTTTGTCTGTTTTACTTGTGCATCACCGGCTATCTTCTTAGCAATTTCTTGTAGAGTATTGGTTAGCTTCCTGTTCACTATTGTAACATCTTGCTCTTCTTCTAAAGTTGATTGAAGTACTTGGAAATGGTTTTGAAGTTCCAAATGAAATTCTTCTTTATGTTCCTGGAGGTTTATAATATCGATTGATTTCTTTGAGTGCAGCAAAAGCTTCATTCTTTCCACTTTAGTATTTAACAGCAGTTTGCATCTAACCAATCTGTGATCGCTTCCTGTATTGAAGTTATTGAGAACGCTGCAGTCCTGAATAAGATACTTTTTGTTGGTCAAGATGTAGTCGATTTCACTTATTGAGCCATTTGCACAACGCCATGTCCATTTTCTTTGTGGCTTTTTCTTGAAAAATGAATTCATGATATACATCTGTTCACATTCTGCAAACTCAATCAATCTGTTTCCTCTTTCATCTCGCATACCATATCCATGATTTCCTACAGATAATTCACCTTTCTTCTTCTCTCCAATTCTAGCATTCCAGTCTCCCATTATTAATTTTATGTAGCAATTTCCCTTTTGATGCATTGAAGCTACTTCTTCATAAAAATCTTCAATTTCTTCATCAGAATAACTTATTGTTGGTGCATAAACTTGGGTAATTTGCAGCTTGTATCTTTTGGACATTTGTATTACTAATCTTGCAACTCTATCTGATGCACTATCATATTCTACAATGTGATTCTTCCACCTTTTATGAATCAGAAATCCTACACCACTTGTTCTTCCATCTTCTGTACCTCTGTAGTATAAAACATGTCCGCTGGCAAGATCAATCTTTTCTTCGCCTTTTCTTCTTACTTCACATAATCCTAAAATGTCCCAGTTGATCTTATCTAACTCTTCTTCAAGTTCCTGTAAACGGTTTTCAGAAGATAGGGATCGTCCATTGTACGTAGCCAAGGTCATCAACTTATGGCAGCCAAGTCGAGCCCGGTGATTCTTAGCACCCTCTGTCTTCATGTCTGTCTGATCGCTGCCGTAACCAGGAACATGCAGACTATAGGGAACTGAGGGCCGTGATTTGTTTTGTGAATTCATGGTAAAATAAGGGGGGTTGTGGCCAAATCCCTCCACGCTGGCCAAGCGGGTTGGAGGAAGCCCATCCGCGTTCGTTCCCCTTGCACTAGACAAGAGTACTAACAGGCTGTACCGATGGAAGGTGCGGATTGGACATTAAGTCTCTGCTCCCAGTCGATTCCTTTAAGTCCTCCTAGAAGGCAATTAAAGGGTCTTCTCCTGGTTGATAAGCAGAGGCTATTAAACAGCCCATATATATATATATATATATATATATATATATTTCACTCTTTAAATTTAAAATATATGTTAATTTTCTGAACGAATCGTGTGTGATAAAACGCAAAAAGTTTTAGAAAGTTATAATAGGGTTACGTAAGGCAACTGGGCCATGATTTTACAATGCGGCTGTGTAGAATCTTGCAATTCAGCTTCCAAAAGCTAATCATTACGAAAATGTCTTTAAGAATTCTGTCGAAAAAGTTTTGTAGTATCCTATAGAATTAAAGCTTATTTTCTATAAGCTACTTTAAAAGCTATAAAAATACCTGTAGAAGTTTAGAAATGTCAGTAGAGATAAACTGTTTTTTAGAAGCTTAATAGAAATTTCTGCTCTGCAGACATTTCTAATGAACTTCTACAGATATTTTAATTAGGTTAAAGAAAAAAGGGCCATAATTCTATAGGATTCTATAAAACTTTTTCTATAGAATTCTAAAAACCATTTTCATAAGGGAATATTCATTTCAATTAAGGTTTGGACCTCTGTAAATGTTTTCAGTTAGGTTCACTTTGTCAGATTAAAAAATGTAATGTCCAAAAATAAAAAATATATGTGTTTAATTTGCCTTTCTTTGTGGGTCCAGCTGACCGATAAAATGAGGAACTGGACTGGGAGAGTCTGTAATTTAAACACATTTAAGTTTTTTAATATGGTGTGTCAGATCCTGTTTGAAAAAGTGTAAACGACTTAAAAAAATTTTATTCCGGTAGATCATGCAAATTATGCATCAACTAAAGGGGTAAGGGAAGTTGTAAGGGAAAGCTTTGATGTCAAAGTGTCAAAAAAGCACTAAATGGGAAATTATTAGATTTATTTATACCAAAAAGCATAAGAATTATGTGAGTACTTATATACTTTAGTTTTTGTAATAAGTACTAAAGTTACATGGATATTTTAGGGAGGAGGGGTAATAAAATAAATCTATAAACAAACTGATACATAAATACCTCATTCTCTTTTTTATTTACTTCAATTGAAGAGCGATATGTCCAATAAACCTGTGAAGAATGTAACCATGCTTTTAAATCGAAAAGACCTATTTTTTTTTTTTTGCTTCGACAATTTTCTAATAATGTTACTTTGTCTTACGTACACCTCTTAATTAGTATAGTAAAATTTCAAAGTTTGGCTATCTTTCTTAATAAATTTGGTTTCATACCCACAACATGCTTTTTAAAATTTTTATTATGTAATTTTAACAAGATAGTATGTAATTTTCTTTATTGTAAGCAAGCCAAAGAAAAAAAAAGGGATAAATTAATTTATTGCAGTAAGAGAAAATAAAGGAAAAAATATTGATAACTATTGGGATTACTAGACACAATATGTTCCAGTTACCACTGATACTTGTCCTAGTTACCCCATTCTTGAAAACTGATAAGGTAGCTGGGGCACCGGTCTTACATTTTAAACTCAGTTTAACAATTTCATCTGGCCGCTTTTAACGAGATTTTTCTGTAAGAGCTGGTTTTATCAGAATCATGCTAATACGATAATTATTTCTTCAACCTTTATGTATTCTTAATTTGTATTTGCTGTAAGATATAGTCCTCTAAAAAACTTGTAGCACAAAAGTTGTAGATAATATTAAGAATATTTATAATAAATTTTAGCGGATTTGCTATCGTGTGAATTGACGAAGTTATGAATTATTTTCTTCTTCAACACCGCTCTCCTCATTTGTTTGAGTTTAATTTTTTCTGCGGTAGCAGTTGTTCCTATCAAAAATCTTTTCAGGGATTTGATACTTTGAGAATTGACGAAGTTGTGATCGAATGTTGTGACAAATTTTGTGACGAAGTTTCGACCCTTGATCCCATTTTTATTTTTATAACAAAACCTGTCATACATAAATTTTTGGCCCTTTTTCTAGAAATATTAACAAGTTTAAACTAATTTGATATGTATTATTATTAAAATGTTATGGACATTTTTTTCAGTTTTTACAAAACTCATCCCTATTCCCACTCCTTTGAGCCTATTTTGCCCATTTGTAATCCCCGTCGAGATACCAGTCATCTCAATATTTTTGGTGAGTTTGAAGACGATCCGTGTGTAATTGCAACTTTAATTATTCAGACAAAATTTACTACATTCATACATAATTCAATTGAAATAAAACGTTATGAAGGAATTTTTTAAAAGTCGCACCATGGTAACTACTGCAATTATGTAGTATTTCTTATGAAATCTACCTAAAAACTGTCTGCTAGAATGTTCGTAAAACAACACTTTATTTTGTCTGGGAATTCTGCAATTTCAGTACAAATTTTTATTTATTTTAACAGATTTTATTTAAAGATAAATAATTTAATAAATTGTTTTCATATATTAATAAGTTTATTGTCGTTCTGAATGAGAGTTTTATTTTCCTGTAAAATGGTTAAGAAGTGTATCTTTATTTATTTTTACTAATATTCTAATCCCCATGGTAGACTAGTCCTTGAATTTCCATAGTTCAGAAAATGTGATTCACACCAGAAAATTTCATTAATAATTTTCGCTTTATTTTAGCCCAGAATGTATTTTAAATCGAACGCTTCTTTATATTTCTGGTGTGTATTTGAAATATTCCAATTAAAAATACCCATTAAATTCGAAAAACCTTTGGTAGTATAGATGTTACCATGGGCATTAGTGGTTTAATGGATCTGGTTAAAGTTAGTTAAAACTATAAAATATTTTTTCATTTAAAATAACACAATGTATCTTAAATTGTGTAGAAAATAACTCACTCAAAGAAAGTGTTATAGTAGAAGTATACCAAAAAGAAGAATTTATATTTAAGAAAAATTTCAATAATAAACTAAAGAAATAATTTCGTTAAATATACTATCTAGTAACACAGTTGTCATGTTTAAGCGGACTTTCTATAAATTCGTTTATTTGGAATGCTAATTGCAATTTATGATGCACGAGTTCACAGCTCATTTAGTTCATAACTGGGATTAAACTAAATAAATTCATTGCATAGGTGAGAAGCAAACTGAAGCTTGATTTTCTCATACATAACATAAATGTTTTCATAAATCACAGAATATATTATGGAACGTTTTTACATATTTCAGTTTTTTTCATCAAATTTTCTTAATTCTCTCCTGTAATCCAAAGTAAATGCAAAATATAAAATATACAAGCAGAGCTAAAAATCATTTGAGATTAGTAAACAAAAAGATAAATTCTGCTGCATCCGGTATCCTTAGAACTTGTCATTGTAGAAACTACATAGAAACAGAAACCACTACTAAAGTAAATGCGTATCTTTGAAATGTAAACAAATTGAAAAACATCAGGATTTTTTTTTTCTTTAGGACAAAAATATTTTAACGGAAAAAAGCGCACAAAACCACTTCTTTTTTAAACAAAACAAACACAGAGCAACAACATACAGAAAAGAAGCTAAAAGTTCTATTCACTTTGAGTCTTCAATATCAAAAGTAAAATTTGTAAAGTAAAGGAATTTTTTGCAAATTCTTTGTACATCGTATAACTTTTAAACAGGTTTTTAGACGCGTATCTATTAAAATCTTTATGTATATTAAGTTAATTCGTAGACCTGAATTACTGGCATTAGACTAAATGAAACTCTAGTTTTTTACAACTAAAGTACCACAAATGGTGCAAATCATAATATTTTGTAAATGATGAAATTTTATTATTTATGACATAACTGGATGATGGCAAAAGTCACATCCTTATGCATAATTTTATTGATTATGTTATGATTATGCCTAATTTCTAAAGACAGACATTACTAGGTTGAACAAACCAATATAAACACTAATTGCAAGGTCACCTGATCCTCTCACAAAAAATTTCGTGTAGGAATATAAATAATTCCTACGCTAGTAGGACAAGCGTAAAAGACCTGTGAAAACCATCAGGGACAATACTTTAGTCTGTTATTTTAATAGTAAAATCGCTGTATTAAACAGAGTTCAGAATGATGTCGAGAAACGCGCATGTCTGTACACGTCAGCATGGTGGTTTTTTTCCAAAAAAGTGTTTTTACATTACCTGTGTTTTTTTTCTATAAGATATCGTTAAAATAAATGATAAGTCTGGCGGGTAAATATGCCTTAATGAAGTGTTTGGAAAAAGTTGTCCAGCATAAATGTACCACCACCATATATAAATGTCTTAATAATTGATGGCTTATTTCTGTTGCACACTATGAAAAATGTTGCAAAAAAGTTTGGAAGTATTTCTATAAAACTGTTGCAAATGGTTGCTTAATTGCACACGCCAAGAGATGGCATTATATTTGAATAGTACTTTCTTAAAAACTATTTTAAATATAATAAGAATTGTGAATATATTGTCCCTAGTACCATAACTAAAATGGTGATGATCATTGTCGATTGTGATTGTTTGGCACCGACTTCAAAATGTAATTCATTATTTTATATGTATATATTCATAAATTAAATCATAAATATGCAAATTCATCTCTTGTAAAAAATATTATCTCTAAAATCCATGTTTAGTAGATATTAAATTATATAAATTAAATTTAACCATTTTTATGCCGGTACCCGATATTCGATGTCTGATTTTTCAATAACGTTTTGTCATTAGAGAATTTTAATAAATTATTTAATTCTTTGTAGCACTTTTTTGGAGTCGGTTGATATGTTTTTTAAAAAAGCTTATCAAGAAATTAAAATTTTTTAATTCAAAAATGTACAAAAATTTATAAATTGAAAAGCTTTTTCTTTTAACTGTTTGATCTTAAAAAGACTATTCCAGACCGTTTTTATACCTTTTTCTTAAACAATTCAGAAATTCCATGTGAAGCGTAGCAAATGAGATGCGCTTGTACTATACTACCTGATGCATCTACAGTCACAGCAAAAAAAAATCTTGACACTTACGATTTTAAGCGTTTTGTTAAATATCTAGAAATATTTATAAGGAATTATTCTGAAACACCAGGTGTGTAAACACAACAGTATACCTCATATATTTTCGCAAAGCGTTTTCTCCGAAATCCAACAGGGGACCGTCATCATATTGAAAAAGAACGAAGATCTTTTGGAACACCCTGTCAAAACTAATGGAGCAAAAGAGTTCAAACTGTAGATTATTATTAAGTGGCTTATTGTAATAAACTGTATTCATTTTTAAGAATATAGCATGTAAACTTGTTGAGAAATTAAGGTTTTTATAAAAACGGTCCCATATTTTTCACGTTTTTTGCTTATAACTTGCAGAGTTCTTCATAAAACACAATGTTCTTTTCAGAAAATATGACAATCAACATTGTGTTTAACATCCAGTAATCAGAATTAAAAAATAATAAAAATTATACGACAAATGAGCAGGTTTACTAAATAATTTTTTACTGCACATGCGTCAACACTATTAAAATTTCATTTGCATATTATGCTAGTTAAATGTATAGAGCAACTGTTGTGAAAGTCTCAAAAACATAGCTTAAAAATTCTAAAAATTATCGTCGATAGAATGAGATCAAAATTCGTTATTCCAAAAATGAAGCAAAGAGTTAAGGGGCTGTATCCATATTCCATTGATTAGTGCCTATACAATATTTCACGTACAACTATATTTGGGTAAAACCCCTGATTTTTTTGCTTCCTTTTGGAAATAACGGATTTTGAGTTGATTCTATAGACGATCATTTTCAGAATTTTCAAGCTATGTTTTTGAAACTTTTACAGAAGTTGCTCTATACATTTAGGTAACACAGTATGAAATGAAATTTTGATATCGTTGACGCATGCGCAATGAAAAATTATTTACTAAACCTACTCATTTTTCATACAATTTTTATTATTTTTAAATTCTGTTGGCTGGCTATTATGTACAATCATGTTTGTCATATTTTGAGAAAAGAACATTATTTTATATTAAGAACTCTGCAAATTATAAGCAAAAAACTTGGACAAATTTATGATTGTTTTTATAAAAACCTTCATTTCTCTACGAGTATACATGCTATCCTTATAAAAATAGGCACAGTATATTACAATAAGCCACTTAATTATCTTGCGCAGTTTGAACGCTTTTGCTACATTAGTTTTGACAGGGTTATCCAAAAGATCATCATTATTTTTTAATTTGTTGACGGTCTTCCGTTGAATTTCGGGGAAAACTCTTCACAAAAATATATGGCGCGTCCTATTTTGTTTACAAGCCTGCAGTTTCAGAAAAATTCCTTATGTATATTTCTAGATATTCAACAAAACGTCTAAAATCGTAAGTGTCAAGTTTTTTTTTTTTTTTTTTTTTCGGTGACTGTACATCACGTATCTACATCAATAAAATTGAAATTAAAATGGTAGAAAGCCATTTCTCCTTGAAACCGAGAAAAGATGGTCACCCAATACAGGAAAGGAAAAGTGAATTTAAAATAGCAAAAAGTAACACATTTCATATATTTAATCATAAAAAACATATATTAAAAACAAAAAGTGGGAAATAAATTGAAATTAAAATGGCAGATGGCCATCTCTCCTTGAAGCCGAGGAGAGATGGTTACCCAATACAGGAAAGAAAAAGCGAGTTTAAAAAATTTGCATAACGCTAAACAAAACAACATTCGCTAAACAAAAAAATAGCATATTTCATATACAGGGTGTCCCAAAAGGTCGTTTACAAACTTAACATTCTGGTCTGCCATATCATGATGAACAATATTAAATAGGAAACTAAGGGTCCCAAACGTCTTCCAAAGGAGATATGCGCCATTAAAGTTTAGGGTCCAGAAATTCAAATGATGATAAAAAACAGAAAAATTGGTCGATTCGTTTGCGGTTTTCACTAAAACTATTTTTTATGTCAGTATTTTCTTGAGAATAAATTATAAAGATAAATTTAAAAAAATGTCGATAGAGGGCGCTTTAGACTTTGGAGTAACGATAAACTAGTTTTTACCATTATTTTTTGCATCTCATTAAATTTTTTTAGAAGCTTAGACATAAACTTAAATTTTGAGCTCAAAATCTAAATCGTTGGAAGTGGTTAAGTAGCTCAAACTGAATTGCGGGGGGAGGTTCAAATTTCAAATGATTATAAAAAACGGAAAAATTGGTCAATTGATTTGCGATTTTTACTAAAATTATTCTTTATGTCAGTATTATCTTGAAATTAATTTATAAAGATAAAATTCAAAAAATGCCGATAGAGGGCGCTTTAGACTTTTGAGTAACGTACAACTATTTTTTCCGTTATTTCTTGCATCTCATAAGTTTTTTTTAGAAGCTTAGACATAAACTTAAATTTTGAGATAAAAATCTGAATCGTTGGAGTGTTTAAGTAGCGCAAACTGAACTGTGTTCAATGAGGGTGGGGAGGTTCAAATTTCAAATGATTATAAAAAACGGAAAAATTGGTCGGTTTTCGCTAAAACTATTCTTTATATCAATATTTTCTTGAAAATAAATTTTACAGATATCTTTAAAAAAATTCCGTCAGAGGGCGCCAAACTTTATAGTAACCAACAACTATTTTTAACCGTTATTTTTTGTATCTAATAAAATGCTTGTAAAAGTTCAAACTTAAATTTTGTGCTCAAAATCTGCATCGTTGTGAGTAATTAAGCGGCCAAAAATTGAACTGCGTTCGAGGGGTGGGGAAGGTAACATTTCAACTCCTGAACACAGTTCAGTTTGCGCTTCTTAACCCCTTCCATCGATTTAGATTTTGAGCACAAATTTAAGTCTAAACTTTTGCAAACATTTAATTAGATTGAAAAAAAAAAAAAAAAGGTTAAAAATAATTGTTGGTTATTCTAAAGTTTAAGGCGCCCTCTAACGGACTTTTTAAAATTTATCTTTAAAATTTATTTTCAAGGAAATATTGATATAAAGACTAATTTTAGCGAAACCCGACCAATTTTTCCGTCTTTTATAATCATTTGAAATTTGAACCTCCCCACCCCCATTGAACACAGTTCAGTTTGCGCTACTTTACCACTCCCAACGATTCAGATTTTCATCCCAAAATTTAAGTTTATGTCTAAGCTTCTAAAAAAAATTTATGAGATGCAAAAAATAACGGAAAAAAATAGTTGTACGTTACTCCAAAGTCTGAAGCACCCTCTATCGGCATTTTTTAAATTTTATCTTTATAAATTATTTTCAAGATAATACTGACATAAAGACTAATTTTAGTGAAAATCGCAAATCAATTGACCAATTTTTCCGTTTTTTATAATCATTTGAAATTTAAACCTCACCCCGCAATTCAGTTTGCGCTACTTAACCACTTCCAACGATTTAGATTTTGAGCTCAAAATTTAAGTTTATGTCTAAGCTTCTAAAAAAATGTTAATGAGATGCAAAAAATAATGGTAAAAACTAGTTTATCGTTACTCCAAAGTCTAAAGCGCCCTCTATCGAAATTTTTTGAAATTTATCTTTATAATTTATTTTCAAGAAAATACTGACATAAAGAATAGTTTTAGTGAAAACCGCAAACGAATCGACCAATTTTTCTGTTTTTTATAATCATTTGAATTTTTGGACCTTAAACTTTAATGGCGCATATCTCCTTTGGAAGACGTTTGGGACCCTTAGTTTCCTATTTAATATTGTTCCTCGTGATATGACAGACCAGCATGTTAAATTTGTAAACGACCTTTTGGGACACCCTGTATTTAATCATAAAAAACATATCACAATTTGTAAAGATGCAGTTATATCATAGAAAAAAATTAATAACGCCCGAATAAACAAAATTTAAAGTATGATTTCAATACTTCACTTTTCGTAAAATCTCACCACAAAGGATTTGTTAGTTTGTACATGTTTCATAGAAACATTTCCGGTACATTATGCATTCTATCCTTACATCCTTTGTGATTTTTTTTTTTTTTTTTTTTTTTTTTTTTTGAACTACCGACACAAAGATCCTTATCCAATTCTAGTCCCTCGAAATCTGTAGAATCTGATATTTTTTAATTCATTTCATTTTCTTCACTGCTATAAATGTCGTGATTTTTTTCCTCGCATCATTCCCATTCATTTTCTTATTAACTTTATCTGTTTCTGGGATGAAAATTTCAGTCTTTTTCAATATTTTCCAAAACAAATACATCATTAGGTTTTTTTATATTATTATTTAAACATTTATAACAGTTAAATTTTATACAATTATATAAATTAATATAATTAAAACATAAATATGTTCCATATTTATTTTAAGTTAAAATTACATTTAGTTAAAATCCTCACTCCGTATAATTTTTAAACCTTGATTAAAGGTGGCCATCTCTGCTCGATTTCATGTGACCATCGCTACTGAAATTGAAGGACTGATGGTCGCCCAATTTAAAGCGTTAATAGCCATTGTATGTCTTTGTTCTTGCCTTCGATGTAAAGATTAGATTATATACGTCACTTATTAAAACATATCTAGCTTACGTACTGTTAAACATTCAGATACCTATAGGGTCAATCCATTTCAAGTGGTCCAGCACTGGTCGCTCGACTATTTTTAAAAAATCTGAAATTTTTTGTACAACAACCCTAACATGATGGAAGTTCAAAATGACCGTTATTTTAATTTTACTATTTTTTGTTTGTGCATGGCGGCCATCTTTGTTTCATCGTGTGCAGCGATTTTCTCAGATACTAGGATACACAAAATTGTAAATATCTCGTCTTCTATTTTCCCATCTGAAATGGGGTTTGCAGCATTTTGTTCAGAATAAAATGGGCTAAATATACAGTGGAAGAAAAATTTGAAAAATAAATATTTACAGGTGAAATTTTAGCACAAAGTTTACGATTTTTTCCAAAACCTATCCGTTTGCAAGAGGAAAATTTTCATGCAAGGGAAACTGTCAACCTTACACAATTTTTTCTACAAATAAGTCAAAAGCGCATGTACTCATACATCATGTCCCAGATCTGGGAGTTAATTTCTCTTTGCGAAAAAAATTCCGAAATTCGTCAAAAATTTCAAAAATCGCACTTTTTAGGCTTTGATATCTCTGGTGGGGCACGAGATAAAAATTTGAAATTTTGGCCTATGATTGTATCGTGTAGTAGCGTTATGTACAAAAAATTTCAAGAAGGAGATTTGACTACAAGCTGAGATATGACATGGAAAATATGCGAAAACAATACTGCCAAACTATTGTAAACCTACTATGTAATTGTTCAACAAGACTGTCAACCTTGCACAATTTTTTCTACAAATAGGTCAAAAGTGCGTGTACTCATACACCAAGTCCCAGATCTGGAAAATTATTTCTCTTTGCGAAAAAAATTCCGAAATTCGTCGAAATTTTCAATAATCGCACTTTTTAGGCTTTGATATCTCTGGTGGAGCATGAGATAAAATCTGAAATTCTGGCCTTTGACAGTATTGTGTAGTAGTGTTATGTACAAAAAATTTCTAGAAGGAGATTTGACTACAAGCTGAGATATGACATGGACAATATGTGAAAACAATACTGCCAAACTATTGTAACCTACTATGTATTTGTTCATACCTCCAAAATTTTAAATTAATTATTTATAGTACAAAGTTAAATGTTAATTACAAATATCTTTTTCAAATGTTTCTGTGTGATTTAAACAATTCAGAATGTATGCTAAGCCAATACACTATTTGTCCAGATGAACAAATCTACTAGAAATGCTATTGCAACAATTTTACTCGGAACACATTTCAGGAAAAGTAAATTACAGACAATGAATTACAACTGATCGAGTTGACATGACTTCAGTTATTTAACCTAAAGAATTTCATTCAAGTTAACAAGGGATGACAAGACTTGGGGGGCTTCAAATAAAATTTTTAGAAAGAACAGCCTGATGGACTGACAACAGTAACTGGTCGAACTCATAACATCTCTCGTAAATATTGTTAAGCTCTTTGTTGAGCATACATAGTATTTTGTAAATTAAATGTTTATTATTTAACTGTTTTCAACAAACGATATTTTCTGTGTAAATATTGTAATAAATGAGACTAATTTCATTTCTTAATGTACTCATAATAGCATTTTTTAACATTTTTTAATCACCGTATCTCAGCTTATAGTCAAATCTCCTTTTTCAAATTTTTTGTACATAACACTACTACACAATACTATCATAGGCCAAAATTTCAGATTTTTATCTCGTGCTCCACCAGAGATATCAAAGCCTAAAAAGTGCGATTTTTGAAATTTTTGGCGAATTTCAGAATTTTTTTCGTAAAGAGAAATTAACTCCCAGATCTGGGACTTGGTGTATGAGTACACGTACTTTTGACCTATTTGTAGAAAAAATTGTGTAAGGTTGACAGTTTCCCTTGCATGAAAATTTTCCTCTTTCAAACGGATAGATTTTGGAAAAAATCGTACATTTGTGCTAAAATTTCACCTGTAAAAATTTATTTTTTAAAATTTTTCTATCATTGTATATTTAGCCTATTTTATTCTGAACAAAATGCTGCAAACTCCATTTCAATTGGGAAAATAGAAGACGAGATATTTACAATTTTGTGTATCCTAGTATCTGAGAAAATCACTGCACACGATGAAACAAAGATGGAAGCCATGCACAAACAAAAAATAGTAAAATTAAAAGAACGGTCATTTTGAACTTCCGTCATGTTAGGGTTGTTGTACAAAAAATTTCAGATTTTTTAAAAATGGTCGAGTGACCAAAAAAATATTTTCTGGACCACTTGAAATGGATTGATCCTATATATATATATATATATATATAATCTAAAATTACATGAAGATATTTCTTGAGCAACAGGTGCATAATGTATAAAAATTTAAAAAATCAATTAATATTAAAACACTAAAATGAAACAATATGAAAGTCACAAGTAAAATATAATCTTTTACTCATCAGCAGGCGGAATGGCTCTATACATCCCCCCGACCGTTAAAATATAAAGCATCATCAGCAGGTTTCATATGATGAGACAAAAAGTTGCATTTAATAAAAAGCAATACTTTTAAAAGTTGATTTAAAAGTAGTTTTTTTACAAAAAATATGTAAAATAATTAAAATATCAAATAAAATCATAATTAACCTTATAACAAGAAAATAATTTAAATTTATGAAATCCGAAATAATTACAATATTAAAATGACCCACCTCCGCCTGAACCTACTAACTAGCACAAAAAATAAACTTACTACATGAGAACGGCGTTATATGTCCAACCTGTGACGAGAAGCTTTAAACTTATTTTCAAGCAATTTTAGATTATTTATATGTAGCAATTTTTAAGAGCTGCTTTAGCGCGTACATTTTCAATACTCTGCATGTTTAAAACAAATATATATATTTCACATTATGCAATGAAAATTCAAAATTTTAAGGATAGAGTATGTCAAAAAAGTAAACAATTAACAATAAAGAATTAAAAAACAATGAACAAAATACAGGCAAGAAAAAACACTCTGTTCTTCAGAGAGAGGACAGACGAAACCTAACCCCACCCCCCTCTTTAAAAATACAGAAATGTTTCAGGTTTCTGAACGCCCACCTGCATTCAAAAGTAATATATAACAACAAAAAAATACCAAATTTCTTAATGAACATAGCAAACAAAAAAAAAATACTTTAACATAACCAATAATATAAAAAATATAAAAAATAAAATAACCTTTACTATACAAAAAATCTCTGCAATAACTTATAAACTATTTTAAAAATGAATGCAGAGTTAGGCAAGCCTCCCCCCTTACCTAAAACAAAACATTAAAATTATGAACAGTCATACCTGTTTCAAACTCCTGCCTATAAAAACAACAAAATAACTAGAATGCTCCCTCCGAATCCAAATTGCATATAATTTCAAAAGCCAGGTCTGCAATACTTCCCCAAGACTCAAACCATCCAGTTAAACTCGTTCTAAAAATATAGACTTTAGAATAAAACTTTCATAAAGAATGTCAGGGAAGCATGCTATCAAATTACAAGCTACGCCAACAGTCCGCAATGTTGCCAATTATTTTTTACAACAGTTTTTACATAATATCTTAAAAAATTAATTGGATAATTATTATTATAAAAAAGATTTGCAACAAACTTATAAACCTGCTTATAAAAATGTTTTTCAATATTACAAATGTTATAAAATCGAATTATATGTATATATGTAATAAAACGACTACGATGTTCTATAATAGTGTATAAGCTCTAGTAGAATACCATGTTGGCTGTAGAATACTACTATTCACTAAGAATCAATAGCGGGATGAGCAGAGCAGTCATTCTGGTAAGTGGATTAGCCATGGATTTGTTCTCGTAGGAGTTTCTCCAATAACAATGCAAGAAAATCAGTTTTAGTTCTTTATTATTTAGAGCACGAACTTAAGTTACTCCACAGATCACCGTTCCACACATCTATCACTACGGCCTTCGCTCACTAAGCTGCAACATTCCGGCGTTCTACATTCTCGGAAAAAAATGACATGGCTTCCGAGCAGTTTAAAGGAAAGATGCATTCTAACCTCCTAAAAGACCAAATGAATATGGGACATTTCCACGACAAACTAGCGCCCTCCTACTCCGCGTCAATCATTTTAAAATCCAATTAGGATGAACTGGAGCCTCAAACGGACAAAAATGATCAATTCTAATTGGTCGTAGCAGGCGGTCCTTGTCAAGAACTATATTTTTTCCTCGGAAGAACAAGCCCTTAGCAACGCGTAGTAACACTTGTCACGCGATGTTAAAATAAAAAATTAAATTAAAATCCCAGGAATATTCCAGAAAGTAAAAAGCTTACGAAATACCTCCCGCCTTTTTGAGAAGCAAGCAATAATTTGTTAATAACTAAAGTAAGAAAAAGAATTTTAGCTGTTACAAATTACGAAACTAAGACTGAAATATGTTCCACAAATTTAGAATTGAAGGTAAGAGAGAACAAAAATGGCGTAAAATTTTTTTATTTTATTACATATATATATATATACAACCACAAAATTAACATTAAATTACATATAATTTTTATAATCGAAAAACGCAACTGCAGCTCGTAATGAATGTACTCACTGAACTATTTCTACGAACAAAGTTTATGATGAAATCTACACTACATGGCCATTGATGAGCTTCCACTTGCGATTTTAGACATTTTGTTAAATATCTAGAAAAATACTTGAGGAATTATCTCGAAACACTTAGTGTATAAATATAATAGTACAAGTCATACATTTCTGTGAAGATTTTTTCCCGAAACTCCATAGGGAACCGCCAACAAATTAAAAAAGAATGAATATCTTTTGGATAACTCTGTCAAAACTGATGTAGCAAAAGCGCTCAAACTGTAGATTATGATTAAGTGGTTTATTGTTATAAACTGTATTCAATTTTATGCCGATAGCATGTATACTCGTAAAAAAATGTATGTTTTTATAAAATCAGTCCCAAAATTTTCCAAGATTTTTGCTTAGAATTTGCAGAGTTCTTATAATAAAATAATATTCTTTTCTGAAAATATGACAAACAACATTGCACATAGCACCCTGTAATCAGAATTTTAAAATATTAAAAATTGCATGAAAAATGAGTAGGTTTACTAAATAATTTTTCACTGCGCATGCGTCAACGATATCATTTAGTAAACCTACTCATTTATCATACAATTTTTATTATATTTTATTTCTGATTACAAGGTATTGTGTGCAATATTATTTGTCATATTTTCAGAAAAGAATGTTACTTTATATTAAGAACTCTTCAAATTATAAGCAAAAAACTTAACAAAATTTGGGACCATTTTTACAAAAACCTTAATTTCTCTACGAGTATACGTGCTATTCGCATTAAAATGAACGCAGTTTATTATAGTAAGCCACTTAATCATAATCTACAGTTTGAGCGCTTTTTCTACATTAGTTTTGACAGGGTTATCTAAAAGATATTCATTCTTTTTTAATTTGTTGACTGTCCACAATGGAGTTTCGGGAAAAGATCTTCACGGATATGTATACTTTTACTATTATATTTATATACTAAAAGTTTCGGGATAATTCCTCGTGTATTTTTCTAGATATTTAACAAAATGTCTGAAATCGCGAGTGGACGGTCATCAATGACCATGTAGTGTATGATCAAGTTTTTGAAATATTTAGAGTGGTCATCTATCCTAGACTTACCCTATAAAGACTTACACAGGAAAATATAATCATCAACACACAGTTTATTATTAAACGTCCACTCTTGAAATAAGTATTTGCAAGTAATAAGTTATTTATTATCATATTTAATTTTAATGGATATTTTAAAGTCAATGAGTGTTACTTTAACAAGTATCTGTTTACGTTTTTTTAGTCAGTCCCCATGTAAGTATCGGTGCGAAAGCCACGCTCCCCGTAAGTATCTGTGCCCAGGGTCCCAAATTTGTAAATCGGTCCCTGAACATAGGGTGAAAACTATGTTTAAAAAAATCTAAGAAATGTACTTCATTATACAATATTTTTTCCAATAATCGTTTCGATGTGTTTACAGCTTAAATTAACTTACTATTTGGATTGCCTATACGTACGATATGTATAGTGTTAGCCACAAATCAGTCGTTCACTTCAGAGAACATTAAAGGTTGTTCTACAGTGCTCAGCAAAAGTAAATAAAAAATACGAACTCTTGAGTTTTACAAATGGCTATACTTATTTTTTAATTTATATTTTAAAGATTTTAGGATGAAAATAATGATTATAATATAAGATAATATTTAATTTAACTGAAAAAAGTAAAATTTGCATATTGAAAATGTTTAGACAGTTTTTTGATTTTTTGCCAACTGTTCACAATAAAATGCATATCTCAAAGTTATGATGTCACATGGTTGAAGTATTTAAGTATACCTCGATATAGCATCAGTTAGTGAAGATGCCGCGAGCTAGAAATATTCAGTTAGATGAGGTAATTGAAGTACGGAAGCTTAAATGGAAAGAGAAGACTGTTGCAAAAATTTCAACTGCATTGAATCGTTCAAATAGGTCTGTCTATGAAGTATAGTGTAAGAGTGACTCCTTCAAAACAAAACATAAATCTAGAAGTTCTTGTGTGATCAGAAAATGAAATGACAAAAGGATCCATAAACTGGCATTCACACAAATGATGATTGCTATTCACATTAAAAGTAAGTCAGGACTTTCTGTGTTGACGGATATGATTCGTAAATGAATTAAAGAAAGAGGTAAATCAATTTACATGAAAATTATAAAACAACCAGCTTTGAAATCTCACTACGAATTGTCGAGAATGCAATGGACTTGCAAACATACGTCATATGGACTCAAATGTTATACTACGATATTCAGTAACGAAAAGAAGTGGAATTTGGATGGTCCAAATGGGTGGGCATAATATTGGCACGACTTGCGTAAAGAGCCTGGCACTTTCTTAAGTCGACAAAAAGGAGCTGACTTTTTAACCGACTTCAAAGAGGAGGTTACGATTTCGACCTGTATGTATTTGTTGTTCACGCATAAGTTTTGCAAATATGAACCGATTTTGATAATTCTTTTTTTGTTTAAAAGCGTATGAGGCCCATGTGGTCCCATTCGAATTTCATAAAAATCTGATAATTAGAACTTTTAAAAAAATAAAAACTTTAAATTTCAAATTCATTTTGAAGCAATCGACCAATTAGAAGTGTTCATTTTGCATGCTTTTATGTTACACTTACATAGACACACGATCTTTTCACGGTTAAAAGTTTGAAGTTTTTGCTGCATCGTCACTCCACCGCTTTTATGGAATATCTCTATTTTGACCAATGAGAATTCACCATAATACAATGAAGTAATCATTTTCTATAAAAGCGATGGATTGACGATAAAGTAAAAGTTTCAAATTTTTAACAGTGTTCAAAGTGCAAAATCCTAACTGGACGAGGGCCAGGATTCACATAAATTTTGCGCTGTTTGCAAAACGATATTTATTAACAAGAAAATTTATTTAAAACATTGAAAAATTTGCTAAAATTCAGGCTACTGATTCGTTAATCTAGTTTCGCTAACAGTGCAAATTCTACCTGGATTCCGGACAAGTTCTCTAAAGCAAGAAACCGGAAATATAGCATCTAGGGGATATAGTGTGGAAATCGGCTATCTCAGGGCGTGTTCAGAGCAACTTACAAAAGTAATCAATGTTACCGACCGATTGTAGGGCAGTACGAAAGCAAATTGCGGCATCAATGAAAACTATTCTGTTGAATTGTAGCTGACGTCACACTTCGCTTTGATTTTCATTTCGTACTTGTCTACAATCGGTAAGTGGTTGGTAAGTAACCGGTAAGTTTTGCTGAACATGTCCTCTGTAACACTTACAAAAAGCGCTAAAATGTTCTACTCTTTAAATGTGCAACAATGCTAATGAAATTTAAAGATAGAAGCGACATCTGCAGGACATTTTCTAAAATTGCAAGAATTATTGCTACACTGTTAAAAATCTGCTGCATTTTGCTGCAACGCACTCCCCTGCTTGTATAGAAAACGGTTACTTGGCCATGAAATGGAGCTTTCTCATTGGTTGGAATAGAGAAATTATATACAAGCGGTTAAGTGCGTTGCAGCAAAATGCAGCAGATTTTTAACAGTGTAGTCTAGATAATGTATCACGAAAATGCCGCAGATGTCGCTGTGATCGGCACTTTGGAATTCAGTAGCATCGTTGCACATTTAAAGGATACAAATTTTTAGCACTGATTGCATTGTAAAAAATTGAACCCTTTTGCTGCATCGTCACTCCATCGCTTTTATAGGAAACGATTACTTCGCTCTATTATGGAGCATTCTCATTGGTCAAAACAAAGAAATTCTATAAAAGCGATGGAGTAACGATGCAGCAAAAGGGTAAAATTTTTTACAGTGTCGATAGCAGATTTTCACTCAATGTATTCCAAACTCTCTCCTTCGAACAATGAAAAGTTCTCAAAAATGAAGGCTTATGATTGGTCAATCTTGTTTTGCTTAACAGCGAATAATCCTTCTAGATCCTAACCACTGTTGCAGAGATGCTAGTTTTTTTCCAAAGTACGACATCTTAGCTGGAACAATTATCGTATCCACCAAAGTGAAAGATCCACATCGATCCAGACATGAGAATTAGATAACGAAAAGCTGAAAATTCATGTCTAAAGAGCTTTACACGTTAAAGCAAGAGTGTCTGTGTATCAGGGTGCTTGTTATGCCGGATTCAGAATGTGATTAAACTACATTGCTATGTACTAGATTTACATTTGGACAAATATAAATGACGAAAAATTTTGATAAGCTTACCATTAAAGTTAAGCTAGTTAACTTTTTCACCCATAAAACAAACTCGTTCAGGCGACGTTCTGGAATAAAAATTCTTAAATTTTCTGTACTTTGGAAAACCGCGTTTATCAAAGAACATTCTTAACTTCAAATATTACTATTTTTATATAGACGCATGTTGAATCATGGTGTGATTTTGATAATATCTTCCTTTTTAGTTTTTATGACTGAAAAGGGTATTTTAATACATACGAACATTTAGAATTACTTTGCTATGCATTGAATCATAGAAGCAACTTGACGCGCTTAGATTGTGTACGCGTACTTTAAACTGTAAAAAATCTGACCCTTTTGCTAAATCGTCACTACCCCGCTTTTATAGAATATCTCACTTTTAATCCATGAGAATGCTCCATAATAAGCTGAAGTAATCGTTTTCTATATTAGCGATGGAGGGACGATGCAGCAAAAGGGACAAATTTTTAACAGTGTACCCTGTTTAAAATATTTTGAAAAATTACCTCTGTTTTTAAAGACTATCTATTTTCTGACCAATGAAAACGCTCCATAGACGTTTTTAGATCGCTCTTATTAGTCAGAAAATAGATAGCTATAAAAACAAAGGTAAATTTTCACAATATTTTTAACGTGTACTGATGGATTGTCAGCTTTTCTATGCCCATTTACGAAGTCTGTAGATTTCAATGTGGACCTTAAGGCACTACACTAGTCTCAGAAAAAGATCCGGATGTTAGTGTAAAGACTGTGGGTGTGTTCTTTTCAAATATCTTGTTCAAATTTTAATATATTTACGTGATTTTTTTGCATAGGATAGCCGAGGATAATCTACAACCGGCCTAGTTTTTACTTCTTCGATTTTGTATGTTTTTATGTATGTTTTATATAATGATAGTTTCAATTTCAGAATCGTTTAAACCGATTTTGAAATTTAAAATATTTTTTTTTTTAAATCTGAAACCAAAATTGAAAAAGTAAAAACTAGGCCGGTTGTGGAATATCCTCAGCTATCCTATGCAAAAAAAAAAAAAAAAAACACGTAAAAATTTTAAAATTTGAGCGAGATATTTGAAAAGAACGTCCCCATAGACTTCACATTATCATCCGGGTCTTTTTCTGTGCCTAGTGTGCGGCCTTAAAGTTTGCTGGATGCGATAAATTTCCGAAATGTTAAAGCTTAAATGGACAAGTTCTCGCATCCACTAAAGCGGAAATAGACATCGATACCAATCGACATCCTTAAGTTGTTGAAAAGATGAAAATCATTTAGTATATATTTTGCTCCGAAGGAAAAAATTATCTCTGCATATCAATGCAAAATAAAGTGCATAGGATATGTGTAACAAAATTATCTTTAGATTCAGATTTGGTTACCGTATTAGACACCAGAATGATTTTAGATTTTGTTCATGTAGGATTCTTCGATGTGAATATGACGGCACATGGAGCACAGTATACGATTGATTGAAAAGATTCTGGACAAAAATGAGTCATCAAGGGGGTCCTTGTGGCAGAGTGGTTAAGACACCACGCTGCTAATCTCTTGAGAGCGTAGGAGATTGTGGGTACGAATCCCACTGGCTCCGTTGTACACACTCTTTATGTGTAGTTCCCGGTTGTACTTTTCTTGTGTCGTAATATTTCCTTGTGCTATCTTGTCCTTGTATGTCCACGAATTTGTAAAATAATGTGGATTATGTATTTATGTCTGTGTAGAAATAAAGGATCATTCGGCGTACAATCGAATTCTACCAGGAAATCATCATCAAATTTTATAATAGAAAATGCCTAGCATTGCGATACGTTGTTAAAATTTTAACTTTTGCTGCATCGCCATTCCATCCCTTTTAAGGAATATCTCATACATACACTGTAAAAAATTTTACCCTTTTGTTGCATCGTCACTCCCCCGCTTTTATAAAATATTTGTCTTTTGACCCATGAGAATGCTCTATGATAGGCTGAAATAATCGTTTTCCATAAAAGCGGTGGAGTGAGTTTCAAATTTTTAACAGTTTAGTTGGGACAAAAGCGTCCGTGAAAAAAGTATTTGGGCATCGAATGCTGTCACTCTCTTATAGATGCAGCCAAGTACAGGTTATGATTTTCGGATTCCTCGTCGAATCATCACCGCTCATTTCCGATGCCTTTACTGCATTTATAGGAATTAGATATGAATCATAGAGCGATTTTTGTTAAAATCTTTCTTTTTGCTTTTTCTGACTGAAGGAGGGAGTACTTTTGACTGCACTAGAAAAGCATTTTACTATTTATTGATATATGGAGTCATTTTGCTGTTTACTCATATATAGAAGAGCTTTGCCGCACGCTTATGTGTAATGACACTTTACTTGAGGAATTGTCACCTTTCGATAACCACTTCCGATGTCCGTACGATTAGATGTTGACTTTAAGATTTCATGAATGCGGCAGTTTTTCGTCGTGCCAGATCTGAAGAAGTTACCACATCCAGAAAACCTAAAGATTCACAACGATACTAACCGATATCGTAAGTGTCTTTTGAAAAGTTGACAATCAAACAGTGACAAGTAAAGCGAATACATCAGAACTCAGCAAAGTGCGTTCATTAGTAATGCGTTGCAAAGAGCCATCATATGTCAGTACACATAATTATGTATTACGGTATAAATAACTAAAAAGTAGGAAATAAATTTAACTTTTTCAAAAAAATGTATAACCGACTCCAAAAAAAGCGCTAAAAAGAATTAAATAATTCTATAAAATTCTCTAATGACAAATCGTTATCCAATAACCACACATTGGCTATCATGTACCGATATAAAACGGTTAAATTTAATATATAGAATTTAATATCCACCAAACATAGATTTTCCAGAGAATATTTTTTACAAGAGATTAATTTACATATTTTTGATTTAATTTTTGAATATATACATATAAAAAGTAAGGAATTACTTTTTGAAGTTGGTGCCAAACTACCTTAAATATAGTAAGAATTGTGGATATATTATGTCTAGTACCATAAATAAAATGGGGAAATCATTATCGATTATGATTGTTTGGCACCAACTTCAAAAAGTAATTCCTTACTTTTTATATGTATATATTCAAAAATTAAATCAAAAATATGTAAATTAATCTCTTGTAAAAAATATTCTCTGGAAAATCTATGTTTGGTGGATATTAAATTCTATATATTAAATTTAACCGTTTTATATCGGTACATGATAGCCAATGTGTGGTTATTGGATAACGATTTGTCATTAGAGAATTTTATAGAATTATTTAATTCTTTTTAGCGCTTTTTTTGGAGTCGGTTATACATTTTTTTGAAAAAGTTAAATTTATTAATGATTTGGTCCTCACTTTGCTTTTAAGGCTCGAGTATCTCTGGAGATATTCAATGGTTGCCAAGCAACACAAGACTACATACATACGTTGGAGAACAATTTTTAGTCATTTGGGAAACTTTTAGCTGGTTAAAAGTATGAACTTTAGCAAGATAATGCATCGATTCATGTTGCATACTAAACAAAAACTTCGTTTAACTCTGAAAATACTACTGATCTCTACTGGCCGGCATGTAGCCCTGATCTGGACGCAATCGAAAACTTTTGTGACATCATATCGCGTAAGGTTTATGCAAATTTTTGCTATAATTTTCTGTTAATGAGCTTCGAGCTGCTGTTTAACGTGTTTGGTACAAAATAGATCCCCAAGTGACGCAGCATTTAGTTTCTTCGAAGGAAAGTCACATTCTTGCACTAATTGCAGACAACGTGCGTACAGCTCCATTTTAATTTGTAGTTATTTTTCTGTAAATATACAGATTGTCTATACTTTTGCCACAATATTAATTTCATTTTTTGTCATTATATATTATGTAAAAGACAAAATTTAAAATTTATTGTTTGTGAATAAAGGATGAGTAACAAGTAATTTATGACAGAAGAATTACAAAAATTCGTTACTTATTTCTGAATATAGAAGCGTAATCGATCATTGTCTAAACTTTTGCTGAGCACTGTAGTACTCCGAATTTTAGGACATAAAAACTACAAATAAAACAAATGATGCGCTAGAAATACCGTACTTTCGGATCTATAAGTCTACCTCAAAAATGAACCAAAAAAGATGCTTTTATTTTTTAATGCTAGTATTTATGATTGGCATCATTAAGTTGTATAACTGCTGAAATTTATTGTGAATTCTGCTATTTTAGAAATACTAATACTCTGGATTTCAAAATTATAAAAACAGCCAGTTTTTCCAAGCACACAAAAAAAAAGAAAATGTTACAAAAAAAATTAAAGTCTAATAAGTTCTAGAAATTGAAGAAATGTTGTATGCCTTGAGAATGGATACGTCTTGTTGGAACACCCAAAAAATTCCACCAATTGCCTCAGCAAATGCAGTAAGTTTTATTCAATTGGATCTTGTAGGTTAATTCACTTATTCTGCCAGAGGGAAACGCAACGTTGATCTTACCATAAAATCCTTTTGCATCCCAAACCATGAGTGAATTTTCACCCTGCTGCAGTTTTGAAAACGTTTCTGGTTTCTTGCGCAGATCACACCAATTATAAGAAAAACTGTCCGGAGCATCTAAATTGATTTTTTTTTTTCATCGGAAAATATTACTCTTTCATATTCTAACTTCCAGGACATGTGATCTTTTGCCCAATCCAGGCGATTCTGCTGATGCATTTTAGTCATACATGGTTGTTGCTTTCTTTTCTTGTACCTCATCGTCTTAGAGCTTTTGATTACTCTGGACAAGGTCCTTTTTGACACTGCTATCAGTGGATCTCTTGAAAGATTTTACGTTGCTCATTCTTTTTATAATGGCTTTTTCCCTTTTTGGACAACTTTGGTAGACGTTATGGAGATTTTCTTTGCTTCATGATCCTCCTTCAATCGAAGAAAATTTAGTATTACTCCTGAAGATATTTTCAATTTTTTTGTGATAGTTCTGGTCAAAAGTCCTTGATCGTTAAAAAACACAATTTTCCCTTTCTTAAAACCACTTAGAGCACTTTTACGACCCATACTTCTACAACTTATTTTGCGATCAGACTTTAAAATTTCATAGTCTACGAAGTATCTTTCTATGCTAAACTAGTTTGCATATTTCGGTTTCTTCTTCTCGGAGTGGAATTCAGTATTCCTGTACAGTTTCCATGTTCATTCAGTGATAATTTCAATCAATTTTTATGTCATTTTGCAGAACAACTTTTTTAGATAATTCATATTTTAAATGAATTTAAAATTTGAGGTTTATTTTATAGCTATTTAGTATATAAAAGTACTGTATTTGTCTCGAGAATGGAATTTTCTGATAACTATTTATGAATTATTGATAGGATATCATAAAATTACTAGGTGATCATATCATTACGAAACCTAGTGTAAAGTATTTGTAAATGTTGGTTATGCAAAAGTAAAGGCGTGTTACTCGTCTAATTTTGCGATCGACTTTTACTATAGAAAAAGCGATATATTACATAATTCATTGGTCAAAATCATTCATCATTTAATTTTGGATAGTTGGTCAGACTTTTGGCACTTTGCTTCAGAAAATATATTTTTGAGGTTACAGCATATTGTTGACAATGACAGTAGATATTTATATGAGAGCATAAAAGGATTTAAAATGCATAATCCTATTAATCACTTATTTAAATGTTAGAGCTCCACTTTTTGTCAAATTTTTAAATATTATTTTTTTATGTTTAATAAATGAAAAGCTCATTATTTGAGTTATTTAAAATTTAAATGTCCTCCTTTTCGAGGCACTTGATTTTATTGCAGAGCATTCTAGAGTAGGTAATTTATATTTTACGAATCTTGTATTCGCAATAAATATGAATTGATTTAAGAAATATTATAAAAGATAAAAAAAATCCTGGAAAGTAAATATGTTAATATAGTATTCATTTAAAAGTATACTGCCTTTATAAACAAACTTTTTTTAAAACCTAAAGATTGAACTTTAATATGTATTTTAATTATCTTTTTGTCATTTTTAATTCAAAGTAACAATACAAACTTCCTTTACACTTGATTCTGAAACCATAGAAGGATTTTTTTCTTTTCATGAACTCTGTGTGACATTTGTGACAGAAAATTAATTGCTTGTTTCTCCCTTATGATTTCACCCAGAATATATAAATTAACTTTTGAAATTCTAATACGTAGGCGTACTTATTTCTTCATGAATCACAAATATAAAGTTGAAGATACCTTGAAAATTTATTTTTGGTGCAGGGTAATTATTTTAGAATAAAAGAATTTTTTGCGACATCAGCAGCTGTTAATAACAGCTGGGATATTCAGAGCCTAATATAGTGCAGGATCTTTTTTCAGTGACAATAAAGAATACGCTGATGCGTGAATGCCTTATGCATAAAAAAATCATACATCTTGCATTTTTTTATATAAATGCATGATTGAAGAATATCAATTAATGGTACTTTAGTGCAAACATATACAAATTTGAACTCAATATTTAACTATTGCTGTATTAATTGATAAATGAAAAAACATATTAAGAACTACTATGTGTATAGATGACTTTCTCTTGAAACATATAATTAAGATTTATTATCAAGTACCCGCTGGTGTTGCGTTGACTCAACGGTAAAAATAATTGGTCATATTTAAATTAATTAGATTGCTACCACTACTTGTGAAATGGATGAAATAGCCTTTTTTTATTGGCAGAAACTGCGCAACTTTAACAAAGCAAACATTACCTTTCTGAATTTGTAATGGTAAATGAGTTTCAACAAATAAAATTACTAATTCGTACTTTATAGTTTTGACGGTTAATGGGTTAAATATAGTATTAAAGTATCTGTAACATATCTAAAAATTAAGAGTTTTTAAAAATTACCTATTTAACATCCATAAGACCCATTCATTTATTTTTTATCTGCAAAGAAGGGGGGGGGGGCGCAACCTAAAGATTAGCTCTGATGCAGTATTAACACTTTCTGTTAGCTATGGGGCAACTGACGAAAAAAGAAAAATAATATTGACCAGTTAAACTGATGGCATTAAGCTCACAGGTAATTTTATATTACAGCCTAAATTTTTTCCAGGAATAATGCACCTAGAAAAAGAAATAAAGGGTGCGAATCTTTTGTATTTTGGTCGATTTCTAATAAATATTACCTAAATGCCCTCTGTCTAACATCTCCCCTAAACAAAATCCCTAAGCAAAATTTAAAACCCTTATTCTTCTTTCAAATTTTCTTCTTCATTTTTTATTTTATTATAACAATAAATCAGTCTCAAATCTACTCTCCCCTTCCCTAATCTACTTATTTTCATTTTATAATCTTGTGATTAAACATATCACCCAGAAAGTAGAGAAATTTATGCATATTTTTTCTTTATAGTGAATTTAACACATTATATAGCTAATGATTATGATGGCAAATAAAAAACAGAAAAAAAGCATGACAAAGGATCACATGTGAACAATTTTTTGAATTTATAAAACTATTAAAAAAGGTAAGAAAAACTACGTAAGTGATTAAAAATAAAATTACCGTATGGGTCAATCCATTTCAAGTGGTCCAGCACTGGTCGCTCGACTATTCTTAAAAAATCTGAAATTTTTTGTACAACAACCCTAACATGATGGAAGTTCAAAATGACCGTTATTTTAATTTTACTATTTTTTGTTTGTGCATGGCGGCCATCTTTGTTTCACCGTGTGCAGCGATTTTCTCAGATACTAGGATACACAAAATTGTAAATATCTCGTCTTCTATTTTCCCAATTGAAATGGGGTTTGCAGCATTTTGTTCAGAATAAAATAGGCTAAATATACAGTGGAAGAAAAATTTGAAAAATAAATATTTACAGGTGAAATTTTAGCACAAAGTTTACGATTTTTCTCAAAATCTATCCGTTTGCAAGTTGAAAATTTTCATGCAAGGGAAACTGTCAGCCTTACACAATTTTTTCTACAAATAAGTCAAAAGTGCGTGTACTCATACATCAAGTCCCAGATCTGGGAGTTAATTTCTCTTTGCGAAAAAAATTCCGAAATTCGTCAAAAATTTCAAAAATCGCACTTTTTAGGCTTTGATAACTCTGGTGGGGCACGAGATAAAAATTTGAAATTTTGGCCTATGATTTTACCGTGTAGTAGCGTTATGTACAAAAAATTTCAACAAGGAGATTTGACTACAAGCTGAGATATGACATGGAAAATATGTGAAAACAAACTGCCAAACTATTGTAAACCTAGTATGTAATTGTTCAACAAAACTGTCAACTTTGCACAATTTTTTCTACAAATAGGTCAAAAGTGCGTGTACTCATACACCAAGTCCCAGATCTGGGAAATTTCTCTTTGCGAAAAAAATTCCGAAATTCGTCGAAAATTTCAAAAATCGCACTTTTTAGGCTTTGATATCTCTGGTGGAGCATGAGATAAAAATCTGAAATTCTGGCCTTTGATAGTATTGTGTAGTAGTGTTATGTACAAAAAATTTCTAGAAGGAGATTTGACTGCAAGCTGAGATATGACATGGACAATATGTGAAAACAATACTGCCAAACTATTGTAACCTACTATGTATTTGTTCATACCTCCAAAATTTTAAATTAATTATTTATAGTACAAGGTTAAATGTTAATTACAAATATCTTTTTCAAATGTTTCTGTGTGATTTAAACAATTCAGAATGTATGCTAAGCCAATACACTATTTGTCCAGATGAACAAATCTACTAGAAATGCTATTGCAACAATTTTACTCGGAACACATTTCAGGAAAAGTAAATTACAGACAATGGATTACAACTGATCGAGTTGACATGGCTTCAATTATTTAACCTAAAGAATTTCATTCAAGTTAACAAGGGATGACAAGACTTGGGGGGGGGGCTTCAAATAAAATTTTTAGAAAGAACAGCCTGATGGACTGACAACAGTAACTGGTCGAACTCATAACATCTCTCGTAAATATTTTTAAGCTCTTTGTTGAGCATACATAGTATTTTGTAAATTAAATGTTTATTATTTAACTGTTTTCAACAAACGATATTTTCTGTGTAAATATTGTAATAAATGAGACTAATTTCATTTCTTTTAATGTACTCATAATAGCATTTCTTAACATTTTTTAATCACCGTATCTCAGCTTATAGTCAAATCTCCTTTTTCAAATTTTTTGTACATAACACTACTACACAATACTATCCATAGGCCAAAATTTCAGATTTTTATCTCGTGCCCCACCAGAGATATCAAAGCCTAAAATGTGCGATTTTTGAAATTTTTGGCGAATTTCGGAATTTTTTTCGCAAAAAGAAATTAACTCCCAGATCTGGGACTTGGTGTATGAGTACACGTACTTTTGACCTATTTGTAGAAAAAATTGTGTAAGGTTGACAGTTTCCCTTGCATGAAAATTTTCCTCTTCCAAACGGATAGATTTTGGAAAAAATCGTACATTTTGTGCTAAAATTTCACCTGTAAAAATTTATTTTTCAAAATTTTTCTATCACTGTATATTTAGCCTATTTTATTCTGAACAAAATGCTGCAAACTCCATTTCAATTGGGAAAATAGAAGACGAGATATTTACAATTTTGTGTATCCTAGTATCTGAGAAAATCACTGCACACGATGAAACAAAGATGGCCGCCATGCACAAACAAAAAAAATAAAATTAAAAGAACGGTCATTTTGAACTTCCGTCATGTTAGGGTTGTTGTACAAAAAATTTCAGATTTTTTAAAAATGGTCGAGCGACCAAAAAAATATTTTCTGGACCACTTGAAATGGATTGACCCGTATGTAAAAAATAAGTTCTGTTTATTGTATTCAGTAGTTTTTGTTTATACAAATTAACCCATTTATGAGAAAAAGCTATATTTATGTGAGCAGTTCACATGTGTCCTAGTCTCCCCTATAGCTACTTTTATGAAGAATTACATGTATAATTACTGAAATTTTCTATGTAATTGTATATAATTATCCGTATCTCTTTTAGATTTACGCATATTGGCTGGTTTTTAGTTCATTACACTAAAAAATGTCTAGAATGCATAGATATTGTGTATTTCCATCATAATTTTCTTTATTCTGTGCTAGATTACACTGAAAAAACAAACAAAACTGCATCAAAAGTAGAGTAAAAAAAAAAAATGTATACTAATGTAGTCAGATACCTTGATGAAGCAATAAACTTCAAAATTTATCAATGAATCTTGAAAAAGAAAAATATATCAACCACAACACGAAATTTCACGCTCACTCTTTGTAAGTAGTAAATTTTTTCTCGTAATTTTTTCCATAAAATATCTGTTTAAAAGTAACTGAATTTGATTACAAATTAAATAAATGCTCATTTCAAATCTATTTAATAGTTTAAATATTAAATTTATCTCCCCTATCGCTACATATATTTTTCTAGTTTAATTCCATAATCTTTCCACTTAATCATCTCGAATAATTTTTTCAGATGTGAATATTTCATTCAAGCTTGTTCAACTATGCCAGCTTCATTTACGAAATTGCCTCTAATTTGTCAAAACTTCACAGAAAATTATCTAACTGCATTTATTATCACATACAGGAAATAAATTTAATTTAGTACTCTGTTTTATTTTAATTAAAAGCAAATTGTCTCTTTAATCAAGACTTTGATGAATGTAATATTAAGAGTGATTCAACTAAGTTATTTTACACAAAATGTTTTTGTTAATGGATTATTAATTTTTCGCAGGTATTTATTGAATTGATTTTGTCGTATGTAAATTAAGAATGTCAGTTATTTTTTGTATTCATTTATCTATAAAGAAACATTCTATACTAATGAGATATTCAGAAAAAATTGCAATAAAACAGTACCAGTTATAAATTGGTAATGCTGTAATTTACGTTATTTTGCAATGTGTTGCGTACTATCAAATGAACCGATTAGAGCTGAGAAAAGGATGAAGATATAACAATGGTTTCGTTTGAAATGCGAATTCAATGATAAAACCGCATGTTGTTCTTAAACTTTGGATAATATACTTAAAAATTATTCACCGTTGAAGATTGTCCAACATTTTAAAGATAAACTTGTAACGTTACATGCATGCTGAGTGTCATTTGTAACGTTTGGTTGGTCGTGGTGGGAGTTAAATGCAGACATACTCAGTACTTAAGATAAAACAACAAAGTTTATTAAAATGATGAGGGCTGAAGGGAAGTGGAGCAAGTCTTAATTTTACACAACTGAGAATACTATGAAAAGGCTAAACATATACTCACAAGCTTCGGCCTAGCTCAATCGTGGCACCTTCTAATACTTCTCCCTATCTCTTGGCTGAGCTGCTAGATAAAGCTTAATTAGACAGCCCGTGGCTGTGTGTAATTCTTTATTCACAAATAATCAAAATGAAACTACTATAAATTTTCTTACCACGGCCAACTCTCAAATCAAATATCGAAACTCCTTTGCACTTCACTGGGGGCTCGCTGCTACTTCTCAATTTGCTAGCACTTCGCTGAACAATACCTCACTTCGCTATCTAACGCCACAGATACTCACACACTGGCTAACGCCACAGATGCTCTCTCGCTGGCTAATGCCAGAGACACTCTCCATTCACTCAAACCCAAGCTTTTATATGCTGCAAACTGAGATACTTCACATTAACATATTACTAATAACCGCGAGCTAACTGCAGAATCCGAAAGAGACACGCACACACTAGAAAGTTAAAGTAAAAGAGAGGATAGATGTCGCTTTTACGCTTACACATGTTAAATTATTGACGTCACGATCTCAGAAACACTAGAGTGCCTTTACAAAGGTCACTCCCTCACAACCCCCCCTCGGATTCTACAAAGAAAAAGGACTGGGCCAAATGCATGCCCAGGACTTTTTCTTGTTATAAATTTCGAGCCGTAAAAAAAACACAGTGATGAGTGAAATTTAGAACCAAAACATAACTTTTAAAATATTAACTTTAACCCATCACACCCAAAAAACCTCAGTTTGCCTCAAAAATTCACATATTCAATCCAATCATTCTTCTATCTTACAAATAGCCTCCGTAAAACTTCCAAAAACTCGTAAAACTTTCAAAACTAATTACTTCTTTTTTCAAAACAACCCACTCCACTGGGAGTGCTAAAATTTCTCAAAACACTAAACTTTCGAAATTTTCCTCAATATTGAAATACAACTATAACTTTACCAAAAATTTCTCCATAACTTTCCTAATACTAGAATTCGCACCAAGCCCACAAAAAACCCAATGCGCAAAAATTTTCCTCATCCAAATTCCGAACTCATCTAAAATTAAATTTACTTCATACTAAAATAACTCTGCTACTACGTAATACCTACATACCCATTGGCCAATGAACTAACTCCCAAAATTCTTCAGAACTTAACTCCACTTTGACAATAATTGGGGCACATACGTACAGCGTCACATCGCTGTGCCTATGCAACAATCAAAAAATATCAAATTTACAAAATGACGTCATCATGCTCTTCATCTGTATTAACTAAAAGAAAAATAACAGAATCAATACATAACACAGGTATACTTCCCTGCAAGAAAATCACATTAACATTCAATTTTAATACAATACAATTTCAAATTCAAACGCAGCTTAAAACTTCGCAACTTGCGGAGACCATTCTCAACTAAAGTACAAACGTAAAACACAAACGGTAAGAAGAAAGTTAATTCATTAAATGTTAGTACAAGAGATAGAAACGCGTGTCAACGACTTCTTGACCGCAAAACACGTGCGCGCCTGAACCGCGGCGCGTGTACAAAATAACCCAAATTACTATCTGTACTTTCTGAAAATTTAAACATACATTAACATACATTTTATAACACATGAATAGTATAACAATATAATCACATTTTAACAACTAACATAACAATTTAACAATAGATCCAGAATTTTTAAAAGCAGTTAAGACCAAAATCTCAAACATACATAAAACTAACAATTTTGCAAACAAATTTTGAACACAATTAAGCACTAATCGTGAGTCCGTCAAAAAATTCCAAAAATGGCCAAAAGTACAAAACAGTCTCTCTGCTTTCTATTCCTTCACATTGCTACCACATATATGCACTCTAATAGAAATTTAATAAAGAACATTATCACCCAATCATAGAGATGATTCGCTGCTAGCTGGCTTCATACTACAGGATGGCTTTCTCCTCTTGTCCCAGAAACCTTGTACGAAGGATCTTTCGTCATCAGAACTGTACGGTGACGCCACAGTTGACTGTCGTGCCTGCAGCCTGGTTCTGAATGGATGCCGTGGGATACTTGTAGGTTCCGCTCGACGACTCTGCTCTGGCCGGTTCGCTGGGGTCACTCCATGGCGAGATTCACACTGTTGATGCCGGTAATCTGAGTGTTGTCTCCTCTTTCTAGACGCACCCGAAGTTACTGAAGATCCTATGCCACGTTTCTTTCTGGATCTATGCTGTTTCTTATTAGGCAAAAATTCGGAATTTAAAGTTCGTCCCAGGTAAAAAAAAATCAGCAAAAACCTTTAAAAAAAGTTCAGGTAAATTACCGGTATTTGGAACTAAGGTTTTTTGAAGGTAAAAAACCTGCACTTTCCCTGAAAGCAAAATATTCAGGTATTTTGCAGGTATTTGGAACTAAGCTTTCTTGAAGGTAAAAAACCCGCATTTTCCCTGAAAAAACAATATTCAGGTATTTTACAGGTATTTGGAACTAAGGTTTCTTGAAGGTAAAAAACCTGCAATTTCCCTGTATATGTGTGAAAATAAAGATTTAAATTTCACATTTCTCAATTGTACTCAAAATAAACAATAACCCCTCCTCCCCCCAATTTAGAAGTCGTAGGTATTGGAACCTAGCGGAAAAGAATAAATATTAATTAATTAATGAGATAATTAGAAATTAGTGTTTTACGGCTGGATGGATAGTACGGTGAGTGCGGCATAATCATGCCGACCACCGGTAAAAACAAAAATGCCGTACTAAAAAAATTTTTTTAATTTTAAAGAAAATTAATTAAAATCGTTAATTATATGTAATAATTGGTCAATTTCCCAGTTTTTATCTAAAAATTCGAAAAAAAAATATTTTTGCGAAAAAATGAAAAAAAAGTCGAAAAATATTCTAAGTTTAGAAATTAAAACATTACAAATGGAGAAAATAGTTAAAGTTTTTTTTTATATAAATGCATATAATTACAATATATAAATATAATTACAATATATAATTACTGGGTACATTTGAGGCCAGTGTATTGTCTTGAAGTTTTTTTAATCTTGAGATTTTTTTCAAAGTTTAGAAATTCCACGTGGTCGCTAGGGGGTCTGAATTGCTGCCGGCAAGGGTGAACGGGACGCTATCTTGTGGATATATATCTTAATACTTATCCCCATTAGGCTGAGCTTAGCGTTATTTAGCTCGAATTCGAACACGTGGTTTTAGATTAATTTGGAAGAAATAATAATAAAACTTTAATTAATGCGAGAATTTTTATGAGAAATTTTTTATAAACTAATCTTGATTGAAAATTAGACTATGGAGATGATTTTTACATGATTTGAGAATTTTTAATTAAGAGTTTAAGCAATTAAATACTTAGAATTGTGGAACTTAGTATCAATAAGCGCCGATAGAATTAACTGGCAAAGGGATGTGATAATTAGTTACTTCTAATTTAATTAATAATTGTCCTAAAAACATGCAACTTACCTCAAAATGTAGCTGAGATATTAACGCATCTAAATCAACAGAATGTTCCTGTCCCGCGGGCCGTGGGTCGCGCCTATTCTTGTATTTTGAAGAGCATTTCTGGGACACGTCCTCACGTAACAAAACGAAGGCTTGAACTAAGAAATTGTAAATATTCACTAAGTCATTAAGTCACTAAAGGGCTATATTTTTCTTCAAAATACCTGATGTATACTTATCAAAAATCAGCTAAGTCACTAAAAGTAAATTGAAAGCCATTAACTTGCTGATAAAAATCTCTATACAACCTTTAAAAGTCTGTGCATTTTGTTCAGTTTTCAATTTCCTTCAAAATACCTGAAATGACCTTCAAAATACCCGATTAGTAATTTGGAGGTCAGATAAATGCCTCCATAAAATCTTTTGATTAACAGTAAATTCCCTCAAATAAACCTGCGCTTTTAATTTGCCTTCAAAATCCCTGTAGAAACCTTCAAAATCCCTGTAAAATCTTATTTTTTCTAAAGGTTTTTTGCTGATTTTTTTACCTGGGGTTTAACAGTTTGACGAGTGTCCATACGAAATTTTTTCCGGGGATTAATCACTGAAGATGGTGAACTATTAGATAATTTATGTTTGTAAGGTTGCTGTCTAATAAGTGGAGGAACGGGATAGTTTATAATCTTTTGTCTTTTATGGCACACAGAGTCTGATGTATTTGACACTGTTCTCTTATTTTTATTATCATACTTTGCTCTCGGATTGCTAGGCTTTCGACTTTCAATAACAGTTTTTGGAGCTGTTTGACCAAATTTTCTTCTTGAATATTGATGAAAAGAATTAGATGAAGAAGTGCTGGACTCGGGACACTCATTGGATCCGGAATTTCGCGAAACACCACTCGATACATGAGAACCTTCACTACCATTTTCTCCAAACTTATAAACTCTAATCTGATCCAGATTAACCGTCATTCTTTCACCATTGACATCAACAACCAAATTATTATTTCGAACTTCCAAAACCTCGAACGGACCTACAAACTTCGGACCAAACTTAACTACTCTCTTTTGACGACTTGAACTTAACCAATGCTTTTCTACTAACACAAAATCTCCAACTTTCACTTCTAACTCCCTCCTACGCATATTATAATACTGAGCCTGCTTTTCTTGCGCTTTTCCCATCTGAACTTGAGCTTCCTTAACCAACCTCTCAATATCCTGACACATGTACTGACTTTCCGCATCTGATACCATAACTAGCCTTTGGAATGGAGTAATGACTTTTCTACCCAAAAACAATTCAGCTGGCGTTTTCTCCGTCGACTCGTGAACTGCTGTACGAAGTGCATACGCAAAATGCTGAAGAAACTGGTTCCAATTTGCATGATGAGAACCAACATAAGAAGAAATCATTTGAATTAATGTACGATTTACACGTTCAGCCATATTAGACTGAGGACGATAAGGAACAGTAAATGATTGATCGATCTCCAGCTTCTCACACAAGGCCTTAAATATATCAGAAATAAAACAAGGGCCATGATTGCTAACTACCTTAATTGGTGCACCATATTTAGAAATATAATTCTCAAAAAATGCATCGGCAACTGCAGGTGCAGAAGCCTTCCTGAGGGGGACTAACTCTACCCATTTACTAAAATAATCAACTATAACTAGTACAAATCTATATCTTTTAGGATTAGACAATGGATAAGGACCGATTAAATCTACACCTACACATTCATTAGGAAAATTTACTTTAATAGGAATTAATTTGCCAGCTGGACTTACATTTTTATAATTATAACGTTGGCATGTGCTACAGCTGGAGACATAAGCGCGCACTGCTTCCCGCATTTTAGGGAAGTAGCAGGATTCACAAATTCGAGCATAAGTTTTCCTGATTCCTAAGTGACCTGCTAATGGATTATCATGAAATTCTTTCAAGATGGCCTTACGAAGACTAGCCGGAATAAAAACTCTTAATTCACCACGTGAATTTACAATTTTAGAATAAAAAAGAAGACCATCGATAAGCTTAAAAGATTGGGACCATTTCTCAAACATAGGCACATCTGCGCTCGGGACATCATCAGGATTATCCAAATAACGATACAAACTACCAAACTCTTCATCTTGCTTCTGTTCCCTTATCAACTGCTCTCGTGACCTTAACATCAACGAAGATAATGCACAACACTTAACTTCCTCCGTGACCTCTAAACCACCATGCGGGTTTCGTGACAAAGCGTCAGCTACCGCATTCTCCTTGCCAGCCCTATGTTCTATAACCACATTATACTCTGCTAACTTCAAACACCATCTGACCATACGAGACGACAAACCCTTTCCATTAGTTAACTTTGTCAAAGCTGAATGATCCGTAATGACTTTAACCGGTATATTAGTGAAAAAACAACGAAATTTATTCAAAGCCCAAATTACTGCAAGACACTCCCTTTCCGTAATCGAATAATTCCTTTCCGCTGCATTTAAAATTCTCGACGCAAACGCTATAGGTCGACCTTTCTGTGCTAACATCGCTCCAACCCCCACTGCACTCGCATCGCAATACACTTCAAACTGAGACGAATAATCGGGGTGAGCCAAAACAGGAAGGGAAACTACTGCCTCTTTTAATAATTCAAACGATCTCTGAGCCGCTGATGACCATACAAACTTCACCCTTTTCCTTTTTAAATTATACAACGGTTCACATAACTCCGAAAAACGTGGAATGAACTTGGCAAACCAAGCCACCATCCCTAAAAATGTCGCCACTTACTTACTATTTTTGGGGGGACTCATTGACGTAATTGCCTCAATTTTCTCATTATCTATATTAATACCATCACGCGTAATTTTAACTCCTAAATACTTTATCTCTTTTCTCAAAAATTTACATTTTTCTAACTTAACTGTTAACCCAGCATCTCTTAACAACGTAAATACTTCCCTCAATAATCTTAAATGCTCTGCAAAAGTAGCTGCCATTATAATTATGTCGTCCAGGTAGACCAAGACACCCTTACCAAGCAAAGGTTTAAGGATATTATTCATGGCCTTCTGGAACGTTGCTGGCGCTCCCGATAAACCAAAACTCATTCTCTTAAAAGCAAAACAACCGTCCCGAGTAATAAACGCAGTCTTAGGCATGTCCTCCGGCTTCATAGCAATCTGAAAATAACCCGAAGTAAGATCCAACGTTGACATATAATTCGTACTCGTTATATTAGCCAAAATGTCATCAATAACTGGAATAGGATACTGAGGGTATTGCATTATCGCATTTAACTTTCTATAATCTACCTATACCTCTAACCTATATGCCTCTGGATTATGTAAACTTTTCCCATTATTTTTACTACATAACACTACTGGAGATGCAAAAGGAGACTCAATTGGCATTATAATATCGTCCGCTAGCATTTTTTGAATATGATAATCAATTATACCTTGTTTAACTCTATCATAACGATATGGTTTACTAGCAACAGGTACTTTTAAACCAGTATCAATCTCATGCCACGCAACATGCGTTAAACCCGGTTTATCAGAAAAAAACCTCTTCAAATTCATTCAAAAACTTATTAAATTCCTCCTTCTCGATTTCACTTAACCCCGACTCCTCCAAATTAACTGACACTGAAACATGCTCTTTCTTACTCACATTCTCATCATTATTCACGATCAACGACTTTTTAAAGAAATCCAAACTAATTCCTCTATCCTTCATATAATCCACACCAACTATACAATGCACTATTAATCCATCTAACACACAAAACTCCCAACATGTCTTAACTGAACGAATTTCAACTTCCAATTCTACTGAACCTTTATTATCACAAGCTACTCCCTGTGCCGACTGAACCACCAGACTTGACCTCTTCAACTTCTTATACGAAAAATATTTCCGATAACAATCAAAAGAAATGAACGACTTATCTGCCCCTGTATCGAAGACACTTTTAACGACAATACCATCTAACACAATTAACACTTCAGGTAACTCAACCGGATTAATAGTAATTTTATTCAAACTCACAGAAGGCTTTTCCGATTTAATCTGTGACTGCATACCTTTCGAAATACAGTCACCTACCAGTTTAACTGACCCGACCTCTGAACACATCTCTTTTGCATTGACCTATTTTCCAAATTCTCATCCGAAGTTAATCTCCTTACTTGCGAAGAAACATTCCTGTCCCGTACTTCCCCTCTCCGATCATAACCACTATTCTGTCTATTTCCATACATACTTCTCTCACCACTTCTAAAACTATTAACACCACCACAATTCCTATTACCATTAATCGTATTCGACATATTACGACCAAATCCATCATTTCTATTACGCAAATTATTATCCGGAAATCGCTGTCCCCCTCTCAAAAAATTACGTTCCCCCTCATTTCTCAAATTATTATCCGTGACAAGTCTCTGACGAGGGCTACGCAAATCCCGTTGATCCGAGCTATGCCGAGTCTCATACTTCGATAATATCTGATGCATTTCTGCAAAATTCTTCGGTGCTCTAACTTCAATAAAGTCCTGTATATTCGGATTAAAAAGAGGAAAAACAATGTCCAACAATTCCTCAAATGTGATATCTAAATCTAATTTATTTTTTTGTTCAGGCTTACGTAGATAAAATTTTGACGCCGACTCAAATATTTTGCTTATTACAATAGAACTCTTTTCTCAAAATACTTTTATCTTTAATGGGAGGAAATGCCTTCTTTAACTCAATCACAGTTTGTTCAAATCTTTTCGCTCCATCAGTAATCAAAAACTTTCCTATATTCTCTAACCACAAAAGTGCTTCGCCCTTCAATGAGCATTTAAGCAATACGTATCTACTTTTCTCAGGTATATTATTGAACAAAATATAATCATCTAATTTAACTAAAAATTCACTAATATCACCCTCACCGGTGAAATACACCCGTGGCACAATCTCACAATGTCCGACATTTCGTTGGACGCCATTTGTAACGTTACATGCATGCTGAGTGTCATTTGTAACGTTTGGTTGGTCGTGGTGGGAGTTAAACGCAGACATACTCAGTACTTAAGATAAAACAACAAAGTTTATTAAAATGATGAGGGCTGAAGGGAAGTGGAGCAAGTCTTAATTTTACACAACTGAGAATACTATGAAAAGGCTAAACACATACTCACAAGCTTCGGCCTAGCTCAATCGTCGCACCTTCTAATACTTCTCCCTATCTCTTGGCTGGGGAATGCTGAAATCTGCCCCCAGTATATCTGCCCCCGTCCGCCATTTTGACCTTTACATTAGAAGGGGGTAGATATCCAGTGCTGCAGCATTTCACTTTCTACGAGGGCCTGATATCTGCCCCCGTCAGCCATTTTGAGCTCTGCATTAGAAGGGGGTAGATATCCAGTGCTGCAGAATTTCACTTTCTACGAGAGCCTGATATCTACCCTCAGTATATCTGCCCCCGTCCGCCATTTTGACCTCTGCATTAGATGGGGGTAGATATCCAGTGCTGCAGCATTTCAGTTTCTACGAGAGCCTGATATCTACCCCCAGTATATCTGCCCCCATCCGCCATTTTGACCTCTGCATTAGATGGGGGCAGATATCCAGTGCTGCAGCATTTCATTTTCTACGAGGCCTGATATCTACCCCCAGTATATCTGCCCCCGTACGTCATTTTGATATCACAGTAGAGGGGACATACATGGAGTGCTAGAATATTTTTTAGGTTCGTCGAGAGCAGTAAATCCTGGATATATATCCTTTCTGCGTATAGTTTTTATTGCTTCCGCTAATAATCATACGGTTTATTTATCTAGAAATTTGTAGACGACACTTAAAGTGTAACTCTAAGATTATATAATATATATAATTTTAGAGCTACATACGTGAACTTCAAACGCACTTTATCAAAATTTTTAAAAATGAATTTTCTGTATGAACCTATTCTTTTAATAAATCTGCGTAAAAGAAAAAAACTGTAATTTCAGAGCAGGGCGCGAATCATGTGCCAACCAGCGAATCATGTCAGGGGTGGACTCCGAAATTATTTTTTTTTTGGGGGGGGGGGGCTAACAACATTTAGCAATTATTAATGCAGTAATTAAGCAAACTAAGTACTTTAAAAACTGATAAAATAGATCTGTCTATAAAGGAACCCGATTAAAGCGAAACCTCTTTAAAATGGAGTTTTCCTAAATGGAAAATATTCGTGATCACCGGAAAATAATTAAGAGCGGTGTACCTCCGAACCCTGTATTTCCCAAATTATGAATTGATGAAAATTTCATCTTCTGAAGCATTTTTTGTGAATTTTTGAATCTACATAAGAAGATATACACAATTAATTAAGAGGCTACTTCAGTCAACCGAAAAGGCCCGTTCGATAATGCTAATCCTGTGGAAGAAATTAAAAAAATATATCTCGTTTGAATTTATAAGTTTTTAAATGATTTTTTTCAATGAATATTAGAGATTTTTTTCGATTTTATTTACAGATAATTTAATAAAAACACTTTTATTTTCGGAACCGGTTTCGAAAGTGAAAGGATATTCATGAGAAAAACATATAATCAAAATCGAAAAAGTAAGAAACGGCCTGCATACAGATCATCTAAGAAAAAATATTAAAAATATTGAAATTCAATCGAGATATCTTTATAAATCTTTTCCATTGGATTAGCATAAGCTAGCGGGTCTTTTCTCATGACTGAAATTTCTCTTAAAAAATTTAAAAGAGTTTTGACAGTTAAAATTAATTAATTAGTGTTTATAGAAATTTTATGCAATATTTATAACTGCACTCAAATTTTTTATTTTAAATACTTTTTTAGATTTTTATTAAATTACAAAATGTACAAACATAATGGTCTTACTCTAGAATTAATGAAATGATACTTAATTGAAAATTTCCCCCCACAATCTTTCAATGCTAAGAAAGCTGAGAAATGCAAACGAAAAAGAAATCGTCCTTTTAAAAATATTTTTGTTTGTACAACCAATTATGCTCTTGAGATAAGATGAAGTAAAGTAGTATTTAGAACGCATTCTAAAATGTATTACTAATCGAGTATTACATGCATTTTAAAACAAATTATTTTAAAGGTGCTTTAAAGTGACGTCGGGACATAAAGGGGTAAGAAAGCCTACTTAAAACTGAACTTTTTTCCATTCCATAAGATTTAGTCTTAGGTTGTTGTTATGATTAATGTAAAATATAGATAGCATTCTTCAATTCATTAAAAAATAATAATAACTTGATTTATTTATTAATAAAGAAAACTTATGGATAGCACATGCGCATTATTTTCTTGGATTCTCATTGCTGTTTTGATATTATTGAACATATTTTGGAAAATGCCATAAGTATAATTATTCTTGATTCCGTTTAAAATCGATATGATGAGTAAAATGTATTAATTAGAGTTGAAACAATTTTCAAACAGCCGATAACTTGACAGAATCAAACAAAATAAAATTATGCATTGGACATTGATTTAAATTGTATTTTTCCATTCAGGAATAATTTAAAGAGAACGCAACTTTGATTACACAGTATTTCAGTGAAGAGCAAATATTAGCTTTCTAAACAACATTTAAAGTTTCCTTAGAATAGATATAAACATAAATCGAATATAATTATATATTCCTAAAATTATTAATTTCATAAAGCAGAAACTTATTATTATATTTAAAAAATACTTTAATATATTAATTCCACAGGTTTGATTTTTTGTAACTAATTGTATTTGTAATTTAGTTTTATCAATTGTTTTCCGACGAATTTTTAGATTATTTTAAAGTGATGGCTGTTTTAAACACGATTCAATTCAGTGATTATGTTGTTTCTCGTTAAAACTAACTTTGCCTGACCTTATTTCATTAATAATATGAATTATAAAATTAGTCATTTAACAATTCGCTATAATTAAATTTAAAATTCTACATGTGATTATATCATTTCAAGTATAAATCAATTATTATAAACATATATCCATTCATCCTGTATATAAGATCATTGCTTTTAAATTATCACAAAGTGACTGACGAAACAAGTGGCAGCTACTTAGTGCATCTGGATACCATTTCCCCCATCTGGTAGGTAAACAGAAAAAAGTGACTTAAACTATAAAAGCGGAGAAAAGTGACACGGTTAAAAGTTTACGGAAAAAAAGTTACAGGAAAAAAAGTGACAAGGAATTGATTTTGGGGATTCATTGATCAGACGGAGGCTCTTAATTTAGGTAAATGGATTTTTCATACTGAATTAACGGTTTTGGTCTAATTTTTGGATATACGCCCATATTGAAAAGACGCTTTCCTTATTAATCATTTAATAAATTTTTGAAGGATTTTAGAAGGATTGAATTATTTAGAAGGATTAATTAAATTTGAATTTACAGGGATTTTGTGCAATATTTATAACCCACTCAAATCTTTTATTTTAAATTGTTTTCTTAGTATTTTGTAGAATTATAAAATGTACAAATATGGTGTTCTTACAATATAAATGTAGAAATACAGTCGGCAGTCGTTAATTCGAACTTACTGGGACCACAAGAAATGTTCGAATTATGGTAAGTATGACAGAAAAACATAATTAAAAGAGTTCTTTTACAAAGGAATTATAGTATTTTCTAAATTCATTTCAGCTGTTCAAGTTAGAATGTGACTTAATATTAAATTAAAATATATAAATACATAAACCAATTAAGGAGTTAGGAACAATCGCAATGGCAGAAGAGCTGGATGTGTCATTTACAGACTTGTTACAACAGGCCCGACTAACAAGTTTCTATGCCCAGGGCACTTTCAAATTTTCGTGCCCCCGTAGATTAGTTAATTTACTGATAGTAGTTTTTTCACACATTATACACTTATCCGAAAAAATGTTTCCTGGAAAATTGAAAAACAGTTCCATAACTAAAAATTAAGAAAGAAATTCTACTATTTATTGAAACGTGCTTTTAAACATAAATTGAGGTATACTTTTGTCATTTTACCTAATTAATATCACTTTTCTTTCCGCAATTATGATTTTTATGATATGAATTTAGATGAAATAGGAAATGTTTTGTGTTCCACAGAAATTTCGTTCCCAGGGCATAGAACTCGAGTGCCCGTGCGATAGTCAGGGTCTGCATACGGATAATTAGAAAGCGGATATCAAATGGATGGGTTTGTGTGTATACTAATTCAGAACAATTTTTACTAAAATGAAAGAAATCAAGTTATTTCAAGGGTCTGGAGTTTAAAAAAAAGGAAAAATGAAAAATTGGAGTTCCCGTTAGTTTGAATTAAACGATGTCAAGAGAAAATGAGTTCAAATTAACTGAAAATTTTAACATTATTCTGTCATTGAAAATTTCGGAACTTAACGTTTAGTTCGAATTAAGTGAAGATTCGATTTATCCGATTTTGAATTAACGAGAGCCGACTGTATTTCCGAATTGAAAAATCCCCCTCCCCCTCCCTCAGCGCCAATAAAGCTGAAAAGATACAAAGGGAAAAGAAATTATACTTTTAAAAATATATTTGTTTTGTGTAACTAATAATGCTTTTGGAACAAAATAAAGTAATGTATCTGTAACTAATTCTAAACAGTATTACAACTAATTGACGTATTAAAAGAATTTTATAATGAATAATTTTAATGGACTTATAAGTACCGTCCGTAGATAAAGGGTTAATCGAAGATTATAAAAACCTTTAATAAATTAGTGAACCAATTTTATAAGATAATTTGAGATTTTTTGTGTGAATGGTTATTTTTGAGATCGTCAAAACTACACACTCTCTGAAAATTATACCAACTCCGACTTTCAGAAATTCTCAAAAGAAATATTTAAAAACAAATCATGGGGAAAATGTTATTTTGTACAGAGGAAATGGTATTTCAAAACAGTATTTCCCTGTGAAAAGGCAGGGCCCGATTAAGCTCTGATGCTATGGGAAGCACAGTGTCATTTCGGGGCCCCCCTTTCATTTGTAAAGAATTTACATTCGAGATACCTGGAAATTCACCACTGCTACAAATATTATTCAAAAGAGTGGCTCACTTGATTTCATATGTATTTCATTAATCAATATTTTCCCCCCTTTTTAGGTTCGTTCGTAATTATGTAAATACGTAGCACCTATTGTTGTCGCTCAGTCCGTCCGTCCGTCTGTCTGTCTGTCCGTCTGTCCGCATATAACAACGCAAAAACTACCCAACCGAATCGTTTGAAATTTAAAATACGTAATTATAACATAATTTTATCGAGTCATTTCAAATTTTATGAAAATCGGATGGATAGAGCAATTACAGGGACATTCAAAAGGATTCCGTTACATTACGGTCAATAGGGAAAAAAGTTTTAAATGCATTTTAATCGTTTGAAATTTAAAACATATAATTATTGCGTAATTTTGTCATTTCAAATGTTATGAAAATCGGATCCATAGATCAATTACAGGGACAATCACAAGGTTTCGTTGCATTACGGTCAATGAGGAAAAAGTTTCAAATGCATTTTAATGATGTTACACTCATTTGAACATAATAGAATTGGCATGAATTTATGAAATATATACTAAAATATGCATTCTGTACAATCTGTGATGCAAAGAATTTTTATTATTAAATTACAGGGCCACACAAAAGTATTCCACTATATAATGCTATACGGGGAAACATGGTTTGGTACGTGTTTTAATTATATTAAACTATTTCACATTTTATGAATAAGATATACGTTGCTGAGGTGTAATAAAAATTACTTTCTGTATATTTACAGGAACACAAAAAAAGATTTCGACTACTATACTGTATCCGGAGTACGCTCTACTATATCAGCAAGATCTGAATATTTTTAAAACTTCGTTATCGTACGAACGCACCTCATTTGCTACGCTCACGTGCAATTTCCAACTTGTATTATTTTTAGAGATACTACAAACTGACCCAACATCAATTTAGCGTCAGCCAAAGCTACAAATCTGTCGTTTCAGTATGTGTTGATGCGCTAAATAGACAACAGTATTTTACTTACCCATCATACGTAGTATAGGGAAAGTCTTGCAATCGTTTTGAAAATCGAAATTTTTTTTTTGACGGATCTACACGTTTTAGATACTAGAGATTCCAAAAAACGTAATTTTAGAAAAAAAAATTGCCGTCCGTCCGTCTGTGTGTCTGTCTGTCTGTCTGTAACCGCTCTATCTCCCGAACAAATTGAGATAGAGACTTGAAATTTTGTATGTACTTAGTATGTAAGCTTATTTAATATCAGTAACTTCGATTATCCGGAACTATTTTTTTCGGACTCTCAAAAAATTCGTTCTGATGAAAGGTATATAAAAATTTTCGAAATTTTTTATTTTAAGGAATGGATGTAAAAGGCAATAAAATAACACAAATTTTGCAGAAAAAACGAAGTCGATCGGATTATTAGTTGCCGAGATATGTGTAATCCTGTTTTCCACATTCTTCGATTTTTCATGACCCTGTATTTAATTCAAATTTCAATTCACAGATATATTTGAATTGGAAATGAGACGCTTAATCCAACGCAGTAAACTGTGAGTTAATGTGATTATTATTTTTTGAGTTATAAGGATGTTTCTTTTATGCAATCCGGTACTACTCGAGTATTTTGGCGTTTTATATAATTTGTCGAAATTGGCACATCAGCAATTCATTAATGGAGCATTATTATGTATGTTCAAATTATTTATTTATGCGTTTAAATTTCATTTTGGAATTGCCATACATGGTTTACACGCGTTTTATTTTCATATTTTATATTATGATGGGTAAGTATTACGGTGGCCCCCAACGACTAGTTAGGTGCGTTCGTAATTATGCGAATACGTAGCACCTATTGTTGTCGCTCAGTCCGTCCGTCTGTCTGTCCGCATATAACAACACAAAAACTACCCAACCGAATCATTTGAAATTTAAAATACATAATTATAACATAATTTTGTCGAGTCATTTCAAATTTTATGAAAATCGGATACATAGATCAATTACAGGGACAATCAAAAGGACTCCGTTACATTACGGTCAATGGGGAAAAAAGTTTCAAATGCATTTTAATCGTTTGAAATTTAAAACATATAATTATTACGTAATTTTGTCGAGCCATTTCAAATGTTATGAAAGTCGGATGCATAGATCATTTACAGGGACAATCAAAAGTATTCCATTACATTACGGTCAATGGGAATAAAGTTTCAAATGCATTTTAATGATGTTACACTCATTCGAACATAATAGAATTGGCATGAATCTATGAAGCATATACTAAAATATGCATTCTGTACAATCTGTGATGCAAGGAATTTTTATTATTAAATTACAGAACCACACAAAAGTATTCAACTACATAATGCTATACGGGGAAACATTGTTTGAGGCGTGTTTTAATTATATTCAACTATTTAACATTTTATGAATTAGATGTACGTTGCTGAGGTGTAATAAAAATTACTTCCTGCATATTTACAGAAACACAAAGATTTCGACTACTATACTGTATCCGAAGTACGCTCTACTATATCAGCAAGATCTGAATATTTTTAAAACTTCGTTATCGTACGAACGCACCTCATTTGCTACGCTTCACGTGCAATTTCCAACTTGTTTTCTTTTTACATTAAAATTAAATACAATCAAGCAAAATATGCTAAAAGAGATTAGCATGGGGCTAATATAAAAAATATAATTGGATGAAAAGATGTAATGTAAAAAGTATGCACAACATAAAGTGTCAATATTTTCATATACTTCTTTCAATAACGGCAATAGCTATGTTTTTGTACATATAAGCTAAATTTAACAATTCTCAATTCAATATGTAAAATAAAAATTTATCTAAAATAATGTACAAAAACTGATCTTTTACATGAAAAATTAATTTGTTATTTGCATTTACGAAGCACTTAAATAATACAAATTGTATATATATATGCATATATGCATAATTAATAATTTGAAAAGAAATTAGATAAAATTTTAGAATTAAGTTAATTCCATGCAAAATTCAGGGCCCCCTGTGTTCTCAATTTTGGGCCCCTTCAAAACTTTCTAAGGGAAACATGTACTTCTCGTGCCTATTCGGTAATCAGTAAATCGGAACTCCCTAGGAGACCCCAATTAGCGCGGGCCGTGCCCTAACTGTCGCATCGTTTGTCCGATAATTGAGTCGGTCTAGCTGCCAGTATCAGATAGACCTGTTGTATGTAGTCCACAGGCTCTTTGGCCTGAAGGCATGGGTATGGCAATCCGTGGTCAAAGAAGGGTTCTTTCTGAATTTCTTAGGAAAACAGGAAGTGCCTGTCTGTTTGTAAAAAGAATGATGAATGAAATGACAGATTTAGATTAGTACTCACCTCAGTACAAAACAAGAAGAGATAATATTTGTCTTGTTCTATGTTCTATGCAGGGATTCTTTTAGTAATGGTTCTTATGCAGGGATTCTTTTACCAATGGTTCTATGTCTTGGGTGAAAATATTCTCACAACAATTCTGGGAAACATTTTTCCAATTAACTTGTGAATAATAATTAAAAAAATGTGTGCAAGTTCAGATTTGTAATATTATGTAATCTCTATAGTTGTTTGATACGGTGCGGACCCCATCTTGTTCCCAGTGCCCTTGCCGCTGGGCAGTTTCCCACTGTGCCCCCCCCCCCCCTCTAACCGGCCCTGTGGCCATTTAAAACTAAAAAACTAAAAAATAAAAATGAGGTACAAAAAATGAAAAAATTAAGCACTTTTTATGTGTTTGAACTTTATAAAAAAAGGGTCGGAGCATTTTTTCTTTCGTTCATATCTTAAAAAATGGCTGAGGTGTGGCAATTTGAATTTCTAGTGTGCACGGCCGGTAACAGATTTCACGGGCTCCTGGGCAGACTAAACATACGGCCCCCCTCCTACAATTAAACATATGGAAATTTGCCGCTTATTTGAATCACTGTACTATTGAATAAGTCCTTTTTTAATTAACCTTCCTACCCTGTTGAAATTTTACTCAAACTTGATTAAAATATTTAATACCAGAATTTTTATTTAAATCCATTAAACATACTTATTTAACTTAAATCTTTGTGTTATTTATTTAATTTACTTTATGAAAAATTTTCTGGTTTGAATCGAATGAAACGCATAATAGGACTGGTCATAGGCGTAGAATTGTATGGGCCCATGGGGCTCGGGCCCCTCCAATAATTTTTCCAGATGGGCTGTATTTTTTGGCGCCAACCAATATAGAAAAAATTCAAATTTTGAAAAGGGATTTTTCAGCGTATATTGCTTTCTAAAAAAAAATAAATAAAAAATAAATAAAAAAATTCTATCTATGAATTCGTTATTTACTTTTATATTTTATAAATGACTAAAACAACCAAAGAAAACTTCCACCCTATATTGCATGGGTAAAACGAAGCAATCTCCATGGAATTTTTTTTTCTTTCTTTCTTTCTTTATTGGACGGTGAACATGGTTTCTAGGAAGTATCACCTATTCTGATTCTAACGTGCTACACAGAGGGCAATAAATAAAGTAGACGATGTGTCCGATACATTGCGTTTTCTCAAACATATCAAGAAGGGGCCTTTTGACCTTAGATAAAAAGGTCTTAATTTAGAAGCTTCCAAGAACTCAGAAGATGGCAGGTGGGGGAGTATAGAGGGGTTTTGCTGCTGACCAAACCAAAACTGCCAGTTCAATAGTGTCTTTAAGGCAAAAATAGGTGAGAAAATTTCAGATGGACAAATATCTATTATCATTAGCTAAAGATATCAAGCCGTCTCTTGTAGTAGTGAATGATTCTCAAGCATTTAGTAGTTCCGATAAACAATAAGCATTCAATTATTCCTACTTATTATTTTAAATGTTTATTTTTGTGTTGTCAAAGTTATTTGATTAAAAGTCTTCACAGACCTGGCCGGGAACTCGAGAAAGCTTTCTTCCACTGACCGCAACTTAATAAAGAGCCTACATTAGAAGTCTGCACGAGCCGAAATTTCCAGGCTCAAGCCCAGGCCGATCCATTAAAAAAATGGCCCAGCCTAGCCCGTAATTAAAGTTAAATTTTGGCCCGAGCTCGGCCCGGTCCATAGAAAAAATTTAGCAGTCCGACCCCGCCCGATATAATAGCTAAAAACAAGGCCCGAGCTCGGCCCAGCTCGGTAAAAGTTAAAATTTTGGCCCGGCCAGAGGGAATTTCTACAGAACATTGATATTTACTCTTACGGAAGAGTTCAGACTAAAAAAACTTATCTTAGTCTTTTTTTTTTTTTTTTTTTTTTTTTTTTTCATGTTTATAATCTACACTTATGCAGAAATGCCATAGGTTGCGATATTTATGCTTTTAATGAATCTTTGTTTGTTGTATGTAAATGTTTCCGTTATCATTAGTATTATTAATCCATATTCCATGCAATGGAGATATAAAAATCTAAAAAATGGTATATGGTGAAAGTAAAATTTTCTAAAACGGAATCGCAAGAAAATGGAAAGAAAAAATATAAGTTCCCTTTTTAGCAGGTGTAAATATTTAATATATTTTTTTCTTGCGTATTATTGTATTCATTTTGCATGAATGAACAGTTTAAAAGAAGTTTGAAAGGAATTTCCAGTTTTCAGTTTAAAAGAAAATTCCGTCATAGGTAGTTTTTTTTTAATGTGTTCAACTCTATTTTAATAAGCATAGAAATCTACGATTCTTTAAAAAGAATAAATTCTAATGTTTAATTGTAGAATAAAGACGTTTTAAAAGTATATGCCTTTTTTGCAAAAATTTTTAGACCAAGCCAAATTTTACTGTTGTTTAACAGATTTGGCCACGTCGAGAAAAGGATTTTCACATGGAATGATTCAACATGAACTGGTTATTTTGGTCCGAGAAGACTAGGAAGAATGAAATCAGTCTTGGCTTCTTACGTAAAAAATAAGTTAGGCTCGGTCCGACCCGATACTCCAGAAAAAAAAGTAGGGCCCGAACCCGGCCCGGCACGAAAAGATTAGTGACTAAGTTCGGCCCGGTCCGAACACCGTTAATGGAAATCGGCTCGAACCTGGCTACGGGCTCGGGCTTCGGGCCGAGGCCCGACCCATGCACATCTCTAGCCTACATCCCCCCTCTCCTTTGAAAACTCCGGCTAAACCTGAACTTTAGTGTGTGTGTCTAGAGGAATTTTCAGTCCAGACCCGGACTGGACTGTTTATATCTTTACATTTATAGGCCCGGATCGTACAGAAATCAGTGAAAACAAGCCCGGTCCGATCTGGCCGGACACAATTTCGACTATTTCAATTGTTCCTATTTATTATTTTAAATAATTTATTTTTGTGTTGTCTAAGTTATCAGATTAAAAGTTTCGACGAACATGGGCCGGGCCCGAAACTTGAACTCGGGATGAAACTTGAACTCCGCTGACCGCAACCTAATAAAGTAAGAGCCTACATCTCTCCCCCTCACCTTTATTTTTGCAAAATCAGGCTGAGCCTGAACTTCAATTTTCTTTGGTCGTGTCCAGAGGAATTTTCAGGCCCAGACCGTTCATATTTTTACATTTCTAGGCCCGGATCGTACAGAAATCAGTGAAAACAGGCCCGGCCCAACACAATTTTCGATATTTAAAAAAAATTCAGATTTTTATCATATAATAAAGATTTTTTTAAAGAATACTGCATACATATTTATGGGATAATTGTACAGTATATTTTACAGAAAATACACAATAGCAACATTAATGATTAATTAGATTTTTAAACTTTCAACAGTCAAATAAGGATTCATTAAAAAAATAATATGGTTTAGAAAAAAAAAAAAAAAAGAAAAGAAAAGAAAAAGAAAAAGAAAGTTAAAAATATCATAACTTTTGAAGCTGTATAGTAAAAAGTTGTTTTATGAAAATATTTCAATATTATTTGAATTCATTTGTTATCGGAAATACATATGATTAGCCGGTGTTTTTATTCAGAAACTATGCAATCGAATGGCGTTATTCTTTTTCTGATATAAAAGAGCAATTTAAGAAATTACACTGAATCAAATTTCCGGAAGCGACAGCACGGGAAGGGAGGAAAATCTGGAACCAGACAAGAATCTCTTATATTTCAACAAGTATATACAAGTATATTATTTATCAAAAATAGAAAACCCTATTAGATTCCAATATTCCAAATCCCTTCAACAGTCAGACTTGTCAATTTTATGCCTTTGCAGCTAAAAATTAATTAGAAAATGTGTCAAACATTCGCGTTGTTGAGAAGTGAATTTAAAAACCACTAAGAAGTATATTACCAAAGATTACGCTAACGTAAGTTCTTTATCGCTGTTAATACTTTCATAAAACATGTTGTTTGCCTTACACATCTTGAGAACAATTAATAGTAGTTCCGGCCCGGCTCGACTATGTGTACAAAAGAAAAAAAAAATGCAAACCTAATCTCAGGGCGTCAGGAGTCTGCTAAAAAAAATCAAGCCAGGATTAGACACAAAGTAACTGTCCGAGTACAAGTTACATTTCAGCATTGATGTCTAATTAGTATCGGCTCGCGACGCACATTCATACTTATTCTCGTTAAAGCCATATTCATTGAAAAAAGCTCATATCATATCGTTTTTGTTTTAATCTGTATAATGGGTCAGTAGGCCCTCTTTTTTTATATATATATAATCAGCCTGGCCCTGTCCTTACGGACCATTTAATTTTTTTTTCTGGACCGTTAGAATATTCAGAACTACTCCTTCTGACTACGGGCCAGGTCCGGGCCCGTACAGACCTCTTCTCGTGTCAGTCTAAAATTTGGTTTAATTATTATAATTATTTCCATGTTCACATATATGTATCTAGCTGTACATGTGTGTTCATGCGGACCAGCTTTTCCATGAAATATTTTTATTATATGACTTTTCTTTTGGAAATTAAAATCTTTGGAAATCTTTTTGGAAATCTGAAATTTTTGGAAAATTACATATTAAAATCAAACAAATCGAGCACAACTTTTAGTTTTTTTCTGTTAGGATCTTTGAACAGATATTAATTAGTATATTTCTTTTGTAAGGGACTTGTGAAAATCTCTAAAGCTGGCTCTGACAAGCAGTCAGTGTAGAATTGATAATTTTTTTCTCTGATAGGAATTTCTGTTACTCCGAGGCGCCACCGAAATATGTTTTTGTGTATGTGTGCGTGGGGGGCGTTTTTATTCTTAGACTTTAGTATAAATAAATGTAAAAAAAATATTAGCGTTAAGGACTAGGAAGAGGGATTCTTTTACCGCCAGTATTCATCACTGGTTGTAACATAAAAATTCTCTGATTATGATAATGTAAAGGGTATTCATATGACTTAGTATTAGTACTACACAAATATTACCTGTAATCTAATCGTCAGACTCGCTGCATGCTATATTACATCAATTTATTCTATTGACTTAAATTTAAAAAAATAAAATGTAATTTTCATTAATTTATTCTATTATTAATTCATTTGTACAATGAGCCAAAAAAATCAAACTTCTTATTTAATTATATCGAAAATGCATGGTGAATATAATGAATTTTTTCAAAAGGTCAAATGCTGATTTAGTTGATGGTGTCTGTATCTGAATTTCTCTTCATGTGTTTATATATGTATAATGAAACCTACTAAGACTAAAACGGAATTAGAAGGCAAAAAATTCCATTTGTTGGGTTTCTGTCTTAGAAGGTGTAATTGCACGGTACTTTTATCAACGATACTACGGTATTTTTCTGATTAAGATAAGTTCCGGTTCACAGATTTTGTGGTATTTACATATATCTGTATGTATTTGTTATATGTACATTAAAACTTGCCAAAAAGGAACATGTCTATAACAAATATTTGCAACTTTTCATCTGGACTCCGATGGAAGGATTGCCACGCAATCATACTTATTATAGTCTGCTGGAAGCTGTGAAAGCTATTATTTTGATCCTTTGCACTTGCTTTTTCAGAGATTTCTCTTTATAAATATTTAACCTCTGTAAACGAAAGCAGCCTATAAAAGGATACTGTCTCAATTTGAAACATTCCATGGTCATAACAAAATTAATTCCTGAAAAAAATATCTGTTAAGGCGAAAAACCTGTCTAAAACGGAATTATCTCTTTTTTCTTGAAATTTCGTCTTAGAAATTAATACTTTTTTGGTATTCATGATGAAATAATTAATTCCTCGTTCCAAAGGGTTTCAAACTCTCCCCTCCCTCCCCCCCCCCTGACTACGTCACTGAATGAGCCCCTCCAATAATTTTGAAAACTCTACGCCTATGGGACTGGTTCGATTAGACCCATTCAGTGTAGGAAGGTTAAGAAAACAACGTTTGTCATTTGTTTAATCAGCACCGTCTTCTTTAATCGAATCAAATTCTGCTTTACAAACAGTGTTAATATAAAAGGTAAACTTTTTACAAGCTTGACAATCCTAATACTTTTTATACATTTGTAAACGAAAATTTCGGCTAATTTTAGTCAAATTTAAGGAATTAAGAAATATGTCCCTATAAACATAATGCATCTTTGATTTTGATTATAATCAATTGCTAGTTGGCGAGAAATCTCTCTTATGTCCTTAAAATTGCTTTTAAGCACAAATTTTGGCTGCAATCATAGTTAAATAATTTTTTCGGTTATTAATGTCAAAGCTCATATTTAAAATGAAAATGTTGCTAAAATGTATAAAAATTGCAATATTTTTAGGATGATTAGTACTAATGTTAAAAAATATTCAGGGTGTAAAATAAAGTTATATATTTATAATTTTAATAATTCTTGAGCGAGTGGATTTCAATTTCATATCCAAAGCTAAAATTTGCTCAAGACTCAAAATTTAAAGTAAAACCATGTTTTAGCTTGGAATATTTACGATTCTTTCTCGAAATCTAGAAATATTTCCCTCAAACTAATAAAATTTTAAGAAAACATTTTTCAATTACATTACTATTTTTATTTTCCTCGATAAAAATGTATGCGTGGAAGATTCTTTTTTATCCCTATAACTAATTTGCAAAAACATACAATGTTTAACAACATATAAATAGCAGGTGTCTCGCCCAGCTTTAGTCGGGATCGAAATATTAGCTTTAAAAACACCTGAAATAAAACCGTTCATTAATTTGAACAACTTTATATTTTTAAACGGAAATCTAGTATAAAAAGCTTGCAGAAGCATTCTTCTGTTTTTCTTTTTTATCGACTACCAATAAATACATTTAAATTATTTTAAAAGATATTTATTATTGTCTAAACGATTTAAAAATTTTATGAAATACAAATGTGGTGATTTCAAACTCCGTGTTTAATTTTCATGCAAAAAGGCTGATATTTAGTGGTAAAAGTGCTGCACATCAAGAGCAATACTGACATGCGTAATTTACGATTTAAGCAAATAATTAGAAAAAGCCCCTACCGCCTCAGAATATAGCCGTAAGGTATATTTGAAAGTTAATTACTAATTTTTTTAAAAAAAAGGAAATCAAGATTAGAAATAAACGCATTTTCATCTAGCCGCTTATGATGAGTTTTTAATTCAATTTTCAATAAGCGCCTTTTTAATCAGAATTATGTTACTGTGACTTCTTTTCTTCTCTAACCTCCTCTCCCTTTATGATTCTTTTTCTGTTAGACTTGGTCCCATGAAAAACTTGTCAATATAAAAGTTGTAGATAATATTAAGAAGATTTATAATAAATTTAATTGCATTTAATATCTTGTAAACCGACGAAGATATGATTTTTTTGTTTTATTTTAATCCTTTTAAGGACGTCTTTTGCAGTCTGGAAACGGTTAATCTGAAGGTTCAAACTGACAAACGGTAGCAGTAAATTTTTACTGCAATTTTGATCGCATAATATGCATGACGAAAAGTTTTCGATTATTTTTAAATCAGTTTGTTCAAAAATCGCAGTTTGAATTAATTATTTGACCAGTTTGGGAGCAGAAAAGCCTTGCCCCTGAAAGGGTTAAAACATTATTTTTTGCGCAATTTGAGCCCATTTTTAACGATGTCAAAAATATGTCATAGATAAATTTTTAGAACTTTTCTTAGTAGTAATAATAACGATAATTGATTTTATGTACATCACAATTGTGAAATTATGGTTTTTTTCTGTTTTCACAAACTCCTTCCCCATTTCCAACCTCCTTGGTCTGATTTTGGCCATTAACGAACATGACCGAGATTTTCTTCTCCTTGATTATTTTATGTATGAGGTTGCAAGAGATTTATGCAAAATTATCGAAATTACGTGGATATATACAGGAGTGCAAAAATCTAGGCGCCAGCGGCTCTCATCGCTAAAAGAAAAAAGCTTTCCTCATTCAAACTTCAACAGCACTTATGTTGAAAAATGATATGCAATCGAAGATATAATAATAATAATAATAATAATAATAATAATAATAAAATAGTAATAACAATAATAACTTTTTTCTGCGTTTCTAATCAGAGTTTTTTAAGTGTAATATTTGCAAAAAGCATAATTATGTAAAAACGCAGAAGTTTAAATAATTTTGAAACCCATTCCCATCAATTCGATATTTGAAAAGAAAAAAAAAATCTTTGAAAAATCTATTTAAGCCTTATTTACCAGAGTAAAAAGTTCCTTAGACTGCTAATGTACAAAACTTCTTTGTATTGTAGGACTTTTAGAAGAGGCGTCTACAAGCATTCTCACGTTGAACTCTTTTTAAAAGGGATATACAAATGCTGAAATTTAATTTCCTGCGTTGAGGAGCATTGCATGCGGGAATGGGTGCAGAAGAATTAGAGGGACATTTTTGTTGAGCTTTTTTTTTGTCAATCTCAGGGACTGATCATTGTTCGTTTTTACCTGTCTCTCCAACATAGATCCATAAAAGGACTAGCCCTGTGAAAAGAAAAAAAAAATCTTACTAACTCGTGTATAAGTCGACCGACTCCTATTTTTAACTCCCAAATTTTGCGTAAAATTCTTCGACATTTACACTAGTATATACGGTATAAATAAATAAATAAATATGAACAGATAAATATTTATATAAAGTTTTAAACTGGGGGTGAGGGGGGGCTTTGGATTCTATTACTCATAATGGGCATGGATCTTCAAAAAGTTTTCAGAAATTTCAACATAGGGGAAAATATAATAGGTATAGTATTCTTTACGAAATCTACCTATAAAAAATCCTGAGGAGATCTCTGGAAACGAATTTGCCTGAAAGGTTAAATGTCAATATCGTTTAAAATTGAAGAAATCTTCTTAAAGATGAATGTATGTTTACGCGTGTGTGATTTGTCTTTTCGTATTTAGATTTTAAATTCTGGGTGAAAAACTTTAAATATTTCAAAAATAAATAAATAAATAATACAAAAGTGTGAGTTTCAAAAAATTAGTTTTTTTAATAGATTGTCATTTTCAGACAGAAAATTGAACGCAGATATGCTGCACTGTTAAAAATTTCTGTAAAATAATGATGCGTTGAATGTATATTTGACATTCACTTTACCATTTCTCTAGAAAATTGAAGAAGCACCATTAATCTACAAAGATATCAAACGACCAGCAGTAAAAAAATCCTCTTTTAGCAGTTGCACTTGAATACGGTGAATGAAGCATAAAATAACATCCCATGCAGCCTTGTGATTGGTCAATCTCGCCTCGGGAACAGCGCTAAAACCAACGAGATGGATTTATACCTTGTTCGCTAAACTATCCGTTTCTCTTAATCTAGATTCACGAATGGCAACATATCAGTGTTTGTTTGGCTTTGGCGGGCAAGGATGAATTACATTCTCGTCTCCCGGTCCCGGCATGTGCGTGAAAAAAATAAGTTCATTTATGCTTTTATATGTATTTTACACGATTTATTTTTATATTATTAAATGTTTAAAAATCTAATTTAGATTGCCTCGTATATTGTTCTATATATCGTTTAAAATTCTGTGAAAATTTCTTGAATGTCATCCTTATAGCTTAAGAATCTGCGATGTGTTTTGCCATACTCAGGGATGGGGAAATTCATTATTTTACTCTCTACAAGCGAGAATTTCTGATAATAAATTTTTATAGAATTTGTTTTTCTATAACTGCAGGCTATAAACTATGCCATATTGGGAAATGTAACTATGGAATTTGTTAAATATTGTTGAATAATTAATATAATGTAAAAACTAGAATAAAATAATAAGAATTAATATTAAAAAAAAATATTTTTAATGAAATTTCTTAAAGGGATCCACAACTGGCACATTTACTCTATCTGTTATTTAAAATTAAAATTTGATTCATATATTGGGAAATGAAACTATAGGAGTTGTTAAATATTGTGGATTGATTAATTTAATATCGGGAAAAAGAAATATGTATAGCTGTTTGAAAATAAATTCCTTAAGTGTCTCCATTACTGGTACATCTACTCTTTATAAATATATATATATATATATATATATAATCTGATTTTTTAAAATTGTTAACTTAGGATTATTATAAATGTTTTCACACTTAATTTAAATTAGAAACTAAAACACATGCTTAGTATAAGAGCATAATAAAAAATTATACGTGGTCGATGTGCCAGCTGCCAGTGTAATGGGCAGTTCTTGATGCTTTTGGAACATAAAAAAATAACTATTAAATATTTAGCTTTAAATATGTTTTTATAACTCTCTCTTGCACGTTTTATATATTTGGGTTATTGTTGAAACTTTTAGTCAAACCAGTCAGAAAGCAGAAAATAATGTTTCAAAACTCCACTGTTTGTTAGTAAAAATCTTAAAGAAAATTCTAAGGGCTGACTTTAGTAAATTTGTATATTTATTTTCTTGCAAAATTTGAACATGTTTTTGCTTGAGTAACAATGGAAATGTTTCAATTTTATTTACCAATAGCAATTTACAAATTTTCATTTATTTTTAAGGTGTTAAGAGGAGGGGGGGGGGGGAGGATGTCCATTATTGGGATTCTTAATAAGTTATTTTCCAGTTATGGACATTTCATGTAGACATTGCTAAAAATTCAATTTTATTTTAATGTTTATAGAGCAAAAAATATTTTGACTTAACAGAAATCTTAAATGATCAAATTTAATTTTTAAATTACATTTACCAAAATGTAATAATCCCAAAACTTGTATGAATAGCTGATTATAAATTATTTTATGTGGTTAGTAAAATTTCAATATTTTATTTATTTGTTTTTAATGTATATAACTCTGTCTTGCATATCTTATGATCTGACAATCAAACCAGTCATGAAGCAGAAAATATTCTTTCAGGGCACAGTGTAAGAGAGGCTCATAAGGTGTAATCCGTCCCCATTTAAATGAAAACAATTAAGTTACACAAACTATTTATAGTCTATTTTGTATTTTAAATATTTTTCTATTCACCCCCCCCCCCCCCCCCAAAAAAAAAAAAAAAAAAAAAAAAAAGTTATGAAGTAACCATAAAGCAACTAAATCTGCAGATTTAGTGGTCTCAAACATCAGTTCTGTGTTTTATTTTGTAATTATTGTATTTGGTATTTAAAATATTCAACTTGCAGTATAATTTATTTTACATATGTAATATTAACTATAAATGGTGTATAAAATTTTCTATGAAAGGTTAATTGATAAAAAAAAGTGAGACGATAATATTCCAAAAAGTATTAATATTATTACCCTTTAGGTACCCCATTGTCTCAATAATTTGATAGTGAAATTGCCTTACATTTTGTAAAACTATCCATCTAAAATTATTAAAATGTTTATCTTCTGATAATTATAATAATTGTTGCAAATGCGAATGATTATTAAATCTGCAGATTTGTGGCCTCAGACATCATTCCTACATTTCTTTTTTAAATTATTTTGTTAAGTGCTGAAAATATTCCTTTCACAGTACATTTCTTTAAGATTTGTAATATTTATTATTATAAATTATCAAGTAGTCTGTGGAAGTTTAATTCTTAAAAATAGTGAGATGAAACTATTACACTAATATTCCATAATTTATTATTATTTACTTTTTTTTACCTTTTACTGTTTCAATAATTTGATAGCAGTTATCGCCTGATATTGCCCTAGTATTTTAAACTATTTATCTACAGCAGGGTTGGCAAGAAACTAATTTTTTTTTTTTTTTTGTTTAAACCAGGTTCCACCCCCCCCCCTCGCTGTTTTGTTAACTAATTACAAGTGCAATCATATTTATTGATAAAAATGTACACTATTGGATTATAAGTTGTGTAACTTCATTTAAAACTAATTTAGATTAAATAATTACAGTGAATTAATATAGAAAATTGAAAAAAAAAAATCGCATTTTAATTTAAACACTCTTATGCTCGAAGAATAATATGTTCTACACAGTGAAACATTGACACTATGAAGGTCTTTATAAACAATCTTTTGATCTACATCTACCCTGTACTGTTTATTAAACAAGCAGAAAATATCAAGTTTGTTTTTATTCAAAGTTGGCAAAAAACCTGTTTTTTTTTTTTTTTTTTTTTTTTTTTTTTTAACCAGATTCTTTTAAAAATATCCTTTCTTATTACATATACATGCATATTTATTGATAAAATTAGACAATGTTGGATTTAATTAGTGTAACTTCATTTAAAATAATTTAAATTAAATAATTTTAGTGAATTTACGTAGAAAATTGAAAAAAAAATCATTTTTAATTTAAACTGTATAAGCAAGCAGTTTTATGTCCAAAAAATAAACTACTCTACACAGAGAAACATTGACACTCTGAAAATATTTTTAAACAATCTTTTGATAACTAATAATGAACATTTGGATGCAGTTTGATAAATATAATATTCTTTTCCATGGTTATTCCAATAATAACTTTAAAAATTCTTCTTGGGTTTGTTTTTTGAATGACAATTTGAAGTCAACCTTTTTGGTCATTAGATTCATCAGATAATGCAAAGAAAAAAATTTTGTTATTAAAATGCTATAACTAGCACCCAATCTTTGAATACTCTTATTCAACTTCACATTTTGATTTTAAACCAGGGTTGCAAAAAAGCTGGCTAAAATTAAAAAGCCAGTATGGTGGCTTTCATTAGTTTTAACCAGCTTTTTTTTTTTTTTTTTTTTTTTTTTTTTTTTTTTTTTAACATTATTGGCTTTTATACCATGAAACATTTTAATTGTAAGCTACACATTATTAAGTATTTTCTAAGTAGTTTTAATAATGTTTAACTGAATTTAAGTTTAATAAATCTATATATTAAAATGGAAAATTGAAATTTTAATTATGATTCATTATGAAAAATTGGGTTAACCCAATTTCTCAATAATGAAGACATTAATACTAGAATAACACATTGGTGGAGTTGCTAGTAGTTTATAGTCAGAATTGCAAGTATGTCAGTATGTGCTAATTTATAAAATGGCCATACAAAGTCCTTTTTTCTGATTTACATTGATCAAAATATTTTAGGGGGGGGGTTGAGCCCCCCATAGCGCCCCCTTTAGCTACAGGCCTGGGAGGGGTAGTAGGCAGGATTTTTTTTTTTTAAACATTTCCCAACATTGTTTTCTATTTTCAAGTTACAATAAACAACTTTCGCAAGACTGCATCTCATCACTGAAGTATCTGCTTCTTTTCTTGTTTTGCCTCCTATTGAAAATACAGTTTATCTGGGCATTAGTGATTTTCTGATACAGAGAAGTAAATGGTAGCTCAGTATTGTATAGCAAGTTTTTTATAATTTGTTGGAAGCTTATAATGATTATAAATTATTAAAGTAATTCCATTTATAGTTTTCAGAGCATTTTTTGAATTTTAGTGTGCCTGTGTAGGGTTAGGGGAGGAGAATATAAGAAAATTTTTTACTTGTCATCAGTATTTAGGAAATTTGAGTGTAGAGTGATGCAATATTTGTTTAACTCACAGCATCTCCACTAAGCACTACACTGTTAGATTGGTATTTTTGTGAAATGTACATAGAAAAATCAGGGAATTTCATCGCTGTATGATTAGCAACCCTGATGCATAACCATATGACATAAAAATAGGAATGCCCAAATGTTGGAAGAATTCCACCACATTTCTGATTTAGATAAGATAATTTTATAGTCATTTAAAAGTTTTAATTACTTTGTATTTTGATAAGAACAGATTACAAACTATGTTGAAATTTTGAAGCAAATAACTAGTCACAAATAAAAAGAGAGATTTTTGGTTTGGATCAAGCATGATAATGATATGAAAAGACAAATTACCATTCTCTCTAGAGATACTTTAAGACATCTCGTGCCAGGTTACCCCCCCCCCCCTCTTCCCTAAAGTGATAACATATATTATATATACCAGCCCCTTATCAGTCTGTTCATGTACTTGCTTTTAATTGTTCATCTGTTTCTTTTCAGGGTTTAATTGAAGTTTTTTGATGTCCTGCTTTTTGATATTTCTGATGCCTGCCATTCTGATGTTTTCATAACAAGAAATCTGGTATAATACTTTCAATTCTCATAGTTTCATATTTGAAATTTTGCCAAAGATACATTGTATTTCTATTTAATTACATGATTTGCTAGTTTAAATAATTATTAGCTTGATTTTAATGAATTAATTTTTTTTCATTTGATTTAAATCTATAGTTTGAATAAGTTGTTTTATATAGAATTTAGATCAAGATTTGTTAAGAAAATTGTGTTTGACTATAAATATCTTGCACATTTTAGGAATAGAGGACATAAGAAAGCAGACATAAGTCCATCCTTTTAAAGCTTTTTTTTTTTTTTTTTTTTTTTTTAATCAAGTATTGAATTTTAAAATTAAAGTGCTAATAGAGAACTTAAGCTAAAATATGTTAAATGGTTAATGCTATTTATGCTTATCTATTTGACTATTAATTAATATCTAAAAATTTATTAAGAAATATTTAGATGTGTAATTTTTAAGTTATTACTAGAACAGTTTACTTTCTACTAGGATAAGAAAATTTGTTGGGTAAGGTCTTTTGTAATGTATTTTTTAATAATTTAAAATTTGACTTTTTGTTAACATGCTAAGGTATGATTTCTTTCTATTGATTGTTATAAATAAACCATTTAAATTTATAAATTAAATTTATACATAATTTTTTGTGTATGATTCAAAAAAGCAGATGTCTTTTATTGACAATTAAAAATGTTTTCTGGCTATCTATGCATACAAATGTATATGCATGAATGAAAGTGGAAAAGATCTAGATTTTTTTATTTTATTTTTAAAAATTAATAATATAAATGTGGTGGATCGAAATTAAAATGGAGTTCTACTGGTGTATCTTCCAAAAGTTTATTAACTTTTTGAGATCTAGAAAATTGTGCTTTGTAATGTTAAATTCACACCAGAATTTTTTAATAATATTTTTCAATAATAAAAAAAAAAGCAATTTTACAGCTTTGTTCACTGATGTTATAAAAGTATAATTTGTTCAAAAATTCTGTACAAATTTTGATTAAATTGAAATGGAATAAAAACTATCTCAAATTATAAAAGGTTAAAATAAAAATCCCTATATGATTAATAAAATACTCTTGATTAAATTAAAAATAATGATTGATAATTTCTCAACATTAATGCATGGAAAATTTTTCAGAGAAAATTCGCCTTAAATATAACATTTCAAATGAAAATCAAATTTTGAATTGCTTAAAAGGCGCAAATGCCAATTTAGTGAAAAAGGTTCCATGTCGGGAATCGAACCCGGGCCATCAGTATAGTGCACTGATGTTCTACCGACTAAACCACATGGAATGACACCCAGCAAGGAACTCATTGCTATTGCATGTTGGCAAGGCTACAAATGCAGCACAAGATGGAATACAATCTGCGAGCCACCGATCTGGGGCTATCACGAAACTCAAATTAATCCAGCATCGAATGAATATCGATGATTCAACGATCAAACATCGATTGATTCAATCGATGCTGGATTAATGTGAGTTTCGTGACTACCTCAGATAAGTCGCTCGTGGATTGTATTCCATCTTGAGCTGTGTTTGTTGCCTTGCTAATATGTAATAGCAAAAAGTTCCTTGTTGGGTGTCGTTCCATGTCATTTATAGTTGGTAGAACGTCAGTGCGCTATACTGATGTCCCGGGTTCGATTCCCGGCATGGAAACTTTTCCACTAAGTTGGCATTTGTGCCTTTTAAGCAATTCAAAAATTTATTTAATTGCTGTTTTTATTCCCAAGTATTTGGATTTTGAAACCAGTTATGTTGAAAACAAGCACACATTGACATCTATTTGCAACAAAATGTGGACCAGTAACTATCCCTAAACAGATTTATACATGATTGGAATGCCTTCAACTTTGAAGGTCTGACAAAACTCAATAGAACATGGTGATCACATACATACAACTTACAGACCTTTTAAAAGAGCCGTCAGGGGCATAAAAGAAAAAAAAAAGGAATGTCGGTTTTGTAGCCTGTTAAAACAACTTAGAGTTAACACTAACATAATAATATGCAACAATTATTTTCAGGGTTGGGAAAAAAACAAGTTTTTTCAAAAAGAAACCAAAAAAAAAACCAGTTTCTTTGGTTTAAACCAAGTTTTTTTGGTTTAAACCAGGTTTTTAAAAAAAAAAATCTTTTCTTATTACATATACATGCATATTTACTGATAAAAACAGACATTATTGGTTTATAAGCAGTGTAACTTCATTTAAAATAATTTAAATTTAATAATTATAGTGAATTTATGCTGAAAATTGAAAAAAATCATTTTTCAATTTAAACAGTTTTAGCAAACAGTCTTATGTTGAAAGTTTTAACTGTTCTACACAGTCAACCATTGAAGCCCTGTAAATCTTTATAAACAATCTTTTGATTACTAATAATAAGCATTTGGATATAATTTGATAAATATTCTTTTCCAAAATTATTCAAATAATAAATTACAAATACTTCTTATGATTTTTTCTTTCTGAGTGACAATTTGAAGTTAACATTTTTAGTCGTTAGATTCAGCAGATAGCAGAGGGGAAAAAATTATTATAAAAGTGCTATAACTAGCGACCAGTCTTTCTTTTAATTCATCAAGATAATCTCCCAAAAGAACAATTTCTTTTACAGCTTGTACAAAATCTTAAAAGATCATTGTGTTACATTATTAATTGCATTAAATAATCTGCATTATTAAAAAAATTAAAATATTTTATACTAAATATTGAATTTATTTTATCTTTGATCAATTCACATGTTTGAAGTTTTTCTTTAGAGCAATAGATATCACCAATGTGTACTGATTTTAATCCTATGCATAAAAAATGACATAAACTCAATACATCTAATGCTTATTGCTAAAATAAAGTGTTAAAAGTAGAAATTATTTATATCCAATAATCTGAAACTCGTAAATTAAAAAGAAAGAAAATGTCATTAGATTTCTCCTAAAAAACAATTGAAATTATTTATATCTAATAATCTGAAACTCATAAATTATAAAGAAACAGGAAAATGTCATTAGATTTCTTCTAAAAAAGAATTGCTCTTTTTATAGAAAAAAACCAATTGGTTAAATCTTATGCATAAGAAAAAAAAAAAAAAAAAAAAAAAAAAAAAAAACCTAAACCCACAACATATAATACTTATTACTGAAATAAAGTGTTAAAAGTAGAAATTATTTATGTCTGATAATTTGAAACACGTAAATTATAAAGAAAAAAAAGAAAATGTCATTAGATTTCTTCTAAAAAAAACTATTTCGTTTAAACCATGGTTAAAACCAATTGGTTTAAACCGTGCCAACCCTGATTATTTTATTATTCATTGTAAAATTTCTAAAACATACTAATTAGGTGAAACAATTGTCAAAAAAGTATGTATTTTTCATAAATTTAATTTAAAAATTTACATATTTTCTCCAATTTGATTCTATGCAGTTCTTTTTCGCAAGAATGTACTATCCAATGGAATGCAATGAGCTAAGGGTTTTGGTTTAAATAAGCCAGGGTGAGGTTTTGATATGATAAGCATGAAAAACTAACACACTAAACAAATTTTAATAACAATATGTAAACATTAAGCAAGCCAATGATTTTATGTAATATTTTATTTAAAATTATAAAATTTTAATAATTAAAAAATATATTAATTGAAATAAAATATTTTCGAATTTTCAATCAGATGAAAATCATTTTGTGCAATTAAATAGTTCGGATCAATTTTACCCCTCAACATGCTGTGGCACATACCTGTTCAGCCATTTATTTATAGCCAAATGATTTATGAGTCTGAGTGTATGAAGCATTAGAAAATGGTCCATTTTCTAAATCTTTCATGGGTTCTGTTTGCAGTCTGCAAACAATCAATTTTGCTGCCCAAAATGCTAAGTAGCACTAGTAATTTTTTAGTACAATTTTGATCTCATAACAAACGTGATAAGGAGTCTTTTATTATTATCAGATAAATTTTTTGTGATTTGTGTGAATTGGTTGTGTAAGCAATTTTGGAGCAAAAATATCTTGTCCCTGAAAGGGTTAATTGATAGTCAGCTAGATGGACTTGATAGCAAAATCATTACTAGATGAGAAAGTTTTAAAGGAGGCTCGGACAAAAAGCTATTGCATCTAATGATACCATTTCACCATTTGGGTTCCTTCCTATGACACTAAAGTTAGGGGATTCTTTACTTTCATAAAATATATCAGAATAATCAGCACTGGCAAGTAACCACAAATTCTCTTTGAAGCTAAATGTGAGCTAAATCAAATGTTCAAACAAAGCATATTTTATGAAGATTTCACTTTTTTTTTTTTTTTTAAACTACTTCTTGTTTTAAAAAAAATGTTTAGAATTACAAAACACAACATTAATAACCTGGTTTCAATGTTAATAGAATGGCTATCGTCTAGATTACAGTAAAATTGATGCATATTATCTTGTTTTATATTAATCGCAATTAATGTGACTATTTAGTATTGCCCTTGATAACGAGCTAAATACCACATTTTCAATTTTATTTCTAATTCTGACAGCTCCTCTGTGTGATATGGTTTGGCATTAAAAAATTTTTTTTACAGTAATTGATGTTGATTTGTAGTATTATCTGATGGTTCTATATATATATATACAGGGTTCCCAGCGTCATGGAAAGTCATGGAAAATCTGGAAAGTCATGGAATTTCAAAGTAGTCATGAAAAGTCATGGAAAATGTAAAATATGTAGAAAAAGTCATGGAATTTACTAATATTTAATAAAAAGTCATGGAAAACTCTAGAAGGATAAGATTAAAATTTAAGATTATTTCATTTTCAGAAAAATGTTGCTCTGTTTTCTCATTAGATGATGATGCCTCTGAAAATTTTCCAGAAGCAACTATTGATAATTTCTCACTAGATGGTGCCATGCAACCAAACTTCTTCAAAAGTTAGTGAAATTAGTGAAGCAACTGGTAGTTGTAAAACTTCAGTTGAACTTAAACTTAGTTATAATTATTATTTAAAGTGATACAGCTTCAAATATGAATTCGCATTTGTTAAAGGATAATGTTTTAAAGACTGAGTGCTTTTGGGCAATGCATGTTGTCACCAAAAAAATTTATTACAATTCATGCTCAAATATTGCTAAAGTTTTCCAAATTATGTTTCCAGACAGTGCCATTGCAAAGCAATTTAAACTTGGAAGCTCCAAAGTAGCTTATTTAGTTTCATATGGGCTTAGCACCATACTTTTTGAATAAGTTAATGGACCATCTTAAGATATATACAGATTATGTGATTTCTTTCAATGAAGCCTTTAATAAAATTATCCATAAAGGACAAATGGATTTAGTAATAAGATTTTGAGATAAAAATTTACAGCATGTTTCAACCATTACTTAAGCAGTGTTTTTTGGGGGCAGAGCTACTGTTGATGATTTAATGGAAAAATTTATTGAAGGATTGTCTTCAATAACATTCTATAAACTACTTCAAGTCTGAATGGATAGCCCCCATGTAAATCACTGTTTTTTGCGTAAATTAATGGATAAGTTTGAAGATGATATTTCAAACTAATGGGAAAAAATTCTTGATCCTCGTACTTGTGGGCTGCATGTAGTCCATGGATCTTTTAAACATGGCTTGAATATTGTAAAATGGGATTTGAACAATTTGTTGACTCATATGTATTTCTTGTTCAAAGACTCTCCTTCTCACTGTGTGCAATATACAGCTCTAACAGGCAGTGAAATATTTCCTCAGAAATTTTGTAGCACTAGATCGGCAGAAAATGTACACAGTGTTTGGGTAGAGCTTTAGACATTTTTGATAATGTAAAAAAAAATTTCAAAATAATAAATCTGTTGCAACTAAGCCTACTATGACAGTTATACAAGCTGCCAATTTAATTTAGTGCAAACTAAGTTTCTTTAAAACTATAGCTTCAGAATGTGACCCTTTTTTAAAGAGATTTCAGAGTCCAAAGCCACTTGTTCCTTTCTTATATGAAGCCCTGCATGACTTAATCAGAAAACTGATGATGAAATTTGTCAACAGTGATAAGTTAAAGGCAGCGCTTACTGCAAAACAATTACTTGACATTGATTTAAGTCAATTAGAAAATCTTCTCCAGTCTAGAAAAATTGATGTTGCCTTTGCAACTAAAAAATTTCTTGCTGAAGCCAAAGTAAATGAAATCGATGCTACTAAATTTTGATTGGAATGTAGGAAATTTTTGATTGCAGTAATTGAGAAACTTAAAGAAAAAAGTCCCTTAAAATACTCATTGGTTCGAGGAATCTCAGCTTTTGACCCTTTCATAATCAAGCCAAAAATTGGTATTAGAAAGATTGAAGTAGCTCTGCAGTGCTTGCATAATGCAAATAGAATTAATGCTGATGTTGCTGAAAAAGCAAAACATCAGTATATGAATTTGACAGATGCAGCCACTGTAGAGCTCAAAGAGGAATTTGATTGTTTGCAAATCAGGTTCTGATGAAATGGGCCTCGACAAGTTTTTTTTTTTTTTTTTTTTTTTTTTTTTTTTTTTTTTTTTTTTTTTTTTTTTTACATCTTAGCTGAAGATAAACGATTTGCAGAATTGTGAGCTATTATTAAACTGTGCCTAATTTTTTCTCATGTAAATGCTTCTGTAGAGAGTGGCTTTTCAATTAACAAATCTTTGTTAATTGAAAATTTACATGAAGCCACTCTTGTAAATCAGAGGCATGTCTATGATGCTATTAATTAATCAGGTGTTGTGGAAACTATAGATATTAATTCTAAACTCCTTTTATATACACAAAATAGCCACAAACAGTACAAAATAGATTTAGAAAACAAGAACAAAATAGAAAAGAAGCTAATAAATGAAAAAAAGCCAGCAAAAGACCATAAAAAAAAAAAATAAATAAAAAATAAAGAATTGCAAGAAAGAAAAATAAAAATTAGAAAAGCTGCTGAATTAGAAGAAGCAGCAATTGAAAATGAACTAAATTCACTGAAAAGAAAAGAAAAGAAAAGCACTGTAGATATTAGTACATTAATATTCAAGTGATCAAAGTAAAATATATTAATATTCAGATGTTCAAAAGTTTATCGAAAATAAAGCTTCATTTTATATAAATGTTTAATTATTTAATCAGAATCTTTTTTTAATACATTGTTTGTTATTAAGTTTTATGTTACTTTTAAAAAATCTTTGTAAAGATTTAAAAATATATTCTTAAATTGATTGTACTAATTAATACATAATTTTAAATTTTAATACTTTCAAAGTAGACTTTGCGTATTCGCGATTGGTCATGGAATTTTTTGAGATTTGGTCATGGAAAATCATGGAAAGTCATGGAAATTGCCGAACAAATTTTGCTGGGAACCCTGATATATATATATATATATATATATATATATATATATACTTTTCTATTGAAAATTTATCTGAATGTATTTTATCAAAGTATTGTTATATTATAGCTAAGTTTAATGCATTTAATATTTTCTTTAAGGTACACAATGTTGATATTTATATACACCTACATTAAAATATCTGCACTTTTCTAAATTTATTTTCTTACCCCCCCTCCCCCCCAAAAAAGAGCTTTAAGCTTTTAAAAGTAATAGTGAAATTAAAAATATTTTAAATAAGAGAAAAAAAAAGTTCTGTTCATGTGAGCTTAGTGTGTATTTTTTAGAAAAGCATAGTTCTATCCCTCCCCCCCCCCCCCTCAAAAAAGTAAAAGTTTTACTCTTTTAAAAAGTTGCACTTAAAAATAATATACTATGTATATATACTAATTATTGATGTACATTAAATAGTGAATTTTAAAAATTATGTGTAATATTGTTATGTGTGACATTTAATGTGAACAGAAAAATATAAACTTTAAAAAACTTAGTCTTTCTTAAAAAAGTGACTAAAATAATAAGAAATATGTTACTATAGTTAAAAATATACGTTTTATTTAAAACTTCTTAGTATTTCGGGTTGTATTTTCGACTTGTAACTTCTCTTCTATTATTTTAGTTGCCTTTTAAGTAAAACAGGGAGCTTTTAAAGCTCATATTTTAAATCTTTTGTTTGGATCAAGGTGAAATTTTTCAAATCGGTGAGGTATTTTGGGTTTTTGATGGGGTTTTTCACAAGAGCGTTTTGACATCATAATTGAAACGTCAAAAATCACCAACCCTGTAGTCAGTTTTTTTTAAATCTTAGCCTTAAGAGGATTTTATAAAACTTTTAATAAATTACTTTTGTATTGAAAATGCATTTGATTTTTTTTTTAAATCAAAATATCGTTATATTATATCTAAGTTTAATGCGTTTAACTTTTTCTTTAAGGTGCTCAATCTTGATGAATCCTGTGTGTGGAACAAACTACAGCAAATCAATTGGCATACTTAATTATATTATTGTATAGTATGGCCAACCAATGAATATTTCTACAAAAAAAAAAATTTATTAATATAATCATGTATATTAATTTAGTGTAATTTATTAATTATAATAAATGTATTTCTGTATTTTTATTGTTTGTTTTGTGATTATTTCTGATTCATAATTATTATCTTTATTTTTTTAATGTACTAAAACAAACAAGTTTGACTTTTAAGTATTTTTTCTAAATACACATGCATAATTTTTTTTATTATTTTCTCTGCCAGTGATTAATATGTAGAAGTTTTGTTAAATAGTGTTTGTTCACAATTATAAAAATTATAAATTTATTGGATTCATTTTTATTAATCAATCAATCTTTTTTTCATTTTCATGTTGAAAATGATACTTAATGATTTGCAATTTATACATGTTTTTAATAGTCAATTAAACTTCTACGTATTTGTTTGTGAAGGCCCATTAAGTTAACTTGTATTCCACTTTAATACTAAATTCATACATTTCAGATAATCAATGACTGTGCTGGAACTGTATAAGTCATTTAGAGAATAAGTTGTTAATATTTTGATATTGTTTTCAGTTTTTTGCAGTTGTATTAAATTTATTACAAAATATTTATATATATATATATAGGAAATATGTTTAAAAAACACAAGTATAGTAATATGTATATTCTTGCTATATCAACTCAAAATCTAAATATTCAAAACTTATTCTGCAAGTAAATTAGTCATAATTTCATTAATTCTTTAGTCCCCAATGGCATTTTAAATCACCATTAAAATAACTTGTTCCAAGATTCATCTGGTGCATTGACTGTAGTAATACAATTTAGAATGAACTATACTTATTTTATATTATTTTGTTCTAAAAACATTATTGGTTGCAAAAAATATTTCTAAAAGGATGATTTATTTTCCATTTTCATCTTTTTAACTTTCTTGGCATTGAAAGAATAGAGGGGGGGGGGGTAATTTAAAGTTTGGAAATATTTCTATATTTCAGTTGTAAGAGCATTATATTTGTACATTTGTTGATTCTATAAATTACAAAATTGGAATTAAAAATATTGCACAGAATCTCTATACATTCAAATTTAATTAATTTTATTTAGCAAAATTCTTCTAAAATTTATTAAATTATTGTGTAAATCTTCTAATGTAGCTTCAAATATTCACGAAAAGTGCTTTGGAAAACAGAAGTTTCACAAATTCATAATTATGAACATAAAGGATTAAAATCCCAACATACTGTAGTAAACTTCTCAGTAAATAATTGATTTATGTTATGATATTGTAAAAAATCTATTAAGTTAACTACATACACAATTTCTGAAAGTCTCTTTCATTAGTGTTCTACATTTAAACTATATACCAAGTTTTGCAAGAATAACAAAACACTATTTTTTCATTTTTAAAAAATCACAAAAGTTTGATTTGCTAGGCAGTGGCAGTTTCAAGCATTTAACTGAAAATAAGAAAATTTAGATAAATTTGTATGTTGAGAGAAAATAAATTCTAATTTAAAAATGACAAGAATCTTGGAAGTAAATGTAAAGTTTTGGTCAATTTTATTCTTTGAAAATATGTGATTTTTTTAAACACATTGATGTTCTTGTTCAATAAATATCGATATTCTAATAGGAAAAAGAAACCCATGGATAATAATCTACATTGCATGATTAAGAAATTTTAATCTAGGGCAGTAATGAATTATTTGTTATATGGCTAAAAGAAAAGTAGGTTCCTGGTTGGGCATAATCAGTATTACATACATCAGTATTACATGAGCATAATCAGTATAGTCTGTTTATATTTTTTAATTTATTATTTATTGTACAAAAACAGCTAATTATTTATTTTATTTTTTTTAAGACTGAAATCAATTTGATACAATTTGACATGTACTTCTGATACTCTTGTTACATAAAATAAGAATTTTTATTTCTAATTTATTACATACATTTTTAATTTATAGTTTTACAACTGTGAAAAATATATATGAGCATTTGATTGTTTGTTTTTAATAAGGTCAAATAATCATATATATATATATATTTGTTATATAAACTTTATATACAGTGGCGCCATCTTGTATAGGCGCCTACCCAATAATTTGATATCTCTATCCACCCATTAATAATCGAACCCACCCAATAAGTTTGTATTTGTTCAAAAAATTTTGAGCCCACCCAATATTTTTCAAAAATTGGCACCAATGTGTATATATATATATATAACTTATATAACAAACTGAAAATATGGTTAAATAACTTATCTAAAATTTATAGTCAAAAGACCGAACATGTCCAGGGTGTTTTTAAATTTGACTGACAAATTCTGAGGAGTTATTGTGGTTATATAACTGTATTATGATTTTATTAACATATGGCTGTAAAATATCTATGTACTATCATTTGATTTTATTGTGGATTTATTAGTGTATGCTTATAAAATATACAAGGTGTTACTGAATTTGGACGACAAAATCAGAGTGTTTCTAGTAAGCATCAAGAGAATGAAAATTTTTCATGGAACATGGGGTGGTTTCAAACCACGTTGAGTGAGAGAAAATCACAAAAATAGTTAAATGTGTGTGTTGAGTAGATCAAATAAATAGGAAAACATTTATTTGATCTAAGCAGGAATACAATGCATTACAATTTGACATCAGAAAAGACATGACAAGGCATTTTTACAGGTATTGTTCAAAATTACATATGCGAATGTCATTGCACAGCAATCTTGTAGATGTCTGCTGTGCAATTACCTTTGTGGCCTCAATTTCAAATAATTCCTATGAAAATTCCTCGTTATGTCCTTCTGATGTCAAACTGCAATGCATTGTATTCCTGCTTAGGTCAAATAAATGTTTGTCTGCTTATTATTTGTTCCACTGAATGTAACACCCTTCAAAACTACTTTTGTGAATTTCTCCTCTCAATGTGGCTTGCAACCATCAGATGTTCTATGACAATTTTTCATCCTCTTGATGCCTACTATCACCTCTCTGAATTCGTCGATCAAATTCAAAAACACCCTATATATTTTATTGTCATATATTAATAAAACTATAATGCAATCAAATGACCATACATACATATTTTACAGTCATATGTTAATAAAATCATAATACGGTCAAAAAACCATACCATGTACATTTCACGGTCAAATGATCATCTTATACAATTACGGTCTAATGACCATTTCATACAATTACAGTCAAATGACCATTTCATATAATTACGGTCAAATGACCATTTCATACAAATACGGTCAAATGACCATTTCATACAAATACAGCCAAATGACCATTTCATACAAATACGGTCAAATGACCATTTCATACAAATACGGTCAAATGACCATTTCATACAATTATGGTCAAATGACCATTTCATACAATTACGGTCAAATGACCATTTCATACAATTACGGTCAAATGATAATTTTATACAATTACGGTCAAATGACCATTTCATTGAGTTATGGTCAAATGACCATTTTATACAACTACGGTCAAATGACCATATATATATTTTTTTACGGTCATATGACAATATATGTATAATACGGTTAAGTAACTGTTATCTTGAATTACGGTCAAAATGCCGGACAGAATGCTGCCGTTCAAATGACCGTTTTCTGACGAAGAAATTTTTAACAGTGTGCTTTGGTACCTTTATTTTTTTTTTCTGTTTTTGATTTCAATGTTTATGATGTCAATTTTTAAACATAGCAGAAAAAAAAAATCACAAACGGAATCGACGACGGAAATTAGTGCATTAGTTAATGAGATAAAACTGTCGTATAAATCGTAAAAATGCAGCAGAGCAACGCTACCTGTTGAGCGATTTGAACCAAAAACTAATCAACAACAATCTATATCAGGGACTACCAGGATAATAAATTTTCATTAAATTCCGTGTATTTGTTCTTGAGATGGAGTTGTTGCAAAAATCGTGAAAAATGCAGCATAGCAGCTCCACCTATTGAGAGATTTACACCAAAACTAATCAGCGTCAATATATATGAATGACTACCTGAAGTAAATTTTTATTAAATTCCGTGCATTAAGGGTGGATTCGAAAAAATATGTTCCCACTCTCAACAGCTCGAAATTTTCTGATACATTTTCAGACGAATTTTTTAAAGTAGAAACATGAAATTTGCTAAGATGGTTTTTGAAGATGCCGTGTGATTTAATTTTCCCCTCAATTCATTAGAATTGGATTTATAAACAATTATTTTCTCACTCTGATCTTTTATTTTTATTTTATTTTATTTTTGTTTTGTTTTTTGTTTTAGATCTTCCGCTTCAAAAACTTCGGTTCAAAACGTCATCTTTGACAGCCTTTCTTTTTTTTTCAATATTTTCTCCATTTATCAAAAACTCCATAAGCACGGCACATTGTGTACTTTCTTAATAATAGAATTTGCCAGTTTGATGCACTTGAGAGCAAAAAGGAATTTAAAAATGAATCGGAATATAAGAAATTTGGTTTGGAATACACCCTTAATTCTTGAAACAGAACGATAGCAAAAATTGTGAAAGATACAGCATAGCAGCGCCACTTCTTGAAACATTTACACTAAAATGTAAACAAACATCAGTTCATATCAAGGACTAACTGAATCGGAAGTTTGATGAAATATGCGTATTAGTTATCAAGATATAGCTGTTGAGTAAATCGTAAAAAATCAACATAGCAGCGCAACTTATTGATCGATTTTACACCAAAAACTAATTATCACCAGTGTATTTCAGGGACTAACTGAATATAAAGTTTTGTGAAATTATGTTTATAAATTCTAGAGATAGAGTGTCCACAAAATTTATGTCACAGAGAGACATTTCGTAAACACGTGTTTTTTGGAATCTTTGACCCCCTAAAACGTGTAAATCCGACGAAGACCGAAATTCAAAAAATTTTATGAATCCATCCTTTTTTTCAGGTAGAGGTAGAATAAAGAAAAAATATGAATATTGCATTGATCCTGATAAGAGATTAGGTTTTCGTTTAAAAGTATAAATTCTGACAAAATTCGGTAACATGTATCTACAAATTTGATGTTTATTAACTCCTTGAAGGGCAGTGGCTCATTTTTCATCACTTAATTCACTGAACCGTCCTAAATTAGATAAATCGGTTTTTATGCAGAATTATCCAAAGTGTGTCAAATTTTGGATATAGGTTCTTTCTGATAAGGCTTATATATAGTATATAATGCCTGAAGAGATTTGGCAATTTAATGGTTTAGCATACAGGGAGAATGGGGGAATAATCTCTCTTAAATTAAATTAATAGGTTTTTACGCAGAATTATTCGATTTGTTTGGAATTTTGGACATAAGTTAATTATGATAAGAAGTATCTCTGATTAGTTATGTGATTTTTTTGCTTATTAATAAGGGGGGGGGGCAATTATCTCGCCTCAAATTAGATAAATCGTTTTTTATGCAGAATTACCCGATGTACAGGGTTGTTATAATTAAAGTTCGCCTATTCAGAAGGCTCTAGAGCCGGTTCTATGGCTCCAAACAAATCAGAATTTCACTAGTACGTAGTTGAAGACATGCGCTCTGCGAATATGAAAAAAAAATTAGTTAGAATTTTTGTCAGTAGGTGGCGCTGAACCAATATTTAAGCCAATATTTGGGAATTCCTCTATTTTCTGGGGATTTTTGAAAGATTCTGTATCTAAAGACAGATATCAGACAATCTCTGATCTGAAAGATAGTATTAGACTTCGCATTCGCTCAATCTTACAGGACAGTTTACGCAATGCTGTAGAAATCACAATTCTGAGAATGGAATGCATTATTAAAAATGGCAGAAGATTCATTGAGCATGCATTATGTTATTCTTCGTTATTTCTTTACTGCCGAGCAACATGTTTTATTTTTGTCGATGCAGTTTACATCACATGAAATGATCTTCATTTTTCTGTATTGTTTGGAGTCATAGGTCAGGCTCTAGAGCTATCTGATTATGTGAACTTAATTATAACAATTCGCAGTTTGTTGAAGTTTGTTGAAACTTTTAAATTTGTGTGTTTCGTCTGGATTGACTGATATTGATATAATGAATCTGCAAACTTCACTTTAAATATTTGCGCAGCGCCACCTAGTGACAAAAAATGTGACTATTTTTTTTTCGATTTTCGCAGAGCGCATCTCTTCAACTATGTACTAGTGAAATTTTGTTTCGTTTGGAGCAATAGAACCGGCTCCAGAGCCTTCTGAATAGGCGAACTTTAATTATAACAACCCTGTATTTCTTTTAAATGTAGGTATTTTCTAAAAAGGTGAATACCTGAATAGTTCTAAGAGTTTAATGGCTAAGTATAGAAGGTGAATCGAATACAACCCTCACCCCCTTAAATTAAATAAATGGCTTTTTACGCAGAATTATCGGATTTGCTTCAAATTTTGGATTATAGATTCATTATGATAAGGTGTATCCCTGATTAGATATGGGATTATTTTGCTAATTAAAAAGGGACGAGTGATTATAACCTCCCCTTAAATTAGTTAAATTGTTTTTATGCACATTTATCAGATGTATTTCATATTTTGGATATAAGTTCTTTTTCATAAAATGAATCCCAGAATAGGTTTTAGGGTTTAAAAATCACCCCAGGAAATGAATATTATATGTTCTTTTTGTTGCCAAAATATTTTCCAAAATATATTCTTAATTTAATATTTTATGTGTTAAAAACTGACAATCTGTGAGTAACATTTAAAGATAAATTGCCAATCACATAAGGAACTGAAACTTTCAATCAACGTTTAAAATGGATTGCATATTCTCTATCGTCTGTTAAATGTTGAATTTTGATACTTATCATTATTTTCATTAGTATTTATGTGTTTATATATTTTGATTCTTTTTAATGTGTCAATTAAATAGCTCTCGTTAGAACTTTTTTTTTCTTTTGTTAAGCGCAAATAATTTGTTAAGAATGTTTTTTTTTTTTTTTTTAACAATGTTAATTTAAGGCGAAAACCAAAAGCTAAATTTCGTAAATTTTAAGTTTACAAAAATGTAACGAATATTGTTAAATGTTAAATGTTTTGTTTTATTCCCACTTTATTTTGTTTTTTTAGATTTTTTTTTTTAGAATTTTCCTTTTTTTCAAATAAATGAGAATTTTTTTTATATAATGCGTCGATTAAATTTAATTTTTTAACATCAATAAAACAGTGAGAGCTGCTGATTTAAAACATCAATAACAAAAATAACAAAAAAAAAAAAAAAAAAAAATTAGTATAAATGTTGCTTTAAATTACTGAATATAGTTTCATTTACAACTATATAAAAAAGGAGGGGGATTTCAGATTATAAAATGAATTACATACTATATATATGTATCTTTTTATAACTCAAGAGGGCAGAAGCAGCTATAACCTTTCACATGAATTTTCACTTCACATAAATCATTAAAAATTTTAATAATTTAAAAAAATTCAATAGTGAAGATACATACCCTATTAATATATTTTATCAGAATAGGAAAGTTCTACTATAGTTCAGAACTATTATATAGAATATATAGAACTATTATATAGAATAGTTCAGAATTATTATATAGAACATTCAGTTATCACTTCATTTTGTTAATGGTTGAAAGCGTTATTGTTGCATATGCAAATTTACAAAACAAGGAAAATCCAAAAGTAAATAGTATAATATAGAAATCTTAACAAACATATGCAAATAACAATACTACTAATAATAATTCGCTCCAAAAATTGCTAAAATTACCTTTCCTTAAGTTCGAGATATTTTAAACCTTTTACGTACAATCGTAGAAGAAAAAGGTAACCACCCCCTATCAACTGTGCATTGTGCAATAAATTATTTTAGTAGAAAGTTACTGTTAGCAAAAGATTATAAATAATGTCTACTTTTAAATGATGTATATAAAATCGCTTAGGGGGCCATTTTCATATAAAAATAAATCCAAATTTTGTCCTTTAATTCAATACCAACAAATAATTTTGCCACCATAAATAGATTTTGCACCCTTAAATTAGCCTAAATTCAAATTTTCATAAATTTCTTATTGTACAATTACTTTCCAAGAAATTAATTATTTTAAAACAAGCATATTTTGGAGGCTGCATCTAAATTGAATTTATGTACTCAATTATTGGAATGTTACAGAATGATTATGTCTCTTCTATTAATGTATATTATTTTTTACCAATAAGACCATTTTAGTCGCTTTATATCTTTCGGCTATAGCCACGACAAATGTTTCGTTAAAATGGGTAATACATGTATATATATATATATATATATTAGGCATAATTTTACCAAAAATTAGAAAAATTTTGTTAAAATTGGGTATTGCCGTTGAAAAAAAAAGTTTCGGTTCGTTTTAATATGTACATGTCACCTAGCACATTTTATATGCATCATTTAATAGTACACTTTACTTCAAATCCTTTGGTACCAACAACTTTTTTCTACAATAATTTGTTGAGGCGTTAGTAAGTTTTTTTTTTTTTTTTTTTTTTTTTTTTGGGGGGGGGGGGGGGGTTATTCCCATGACTGTGTGCTATTCTTTTCACTCAAAACATGAAATTTTTAGCTTATGAAGTTTTTCACTGTATACACGTCCTTTTTTAACTTATTTTGTATTTTATATTTTTTAATTAATTTAATTGTAAAGTACTTCTTTATGTGAAATTATATTCAATCTTAAGTTAACAAAATATTATTTCTATAAAACTCAGTTACAGATATTATTAAATTTAAATTTTATTCTACATCTAAAAAATAAAAAATAAATAAAAATAAAGATCTTTTATTATAATAAATTTATTAAGGTTTTAATGCTTGTATTCCAATATGACAAAAAAGCAGAATTGATTTCACTTTTACTCAAACATAGAATATTTTCCCCAAACCTAAATCTGACGTCATTTTCACCATATCAAAATTTAAATATAACCTTTCATATCTGTATTCACTTTTTAAAGAAAGTCGATAATTTAATTTGATCATTTTGATTCAAAACTTGAAGTCTCGATAGCTATTAACTGAAACAGATACTAAACTATCCATATATATTTTTTAAAGTATAAATGAAATTTTATAAAAGAAACAAACATTCACTGGGTTTTATAACAGACAATATTCTTGACAGAACGTAGTTTAATTATTATTTTTTTTTTTTTTACTTTTAATAAAAAAATGGCAGTAAAAAATTCAGTAATCTTTTTTTTTTTTCCCCTTTGCTTTTAATAAGCATGGAGTACTTCTGTTGCCACGTTTAGAAAAACGGTATTACAAACTACAAAAAAATTAATGTTTCAAAAATAAATTAAGATACAGTATTCAAATAAATTGCATTTAAAAGTACATTTTTTCCCCTATACGATGGTGTAAAAATTAAAAAAGTGCGCAGTTAAGAAATACAAAAATTTGCAGTAGAAAAAATTGCAAAACCGGAAATGCATTTCAAACTTTAAAGTGTTGCCATTCTTAAAATGACGTATGCGTTACGCACAGATACTTTTGGTCTTTATAATATAGATATTGAAACCATATTTTTAATTATTAAATAAGTTGGAAAAAAGCGTATATTTTTATTATTATCATTTCGAGTACTTAAAACTTAGAAGTAATTTTTTTATTTGATTTAATAAACATTAATTAGAATTCTGTTCTTTGGTACTGTGTATTAGGTATAGAATTTAATATAAAGAGTAATATGCAAAAAAAAAAAAAAAAAAAAAATCTAATCAAACTTAAAAGCGTATACCGAATTTTAAAACGTACACTCCAGCAATTATTATGCAAAGACAGTACCGTAACCGATTTCTTTTATGTGTCCCTGTAAATTAATAAAAAAAAATGTTAAAAATGTTCTATTTTAACGTGATCGTAAAGAGATTCAAGAATTTATGCCAGTTTCAAAAGATTTGGAATAGCGTAATGTCATTAAAATACTCTTCAATTCTTTTGAGTGTCCCTAAAATTTTGAACATTAAGAGTACATACTTCATATGCAATAACAAACATGTTTTAATAAACCTAAATAAGTTGTATTTACGGGAGTCAGTGCATGGACAGACGGACAAACAAACAAAATGCAAAAGCACTTTTTAACTTTGTTGGAAAATGCTAAAAATCTACAAAAGTATTAAAAATCTTGCATGTATATAAGAGGTCGTGAGGTTCAAATTTTGCCTTTTCCAGAAAGTAAAATTTTTGCAATTTAAATAAATATCATAAAAACTATTAGTTTTCATTGTAAACACCAAGATTTTACAATGCCAAAACACACGTTAAAACTTTCTTTCTTTCTTTTTTTCATTTTTTTTCTAAAATTATAGTTTTTTTTCTTTTCTGCAGATTTATTAACAGAATAGATTTACACAGAAAATTCATTTTTAAAAATGTCGATAAAGTGCGTTTTGAAGTTTACGTCCTCATCTATATTATATAATTTTAGAGTTACATTTTAAGTGTCGTCTACAAATTTCTAGATAAATAAACCGTATGATTATTAGCGGAAACAATAAAAACTATACGCAGAAAGGATATATATCCAGGATTTACTGCTCTCGATGAACCTAAAAAATATTCTAGCACTCCATGTATGTCCCCTCTACTGTGATATCAAAATGGCGGATGGGGGCAGATATACTGGGGGTAGATATCAGGCTCTCGTAGAAACTGAAATGCTGCAGCACTGGATATCTACCCCCATCTAATGCAGAGGTCAAAATGGCGGACGGGGGCAGATATACTGGGGGTAGATATCAGGCTCTCGTAGAAAGTGAAATTCTGCAGCACTGGATATCTACCCCCTTCTAATGCTGCTCAAAATGGTGGACGGGGGCAGATATACTGGGGGCAGATATCAGGCCCTCGTAGAAAGTGAAATGCTGCACCGCTGGATATCTACCCCCATCTAATGTAGAGGTCAAAATGGCGGACGGGGGCAGATTTCATACATCCCCTTGGCTGAGCTGCTAGATAAAGCTTAATTAGACAGCCCGTGGCTGTGTGTAATTCTTTATTCACAAATAATCAAAATGAAACTACTATAAATTTTCTTACCACGGCCAACTCTCAAATCAAATATCGAAACTCCTTTGCACTTCACTGGGGGCTCGCTGCTACTTCTCAATTTGCTAGCACTTCGCTGAACAATATCTCACTTCGCTATCTAACGCCACAGATACTCACACACTGGCTAACGCCACAGATGCTCTCTCGCTGGCTAATGCCAGAGACACTCTCCATTCACTCAAACCCAAGCTTTTATATGCTGCAAACTGAGATACTTCACATTAACATATTACTAATAACCGCGAGCTAACTGCAGAATCCGAAAGAGACACGCACACACTAGAAAGTTAAAGTAAAAGAGAGGATAGATATCGCTTTTACGCTTACACATGTTAAATTATTGATGTCACGATCTCAGAAACACTAGAGTGCCTTTACAAAGGTCACTCCCTCACAAACTGAGATCTATACAAGTGGCACAGTGCAGGGAAATATGTCAAAGTATATTTATTATTGTAATATTATTTCAATCATAATAAAATGTCTACTAGTTATGATACAATGATGACACAAACTTGACATGCGTTCATTTTTTCTTAGAAGTTCTTTTCCAGTTGTCTCAATTACAATTGAGCAATTATAATTGGATTGGTCAAATTTTTTCAACAGCTGAAAATTATATACAAATACTAGTTTTATATATTACAAGTATTTTTATATTCTTCGTTATATTTTGATTCCGTTCTATACCAGTTCATCTAGAAATACCTGTTTGATTTCATGTCTATTTACGAGCTCAGTTTTTCTGAATGTTTATTAATATTGGGCGGATTTTTTTTTTTTTTATTGATTTTGTGTGCGTGTTACACGCACGCTAGTAATATCAAAGAGTAAGTACTACAAAAGGATATATAAATTAGATGTAATTATTAGAGTGAGCGTTTTGTGTTCTCAAGTTTATGACAGAGATAGGGCTTTCTACATCATAGATAATCATACAACATAGGACACTTTTCCATAGAGTGCAATGTTAATGCGACTGTAATCGCAGAAACTTTAGTGACTATTGGGAAGAAACTTCATATCGTGGAATATTTTTTTAATTGAGCGTCTACCTTATTGTGATCGTTCTTTTTTTAATGTTGCATAATCCAACATCTATTTATGTGAAAATCAAGCTAATGTAAATATGTTATAACTGGATTTAAAGCTACATAAAGAAATTTGTAATACATAAAGATACGAAACATTGCACTCTACAATTCCTAGAAAATTTCCTTAATATTTCCGTTTCGTAGGAAATTTTTATAGTCTATGCTTTAATAATTTATCAAGTTTAATGTATTGATTATTACAATAATTTTTTAATCATTACAATAATATTTTAGTCGTTACAATAATATTTTAATCATTACAATAATTTTTTAACATTTACTCATTTTTATTTTCTCTTAGATAAAATACAAAGATTGTTTTTAATGTAAATAATGTATAATCAGTTCAATAACATTTATAACATTAACATATATGAAATATTAAAATTACAGGGAAAAATTTCTTTTTACAAATATTTAGAATTATATAAATCTAAAAGTAAAAAAGTAGAGATACTGTTATTGCGCTTGATAACATTTTATTGGATATAAATAAATTAACAAAATACCTGAATTTGATTTTTTACAATTCAATCTCATAAACTTACAAATTTACTTTTTCAACAAACTTTTTGTGAAGTTTTCTTTCATAATGTTATTATAATTATTATTTTGTAAGTTTATGATGAACGATACAAGCAAGATAAAAATAAATTGCTAAATAAATCAAGTATAAATAGAATATCTGTCTCGACTAGGAAAAAATAGATCTGCATAATATAGAGCATAAACATATTTTATCAACATAGGTAAATTTCAGAAGCTTGTTAATTCCTCTTTCTTGACATTAGTGTCACTAGTAGTGTTTCCATTATATATTATTCCGCAAGTGTCCAATCTTGCATATTTATCTATGTTCTAAAAATGGTTAAAAGATCAGCTTTATGGTGAATTATGTTGATGTTTCAGCAGTTGATAATACAGATGATTTTAATGAGGCATTATTTTATGGCATGCAAATACCCTAGATTATTCTGTCGAACATACAGGAAATTTCCTTCCAACGTGTTGAAAAATTTTAAAGCACAAGAAAGCTTTTATATCATAGTCTTATGAGGAATCTAGAGCATATACCGAATAGACCAAAAACAACTAATTAGCGTTAATATTCGAAGCAGAATGCATTTGGATGCCACCGTCATCAGTATAAAAACCGAACTATAAAACGAGATATATTCTGTATGATTAAAATTAAATTCTGATCAATAGATTACTCTAAATATTTTTATGTGAGAAATATTTTACATACAAAGAGGAACTCATCAGATGTAGAGGTCCAGAATGTTTAATAAGTTTTAGCATTATTTGCTTCTATAGAGATCATCCATAAAGGTGAATTTCTTATGAAAACATACATCTAGAAATGAATAATGCCAGAGTAGCTGTTAGTAAAAAAAATTTAACTTAAAAACTATTGTGTAAATTAATATAGGTTGATAAGAAATAATCTCGGCAATGTTCAAGGTGAGATAAAGATAAATACTACTAAATTCTATCACTAAAATTTATTATCTCTAAACGAGAAATAAACATGACTAAAAAAGGTTATATACACAGTAAAAAAAAACGGTGAAAATAACAGTGAAATTTGCTGTTATTACATCAGGGAAAGAGAAAAACGCATTTCACAGCAAAGTTTGCTGTGATTTTTTTAGCTCATAATCCTCTATGACAGCCGAATTCTGTAGCGCATGCGCAACCACTGGTTACAGGAGTGAAAGGAAGCTAGCATACTTCCGCTCCGCTTCCGTGTGTGGCGATGGCGAGTCGAGTGCCCGAGGTGACATGTTTACCTTTAGTGTTTATTGAAAAGAAAGATACACTACCATGGATACAAGTTTCAGACTTAAGGTAAGTGTAATCTTTATTTTCTAATGCCTTGTCATAATTTGTCTGATTGTGTCTTATCTTTTGAAATCTTGTCACATTCTTGTTAATAAAATTGTCGCGTGTGTCAGCAGAAAATGTTAGGCCTATTTTGCGATATCTGCGTATATCAAAGAAATTTTTACATGTAACCGTTAGCGCTTCCCAAAGATGAACTGCAATTTTTGCAAAATGTATTTAAATTAAACGTATTTTCTTTCTTTATTTTTTTTCCATAGCAAGCTAAGATCTAATGCAAGCCGTACACTAAAAACTTTTATTATCAACTTTACAAATTTTTTATTATCGAATGTAACTGGCTGGCAAATTCTTAATTTTTAATTATCATAATTGAACAAATGTGGCGTATGATAATTTAGGTTAAATGGGTATAACTCGCTGCGGGTCAATCATAGAAAAATTTTGTTGATTCTGTAACTGATGTTAAAGCGACATTGCCAAAGTATAATTGTCAAACAGATTTTGCGTTCTATTTGGCAATGTTTCTTTTTGATAGAGCGTGTTATGATCAAAAAATAACAATTTTTAATAAATTTGTGGAAATTATTAGAGGGATGAAGTGGGAGGAGTATTCTGAATATTTTGAGCTTTCTATAATATTGTGTGTAAAATGTAAAAAAAAAAGATGCTTTTTTATATTACAAATTTCTTGTTTTGGATGATTTGCTTAGTTTTTTAAGAGCGATTTTTTTAAGACCCCCCCCCCCTTTTTTTTGTATAAACAGCATTATAATTACCTTTCATGATGCTTAGTTTGATTTGCTCGTATAAAAATATTTAATATGGTAAAGAAAAAAAAATTACCTCTTTAAAGACTGCTTTATGTCATTGTTGAATTAAAACAAAAATAAAATAATTAAATTTTTAAGAATGACACAAATCTTTGTAAAATATGTAATAATCTAAGTAAATGTTAGTTGCAAAAATTGGAGTAGCAATTTTGAAGATAAATAATTAAATTAATATTAAATTTCAACTAAATGAATAAGACATGCAATTCAAAGCAAAAAATTCAAAATATCTACTAGATTATTTACAGTTTTATAAATTGTTATTTTATAGCATGCAAAAATGTCCAAGGATTATCTCTGAAAGGTGTCTGTCTCTTTGAGCTTAATTCCTTCCCATTCAAAAAGATACAATTTAGTTGGAGGTCGTTAATAAATGCATTACTTTCTGTCTTAAAAAATTTTGCCTACTTATCTGACCCCCCCCCCCCCCAAAAAAAAGGGGGGGATTAGAAAGGAAAAATCTACAAAATGATATGTTTCAAAATAATTGTTTACTATTTTTTTTCTGAAACTGTACACAAATTTATCTTACTGCACAAAAAATTAAAATGCATTCAAGATTCTAATTAAAAAGTTTGAGATTATAATAAGCTGCAGGTATAAAACTAATAATTATAATAATCGCACATACAAGACCAACATTTAGTTTAACTTCATGAAACGGAACAATTTTTGTCATCATTTCACAAGCCATAATATTGTTTTGGTTTGTTCTAGTACATTTTGACCTATGGAATTTATTAGTATAATACAGTAGACTCCTCCAAATTCGCACATCTTGGGACCAGAGGTTATATGGAGTTTAGAATTTTGTTGATTTCTGGTAATTTTTTTGTAAATTCATTATAAGAAATGCTTTCAATATAGTAAAATAATAAACTAAAATGATCAAACCTGAGATAATTTTAAAACTGATTAAATTATTTATAATATAAAGGTCAAATAAATATTAATGTAAAATAAAATAAGCATAATAAAAAATATACACATTCCTTGAATTATTTAATGTAGAATGATATAAAGCAAAAAAAAAAAAATCTGATTTTGGCCTTACATATGAACTGTAAGTTTCATTGTTTACATCTGCAAAGATATGCGGATTTTTGCGGCAAAGAATCCAAAAGAAAGCAAAAAAGGCGGTAAAGAAAAATCCAAAAGCGGAATGTCGCGGCAAAGAAAAAAAAAAAAAAGAGCTTATTGGATTTTTTTCCCCCTTTTGGACAATGTATGATTGTGTTAAAAATTCTAAGTATGAAAGTAACTTATTTTAAGGGTTGTAAAAAAGCCTGGTAAAATTAAAAAAATCAATGCTATGCTGGTGGCTTTTGTTAGTCTTAATCGGCTTTTTTAAAACCAAAATTAACCTTTATTGGCCGAAGTTGATTTTCTACAAAGAATTTAAATTGTTACACTGCACCTTTTTATGTGTTTTTTTAAAATTAATTTTAAAGATATTTAGTTAAGGTAGACTTCAATATGACCTGGTTTCTTAATAATGAAGACGTTAATATTGGAATAATTATGGATTGCAAATTTTTCAGCTAAACTTAACAAATCCATACAAATATATTTCTCTGGTTTATACTGATCTTAAGCCCCTCCTTTTTTTTTTTTTTTTTTTTTTTTTTTTTTTGTCTTTTACTGTTTTATGTAATAATAAAAAAAAAAACAGTAGTTGAAATCTAAAGTTTTATATTACTATTCAATCAAAAACGTTACATTTTTACAGGAAAACAAACAATATTAAATAAGTAATGTCAGTTCTTAGCTTTTTCATATAGGTTTTCAATAAAAAACAGTGAAACGTTACAGTGGCTTGCGAGTGGGGGGGGGGGGGAAGGGGAGGTTTGCTTTGTGCATGAAAAATTAGGGGATGCCAAATTTATACTACCATCATAACTTTTTGCCTGTCAAGAAAAAGAGGGGGGCACCAAATTCAGTCTTTGACCCGGGTGCAATTTTCTCTTCGCATGTCCTTGAAATTTTATTCTGCTTCCTAATTCCTTTGACGAAAAATGTAAAAAAAAAAAAAATAATAATAATAATAATCCAGATTATAAAGCATGCAAGGGGAGGTTAAGAAAAAAATAATAAAAGTTTAACTATTATTCTTTTTAAACACCAACCAAACATTGTGAAGCAGTTGATTACTGGAAGGCAGTCCATTACTGGCACATCTACCCTATATACAGTAGACTCCCTCAAATCCGCAAAACAGAAATCCACAACTCTCTAAAATCCGCACATATTTTATGGATGTAAACAATGAAATTTTCAGTTACGATATTGGGACAAAATTTGATTTTTTTAGTTTTGTATCAATTCCACATATTTTTAAATTTGCAATTTTTTTAATTGTACTCTATTCATGTTTTTTCATGAAGAAAGAATTTTTTATTTATTTATTTTTTTTTTGAAAAAATTTCAGATATTGCTAATAATCAAAATCTTACCAAATATAAATATGCATTAATCCAGGGGTGCCCAGAGAGGGGTTTGGTGACGCAAGATGCGTCATACAATTTAGTTTTTTTGGGGGGGGGGGGATTTGAGAAAAAGTACATTTTTTGGGGGGGGAGATTTTTAATTTTTTAATACTTCAAAATTTAATTCCAGAAATGTTCTTATGTTTTCTTTCTTTAAATTCTAGATAAGGGCAATAATAGCTCATTCTGCTATTCTCATTCTCTATTCTCTGCAGTAGATTACAAGTAGAATATAATTTACAATTTTTATTATGTTTGGAGGGGGAAATGTTAAAGTATGAAGGTTTTTTTTTGGGGGGGGGGGGGATTTGCGTCATTAGGTTTGGGGGGGATGTCACCACTGCATTAATCAAGATTTTTTGATTATTGAGCATGACTAAACTTTAAAAAAAAAATCCTTATTTTATGATTTTAATGTGAATTCGTAATGTACTTTTATGAGGCAAGTTTTGTAGAATAATTTTGGAAAATACTTTTATCTTTATAATGAATATTTAATCATACATTATTGATTATTAATTCGACCTTTGCTATTAACATTTTAATCATTTAAAAAAATATCTAAATTTTTATTACTTTAGATTATCCGCACTGGCAGATAATTCGCACTTGAAGTTTTCGAGTTTTTTTAACAGATAACCCGCAGATTATACGCAGAAAAATAAGGTACTTCTTATGCTTTTGGATCAGTATGGTTTGCATCAGTATAGCTTAATTCCTTCTGAATGCAATTCACCAAAATGGTATACTGTTGGGAATATGTATATGCAATGTGTTTTTAAGTCTTACCTTTTTTTTTTTTTTTTTTTTTTCCCCAGGTGCTTGTTGAACATAAATCCAAACAGGGGAAATAAACAGCGAAAGAACAGCCTAAAAGATGGCATAATGCCACGAGTATCATCATTGTTAAATAAATTATCGGATTACGAATGGTTGTAGATCATAACTTGTGGCTTGTATTTGTTGTTAAAATTAAAATTTTTTAATTGCAATTTTCATGTTTTGTTTTTTCCTTTTTTAAATCTAAATTATCTTTCAGACTTATTTCTAATGAAACTTGTTCAATTGCAAGAAAAGACTTATATATATAATTGTGCTTCCATGATCTCTGTTTAGGTACAATTACACTTTAATGTAGATATGGTAAATTTGCTTAAAATAGAAACAGAAATTTCTGACCTTTTCCAATCAGCAAAAAAATGTTGATGGCCAAGGTAGAATTTAGTATCAATGCTTCGAAATTTTTTATAGATTATTTGAAAGTTCATTTATCATAACTTATATTTCTGGTTTGAATTAACAATTAGTATATGTATGGGGAAACTTATATCTAACCATACAAAAGCAATTTTAAAAATGCATTTCTGATTGTAAATAATGCTAAGTTGAAACCACAATAAGATTTCATGATTTCATGAACTGGAACATTGTTCTGATATCATCCGTTACATTTTGAGTCCTGTAAACAACCAATATTACATATCTTGAAGTACTAATGGAACTCAAATAGGAAAGAATTTTTGGAAAGAATTAATAATTTTTTTTTTTTTTTTTTTTTTTTTATCAGCAAAGACAATTTAAAAATGCATTAAGAAAGGAAAAATGCTACTTTTCTTAAAATTTGATCAAGAAAATCAAGCTTTTCTAGAAAAAAATATTCAATGATGGGGTTTTAATGAGAACAGAGCTTATAATTAAATCCATAACTGTTTTACTATAAAGGTCTCACATTGTATAAAGGTATGTTTGTAGAAACAGACGTACAATTTCTTTATCCTCTCTTCATCACACACATACACTGCTTAAAATTTCAGATGGTGGAGTTTAATTTTAAATTTTGATCTATCCATAAAAAATGCCACACATTTCTTCAATATTTTTTATCTCCCCCCGTCCTCTTTTGCCACAAAATGTCAAATTTCACCTTACTCTCTCTCCTCCTCCCTCTTGTTACATGTCATGCTATGTTACATAAACATATACTTGCCGTTCAGAATCAAAGCCTTATAGAATGTATTTCACACTATATTTTTAATCTTTAACTATCTGTTTTAATGACATTTGTGAGCATAACAGTAAAAATTTGTATACTTATTTTATATGCAATAAGGTTAAAGTTTATAACCAAAAACAGCAATGAAATATTAATATGAAATAGCAATAGGAAAGATTAGTAATTTGCAGTTCAAAATATAATTTAATATATTTGGCTTTAAATCTTATCTTTACTTTATAATCACAAAATACTTTTAAAACAACTTGAAAATTTAATCTATTGGTCTTACATGCTTTTATTTTAACCAAAATGTGTGATGTTGCATTTCTTTTTACCCCCCTACCTCCCCTTTGTCACAGTTTCTCAAACCCCCTTCCAGGCATGACATAATTTATTGACAGCCTCTGATAAAATTTCGTTATTGAAACTCACAGGCAAAAGCTTTATAAATCCCTGGATTACTTGTATCTTTTGGATAAATTATGAATGATGGAATATATTTACTCGATTTCAATGTGACATATATATTTTTTAATTTAACACTCTATTCTGTAAAAGATCTTTGTTATTCTTTCAAATTAATTTTATTTACATAAGACCAAAAATTATTTAACTATTTAATTTCAAAACATGCATATGAAAACAGATCTACTTTACACTTTTGCATTTCAGAAAATTATTAATCTTCATATAGAAACTTAACAATGAACTTAAGTCTATATTTAAGTATTGCAGTTAAAGAAAAAAATGTACATGTTAGCAAAACTTGTAAAAATGTAATGTTGATGTACTTGACAGAAATACTGCTTCAGAGAGAGGTGTATTTGTACTGCTTTTGTAGTAAACTATTTTTATCATTATCAAAATGTTCTATTTTTGAATGTTTTACTCTATTGGTAAACTTGGTATTAAAAGCTTGTTAATGGATTTATAAAGAATTCACCAGTTTTTTAGAAGATACACCATACAAACATTCCATGGTTTAAAGATTTTTTTTAAATCTAAAAATAAATTTTAATAAGTATAATGGCCCATCAGTCCAAAAAGACACAAGGCATTGTATAGTATTTCTTACAACTTCCTTTTACTTAGTGTTGTGAAAATGACTGTAGTGAAAAAAATAAAAACCTGAGAGCACTTTAAAGTGTGTATACTATTTTTAAAAAAGATTTTGTTAAAATAACCTAATGTCACATCCCAGTTAACTCATGCTTTAATAGGGCTATAATCATAATTAAAATTTTGTATAGCATATTATTGTCACATGTTTGATATCACTATTGTATGGAGGTATTTTTCTTTATTTCTTAAATTCTTATATCAAATAACACAAAATTATAAGTAAAAGTAATTACGTTTAAATATTCCATACACTTTTCAACCTATGTCAATAATTTACTAGATGAAAATTAAGGTATAATTTACAGCTACTGAAAAAATTACAAATGATCTATTTAAAAGCATGTACATTATGATGGAATTAAATTAACCAAAGAAAAGGAAGCTACAAAAGTTCTCAACTGATTATAAATTTAATAAAAAAAATATTGCCCAGTTGAACTGATGGCATTGAGCTCACAGGCTACGCATACTAATTGTACATTACAGCCTTGTATTTTCGTTAATTCCGTTCGAAAAAAAACAAAATTAAGAAGGGGAAACATCTCTCCCCTTTCTCCTTTTTTATACTTGATCATTGAACCTCCTAAACTATCAAGTACATGCTTTATCATATTAAAAAATGTATATATGAAAAATTCAGAGCAAATCGGATAATTCTTAATAAAATCCCATTTAGCATTTATATAATTTAAGAGGAGTTATTCCCCTCTTTTATACTTAACCATTAAACTTTCAAAACTATTCAGAGATTTGAACGAAATCTGACAATTCTGATTGAAAAATCCATTTGTACAAGTTAAGGGGAGGGGCGTTAGAACCCCCGTTCCCCCCGTTTATACTTATTCAATGAACACCTAATAACAGCCACGGACTCGCCTCATCGGAATGATCCTATATCTAAATTTTGAACGAAAACTGTTAATTCTGCATGAAAATCCCGTTTATATCAATTAAGGGGAGGGGCATGAGCCCCCTCCGTTCCCCCCTGTTTATACTTATTCAATGAACACCTAATAACAGCCACGGAATCGCCTCATCAGAATGATCCTATATCTAAATTTTGAACGAAAACTGTTAATTCTGCATGAAAATCCCGTTTATATCAATTAAGGGGGGGCATGAGCCCCCGTTCCCGCCGTTTATACTTATTCAATGAACACCTAATAACAGTCACGGAAACGCCTCGTCAGAATGATCCTAGATCTAAATTTTGAACGAAAACTGTTAATTCTGCATGAAAATCCCATTTATATCAATTAAGGGGGGGGGGAATGAGCCCCCGTTCCCCCTGTTTATACTTATTCAATGAACACCTAATAACAGTCACGGAATCGCTTCATCAGAATGATCCTATATCTAAATTTTGAACGAAAACTTAATTCTTCATGAAAATCACGTTTATATCAATTAAGGGGAGGGGCATAACCCCCCGTTCCCCCTCTTATACATATAGAATGAACTCCAAAAACTAATCAGGGAAGCGCCTTATCAGGATATATCTACATGCAAAATTTCAAGTGGATCCGATATTTCTATCATGAGTTATCGCGTTACGCACATACATACAGAACGGACGGGCACATAAGCTCTCAGGCTATGATAGCCTGTGAGCTAAAAAGCAAAAAATACTGAGAAAATGAAAAACTGTGTAACTAAAAAAACTAATTTTATGTTGAATAAGCTGCAAAAAGTTCCAAAGTAAGGTGAGTAAAATTTTAAAAACAAAATTTCTTAAATAAACAGCAAAAAGTACTGAAAAAAGGTGCCATAAGTCAAAACAAAATTTGCTTAATTGACCTCAAAAATTGCTGAAAATCAACGAAAAAGCAGTAAAAACAAATTTTAGTACATTAACTGCAAAAAATACTGAATAACTACAAACATGCAGTTAAATCTGAAAAACAAATTTCAGTAAAATAATAACTAAAAATGCTGAAAATCTACAAAAGTACAGTAAAATCTGAAAAACAAATTTTACTAAATTAACAGCAAAAAATGCTGAAAATCTACAAAAGTACAGTAAAATCTGAAAAACAAATTTTAGTAAATTAACAGCAAAAAATGCTGAAAATCTACAAGAGTGCTGTAAAATCTGAAAAACAAATTTTAGTAAAAAAAAACAGCAAAAAATGCTGAAAATCTACAAAAGTGCTGTAAAATCTGGAAAACGAGTTTTAGTAAATTAACAGCAAAAAATGCTGAAATTATACAAGACTGCTGTAAAATCTAAAAAAACGCAATTGCTGTAATTATACTGCAAAATTTACTGGCACCCATATTGCCAGCATTTTTTGCTGTTTAATTACTGTGATTTTTTTTACAGTGTATATATACAGGGTGAGTCATAAATATCGAAACAATAGGCTATCTCCTTAAATATTGCCTCTAGACCCATACTTCCAATTGCAAAGTTTCACCAAAAAAGGTAAATTTTTTGATAAGATAAGTTGCAACTGCATGGGGGGTCTATTTTAAAAAATGCAAAAATTAAATTTTTATACGGCCCCCAGAGGATAAAACTTCCAATTAGAAAAATTTTCCTTATCCATTCCTGAATTGAACAAAAAAAATTCCATCTTGATATCTCCAAAACTCAGAGAGTTATGACAATTTTAATAAATCGTGAGGTTTCAAGGGATCAGACACAAATTGAAATGCGTGTAATTGAAGAAACAATGTCGCTGTATGTTGTCCAGGAAACATTTATTTTATTTATTTATTTATAGAGTTTGAATTTTGAATGTTTTGTGATGGTTAACCACATAATTTGTAAGCACTATCTCATCATAAGCTTTCTTAATATTTTTTTTCAAAAAATTTAGAGTAAATTAAAATTGTCATAACTCAAAATATTATTTTGTTCAAATTTTCAATTTTGTTTCAGAATTTTAAATAATATTTTTAAAAAATAAAAGTATTTAAAATAGCAATTTAAAAAAAAAGATGCAATTTTTTGTGAATAAATCATATTTTTTAAAAGTAAATTTTCTGAGGTGAAAACATCTTTCGGCAATTTTTTTTTTAAATTGAGGTGTTAAAAAACTATTGAATTGTTACCTTAACCAAGGGTTACTGACTTATGATGTAAGATTAAAAATGAGAAATACTGAAATAAAAACATCTGATGAAGAAAAGTGCATTTAGTTTTAAACAAAGATTGGCTCCTAACGTTTAAATGCTTTTTTAAAAGTGTCTAGGTGATTAACTCCTTCTTGTGTAGTTTCGATTTCAGATTTTGTTTAAGTTTTGCCATTTTCGCCTTCTTTAATTACTATTTAAATGAGTCAGCTTATTTAAATTTAATGTTTTTATCACGCGGACTTCAATTTTTTTCATTGTTTTATCCCTGTCAACTTCATATTTTTCGACGGTAGGTATTGGGTTCGAACCCAATCGCAACCATCGGCCTAACCGTTCGAAGTTTTCCGTGGTTTTTTTCGAACCCTGGGTTTCCTATTGCAGATAACTGGCCGGGAAAGAAAAAAAAATCCCCAACGTGTTAACCGCTGTAAGCGGACTCAAAGGCGCTGCGCTTTTTTTTTTTTTCATTTTTTAGAGTTTAACATACAGTTTTCAGTTCAAATACAAATACATTTTAAATTTTGTTTAACTTGCGAATCAGTTATCTTTTTTAAAACAAGAACAGGTGTTTAATGAATCTTCGGCATATTTCACTTAAACGTTTTAAGTTGAAATTATTCAATTGAATTTCTTAAATGATGTTTGGTTCGAACACATTAAACCTTGATCAATTAAATACACTTAGAATGAAATATTAGTGGGAGCTTAGCATTAAAAAAATACGCAACAGAAACGTTATGCTCTTCGATTTTAACATTCGAATAAATATTTCTTAATGCCGTTTGGAATAAATAAACTACTCGGATGTAGCAATCGGAGGACTCTAAAGATACGAAATTCCATGGATTAGTACAAGATATCACTGAAATCGTGTAAACTATACAAAATTCATTATGAAAACGCCATCCGAAAGATGATTGATACAAAAACGTAAACAAAACCAATTCATGTCAAGAAGTAACTGCATCTGACTTTTTATGGAAATTCATTAGTTCTTAAAGTAGAGCTATTGCAGAAATCGTAACAAATTCAGTGTTGCAGCGCCTCTCGTGGAGCCATATACAACAAAAAATAAATAACATCAATTCATGTAAAGGAATAACTGAATCTGAAGATTGATGATATTCTTTGCATTCTGGAGATACAGCGATCGCGGAAATCGCACAAAAGCCTTTACAGTAGGGTCATCTGTTAAGCGATTCACACCAAAAACTAATCACCATCAATGTATATCAAGAACTAAATAAATATAATTTTTTATTAAATTTTGTGTATTAGTTCTTGAGATAGCGCGCTCACAAACTGTATATCATATACAGAGATACAGAAGCAGTGACTCACTGACAGACATTTTGTAAAAACATGTTTTTCGGTATCTCTGAGCCCTAAAACGTGTGAATCCGTCGAAAACCGGAATTCAAAATTTTCATGAATCCAATACTTTTCTCTTGTAAAGATAGAAAAAAGTAAAAATATGTTTAAAACCACATAAATTTTGAAGCTGAATAGTACAAACTAGATTTTTGAAAAAAAAATCTAAGTAATTTATTAAAATATATTTCCATTAATACATTAACATTAACATTAGCATTATTAAAATATATTTCCCTAAACTTATTGCCTGCGGCAATAAGTTTTAAAGCCACGGTTAATGAGAGTTTAATTAATATCACTTAATTTAATAACACTTTTAATAAGTGTTTAATAAGACGGTCCGGGCAATGGGTCGTGCCAATTACGAGCCTGGCGCCAAGCTCGAGATATTGCAGACATCTAGCATATGTCAAGGAAGTTTAAAGCAAAAAGCTATATGCTTTTATTTTATATTTAAAAGTTAAAGTATTGTCTTGGGTCTACATTTAACAATGCGTAAATTAATGGTCGATCCCTAAATTGTATTTCAAATGAACTGATATCGCTGCACTCAGATGTATACTAAAGTGGTGTAAGTCACGAATTTTGAAAAATTTTGGATTTTAATATCATCCAGGGATTTGAAGATATCGAGATGAATTTTTTTTTGTTCGGTTCAGCAGAGGTTAAGGAAAATTTTTCTAATTGGAAGTTTTATTCTCTGGGGGTAGTATAAAAATTTAATTTTCGTATTTTTTAAAATAGACCCCCCACGGAGTTGCAACTTATCTTATCAAAAAATTTACCTTTTTTGATGAAACTTTGCAATTGGAAGTATGGGTCTAGGGGCAATATTTAAGGAAATAGCCTATTGTTTCGATATTTATGACTCACCCTGTATATTGTGTGATAATGGTCTCCTATCAAATTATGATTCTCAGATTACAGTTTGAAGGAGAGTTTTTATGGATGCTGAAGGCTTCAATTTGGATGTCATCAAACAATAGCTTGATCATAATAAGGACAGACCAGGTTGAGCTAAAAAAAATCAACATTTCCAAAAAACGAAAAACGACGGTAAGGATGATTGTATACATTCCGAAAGTTATGATAAAGAAAGCTGTCAAGAAAATAATCTAAAGCAGGAGGCCATTTGACAAACTGTGAAACAACTTCCTAAATACCAGTCTTACAAATGAAAGAGCACCTTAACTTACGATGGCCAACAAAAAGGTGAGACTTCAAAAATGGCTAAAATGGATAAAGTTGCTTTCTCGCGGTAGAAAACAAAAAAATTTTCAAACTTGAGCTTCAAGTTAAGCTGTGTCACAATCGACAGAGCAATCAACTTTGATTGAAATATATCCCTAATCCACCATTACCTAAACATGCAAAAGTTCCAGTCGGTTACGATATTGCATGGTATTTGTTCAACTGTGATTATTTCTTTTGCTTTCATTGGTAAAGATTTCAACATACACAATAAAACATATCGTTTAAGTATCTTGAAAATTCTATTTCCCTGTCCACAATAACAGGTTTAAAATGTGAAATATACTGTCTAATAGCATTCTACTTCAGCACATAGGTGAAAAAAAGTACAGTTATGCAAGTCGCATTCTTAAGACTTATTAGGAGAACAAGAATGGCACCTTTAAAAAATTATAAATCTTAACCAGATGTACTATAATGGACGATTATCTTATGAAAAAGATACAATCATCCTCTTTGTGAGATAAAGAGAGGGATAGAGAATCTTATAATGATTTAAGCCTCTTATAAATTTAAAACCTCTGATAAAAATATCACTCCAGGAGAGGTCGGGAAATTATCAAAAAAGGAAATCCCTGCCCTTTGCTGAAAATGTATTAAAATATTTTTGTTTCTACATAAAAGTGAAAGGCGATCATTTCGGAAACTCATTTTATTGTAAGTCAAAGATCTATGCTTTGTCTGTTTGTAATTTTATTTTGGATTCTCTGGTTTATTAAAACGTAGTTAAAATAATCAAAACATCCAACGTTATTAATTCTTTGTCACATACTAAAATACGTATACAAATATGATGTTACAAAGGAATTCCATAAATTCACAATCCATACGTTAAGAGTATTTATAAAATTGCGGAAATGTTTTAGCACCAACAAAGAGATGAACTGGGAATACTATACAGTCAGATGACCTATTATCTATTGTTCTCCAGCGCGATCTGTATAACTCTTCCATTACCATATTATCTGGTATTTATTTTTATTATTATATTTTTGAAGCAGTTCCAGCCTTACTTTTGATAAGTAAAAACATATTGAGTCCTGTATTTCTGTGTAACTACTTCGGTAGTTTTTCTTATAATAGATGGATGATGAAAATTAAATTTAAATACTATTTTACTTTTGTTAAAATTTATTTATAGGGCTGATTTATATTTGCCATGCAATTGCAACAGTTTTTCTATTGAACTTTATGTCAACAATATCTTTTTCTACACGTGTCTGAAACATATGTGATAGTTTTATAACATTTTAACAAATAAGTTGAGGTTTTATTAAAATCATTTTTATACACTGGTGAAAACAATTGAAGGCACAAATGTTATATTATTATTTTTATTAACGAACAAAATAAGTTATTCCTATGCGCAAATAAGGTATCAGATGATAATTAATCTCTTTACGGATACACCTGCTGCGCAGTAGTCTACGTCGTCATGAGGTAATAGCACTGCGATTGCATTTATGTAAAGGCATTTGCTCTCCGATGCTTGTAGTGTGAAGACGTTCTGAATGCTCGTAGACTCATTCAATTTTGTTTTTTGAATTTCTTTTTAAACCTATCATTAATATGGCTAGTCGCCATCGTCTATTTGATGCAACAAGATGGCGGATTGTTGGAATATTCGAGGCCTGCCAATCACAAGCTACATTTTGTAAAGAGCTCGGGGTTCTGAGAAATGTGGTCTCCACTCTGCGGAAGCAATTCACAGAGACAGGAACAGTGGTCCGCCGACCTGGTCAAGGCCGTAAGAGCGCAACAATGCCGGCTGAAGACCGTTATTTGAGGCTTTTAGCCAACAGAAGATAGGTCCGCTACAGCGACACAACGCTCTCGTCACCTATATAAGGCAACGGGAACATCCATTTCACGGAAAATAGTCACCCAGAAACTTAATGCAAGTGGCCTGTATGCCAGACGCTCTGCAGTCTGCATCCCTTTGAATAGGAACCAAAAAAAAAGGCTCGTCTAGCATGGTGCCGAGAACACTTGTCTTGGACAGAGGATAGTTGGGGGCAGGTACTCTTCAGTGATGAGCAACGATTCAGTCTAGACAGCGACTCGAGACGTGTTCTCATATGGAAAGAACCCGAATACGGTCGAACCCGAAGTCGGTATCGGCCTTCTACTATTGTTGAAAAGGATCATTATGGTGGAGAGAGTTTTATGGTCTGGGCAGGCTCATAGCAAACGGTCGTACCGACCTCTATGTGTTTGAAAGCGGTACTATGACAGATCAACGATACAGGGGCGAGATTCTTACACCCTTTGTGCGACTTTTTCGAGGAGCATATGCGCAAAATTTCATCTTTATGGACGAGAACGCCCGTTCACATAGGGCTCAGTTGGTGGACGAATACCTCGAATTGGAGGGTATGCAACGAATGGGGTGGCCTGCGATGTACCCTGACCTTAATCCAATCAAGTATGTATGGGACGCCCTTGGACAATCAATTGCAGCTCGAAGACCAGCTCCAACAACTATCGATGAATTTAAGGGTGCTTCGGTGAAAGAGTGGGTGCGGTTGCCACATAGATTGGTAAAGACACTGGTAAGCAGTATGAAACGCCGATGTGAGAGTTGTGTAGCTGTTGAAGGTGATCACACATCTTATTAGACATGTTTTTCTCTGACTCACAGAGTGTAGGTCATCTGCTGTGCTCGGCACTTGCCTAATTTCCTTATTTAGAGTGCAAGTTTTGCCCAATTTTTTTCCAGCCATTAGTTTTGTATCGGATGATATTCTGGCCAAGTTTGGTTTTATTTTCTTTGTTTTTTTTTTATTGCAAAAAACTATTTGTCCCTTTAATCGTTTTCAGCATATTTTTATACACTCTTTAACAATTTACAAAATATATGTAAGGTACCCTGGGGTAATAACGCCACGTTAAGGTTCTAATAATTTTCACGGCTCAGTTTTAGTTTGTATTTTTCAATCAAATATATGATTTGATACAGCAACTCATTGACTATCTATATAAAAAAAAATAATTCAACGGATATGAATTCATAAAATGTAATGGCGTGATTCCTTGACCAATGCTATTTGGCGTTATTACCCACCTATATGGGTAATAACGCCATACAAACAAAACTATGAAATAAGATGGAATAATTGCATATAGATTGCCCAATTCTAAAAATACAAACTCTACAAACTTAGAAATTGACAAATTGCATTCTAAGCTATTGAAAATGTTCAATTTTTTGTGAAAGTGCAAGAAAAATAATGATGTGGTGTGGGGGATGAGGCAAAAGAATATCAGACCGTGTGCTTCTTTTTGCTTAAAAAGGACCGCTTAAATAGAATTCTTAGAAACATTGCACAGTTTTAACTGTGTTTATTTGAATCAGTATTTAGAATGTAGCTCGACCACTGTATAGAATCAACCGGGGTATTAATGCCAAGGATTGACGTTATTACCTCGTTATAGTTATTGCGCTGTAAACTTTAAATTACAAACTATCTCGAGAAGATATCTAAAATTTTCAACAACATTTTGAAAGTCCATGAAATGTACTACAAATTTATGTAATTAACAAAGTATTTCCGAATAAAAAAAATAGTCTTCACATCACAAAACGTATCTCGCAAATTTTAGATCAAGCGTTAATTTTAGTTGCTTGTAAAAACAATAAGACCTAAAAATGAAACTAACTTGAAGCTGTTTTTTGCGATTTATATGACTCAAAACCCTTCTGCGCCGAGCACAAACACTGTTAAAACTAATGGTGACACATTGCACCTTTTAGGGGTGAAAGGCTTGTCTCACTGGTGACACCCCTAGAGGAGCTAAAATGGCACCCTTAACTAGGGTGAAAGGATGGCAGCCCTAATCCAGGGTGTTTCAGGGGGTGAAAGGACGGCACCTCAGGGAAGAATAATGGCACCCCTTATCCACAGTGTTCAATAGGGTGAAAAGACGGCACCACAAGGGAGAATAATGGCACCCCTTATCCAGGGTGCCCCAGGAGGTGAAAGGATGGCATCTCAGGGGAGAGTAATGGCACCCCTTAACCAGGGTGCCCCAGGGGGTGAAAAGATGGCGCCTCAGGGAAGAGTAATGGCACCCCTTATCCAGGGCGCCCCAGAGGGTGAAAGGATCGCATCTGAGGGGAGAGTAATGGCACCCATCATCCAGGGTAACTTAAGGGGGTGAAAGAATGGCATCTCAGGGGAGAATAATGATACCACTTATCCAGGGTGCCCCAGAGGATGAACGGATGACACACATAATCCAGTGCGCCCTGTAGCATCCTACAAGGAATAGCACTCACAATCTATGGCCCACAGTTGCAACCCCCCTCCCCCTACCCCGCTTGTCAAGAAATTGTATTGGTTTGAATCATGAAACACAAAGTGTTTACCCATTTTTAAATTGAATTCTGCAGAGAAAATTATCATGATCAGTCAATATTTTGAGTCTTTTTTTTTTTCTTTTAGATTGATGGAATATTGTATTTTTAAACTCATTATCAGTTGTCCAAAGAAAAATTGTAGCATATTTTTGTAACTCAGAGAGGGATAATATGAACTACAAAAATAATCATAGAAAGGCAGAGAATTCAAATTGTACTTTCATTTACATGGAGAGTATTTTAAGAAAAATTCAAAATTTTAACTTTTATACAGTCTTTGCATTTCAAAATCACCAATCATAAGTCATCACTATTGCATGGTTAGTCATACCCAAAAGGTTTTGTTAGAATAAATCGCAAAATTTACACAGCCTCTATACCTATTTTCTGCCTCTAAAAATCACTGAGTTAGAGTCAAATATTGTGACTTTTTCATGCAATTTGAAGCCTGATTTTCAATTTTATGTTTTGAATTTCTTGTAAAATGAAATAAATCATGATTTTTAACTATCTCTAGCTGATGTTGGATGAAACTTTTTGGGTATGTTTAAGAAAGGGCCAGTAACTATTTTTGTGATTGGGCATTTTTAGATGCAGGAACATTATAAAAATTTGATGTTTTTTGACTGCAAAATAGGGAAAAGTACAAATTCAATTATCTATCTTCATATGAATATTTTTATAATTTTCTTATAGTTTCAGAAGTAATCCGTAACCATCTTTTTTGACACATAGTATATTGCTTGACATTTATTTTCATTATTTTATATACAGGGCAACTGAAAAGTATGGGGACACAGATAACTGCTATATCCTGTAAAATATATGCCATATTTTAATTAAAGAAAAAAAAAAAAAAAAAAAAAGAAAGAAAGAAATAACACTATTTTAAAAAATTGTTCACTGGCTTGATATTTATTTTTTAACAAGTTTGAAAACGAAATATCACAGAATTGACATCCGCTGCAGATAATTCTGATTTATATCATTCTATGCCTTGATAATTTCGCATCATATACAATGCAAATTGGGGATTTTCTATTTCTAACTTTTCTACAGAAGTCAATTGAATTAAGATCTGATTGTTCGAAGGCAATGCACCTATTATTAAATATCCACGCAGATGGGTGTTGAAGGTCAATGTTGTTTTTGCTCCATGTGAAGGCCCCAGTGCCAAACAGTCACAATTGATAACCATTTTCGTTATGATACTAGGCACAATATATTCACAATTCTTATTTTATTTAAGACAGTTTGGCACCAACTTCAAAAAGTAATTCATTACTTTTTATATGTATATATTCATAAATTAAATCATAAATATGTAAATTCATCTCTTGTAAAAAATATTCTCTCTAAAATCTATGTTTAGTGGATATTAAATTATATATATTAAATTTAACCGTTTTTATGCCGTTACCTGATATCCGATGTGTGCTTATTGGACAACGTTTTGTCATTAGAGAATTTTAAAGAATTATTTAATACTTTTTAGCGCTTTTTTGAAGTCGGTTGATATTTTTTTTGAAAAAAAGCGTATTTTATTTCCTACTTTTTAGTTATTTATACTGTAATAGTCAATTATGTGTGCTGACATATGATGCGTTTTTGAAATGCGATGACCAATTGATGAACTTTCCTGGACTTTGATGTATTCAATTTTCTGGTCAATTTCCTATTTCATTTTCACCTATTTGAGAGCAACTTACAATGTCGGCTGGTATCTTTGTGGATCTTTATGTTTTTAGAATGTGGTAACTTGTTTTGATAAGATTTCGCTCTTCGAAAAATTACTGCATTCATCGAACATTAAAGTCCTCATCATTTCTTACGGATCTCGGAAATAGGTTTGGAAAAGCTGACAATCCATCAAGTAAAGTGATCTTACGCATCACAGAGAGACAAAGTGCTTTTTTACATATATAAGCACAGCAAAATGACTTCATATATCAATGTACAGTAAAGTGTTTTCCTAGTATAATCAAAATTATTCAACATTCAGTGAAAAAAAGTAAAAAGAAATATTTTATGAATAATCGCGCTATTCTTCATCAGGCAAACAGTACAATCTAATTCCCATAAAGGCATGGGAAAGGAGCAGTGATGATGTATGAGGAATCTCAAACTGATAAACGAAGCTTAGCTGCCTCTATCTGAGAGTGAAAACATTCGATGCCCAGACACTTCTCCGACAGTCGTTTTTGTCCAAAGTACACAATGCTAGGCATTTTCTATTACAAATCTTAATTATAATTGTCTGAAAAAATTGGATTGTATGCGTTTTAAAAATGATCAAGATTGGCGATTATGGTCGACTCGATAAGATGCTTAGTGACTCGCTTTTGTCCAGAATCATTTCACTTAAACAATATATCCCGTGTATCGTCATTTGTATATCAAGGAATCTTACCTGAATAAAATTTAAAATCATTCTAATATCTAATCCGGCAACCATATCTGAATCTGAAGACAATTTCGCATCACATGGCAATGCGCATTATTGTGCGTTGACTTATGGAAATACTTTTTCATCCGGAACAACACGTATAGTAGTGGATTTTTATATTTTAGGCACGTACTTCCAATGTCAGTTGATATCGATGCGGCTTTCCAGTTTACTGGATGTGAGAACTTGTCCAGTTAAGATTTAGAACTTTGGAATGATCTCGCACTTCGGAAATTTACTACATCCAACAAATCTTAAGGTCCACATTGAAATCTACGAACATCGAAGGAGAGGGTCGAAAAACTGAAAATCCATCAGTAAAGTGTCCTTACACAATCAGGGCGCGTCAAAGTGCTACCACGAGTTAATGCAGAATAAAGTATTTCCATACGTTAGTACATATTAAAATACTCTTCTTTCAGTCATAAAAACTAAAAATTAAGATGCTAGCAAAAATGCACTATTAATAAATAATCTGCAGTCATCTAATTCATCAATAACAACATCGGAAATGAGCACTTGTACTTGTATTTTGAGTTCGAATCTAATAACAGGAACTTGACTACCTTCACATGAGAGTGGCAACATTCTACACGGTTAAAAACTTTTGCTTCATCGTCATTCCACAGTTTTTATAAAATACTAGCGAGCTACGCCCGCTAGCTGGGCCACTTTTTCCGAACGAACCTCGATATTAAGCAGTATATAATAAGCAAAAAAATTCATTTAATAAGCAAGTCTTGGTGTTCGAATCCTCAAGCACAAAAAAAGTAAATTAAAGAGCTATGGTTGTTATGCGCCCATTATCCCGTTAAAAATATGTGATTTCGCACAGTGGGCGCTACGCGCCATGGTCGCCATCGTCCCGTTAAAAATATTTGGTTTTGCAGGGTTGGCGCTGCGCGCCCATAAGACATTTTATCGTATTTTTTGGTTCATCAGTAGCAGACATTTACGCAGATTCTGAATATGTAATCAGTTTTTTTCTACTTTAAAAACTGTCTGCATGATGGCTTAAGAGAAAACGCGCGCAAAAAAAAAAGTTTCGATAGTCCTGTTTTATTTCTAAGTTCAATATTTTAGCGAAAACTACGGTAAATATTCTACGGCAAGTCAAAAAAATTGATGCGGAAAAAAACGCAATTAGCGCCGGTAGAAAAAGAGGTTTTCGGCTGTTTCTTCTTTTAGCCAAAGGGGAAAAATTCATGTCCTTCACCGCAAGGTGGCGCAGTGTTCTGCTTCGGAGCTCCGTTTGGGAATTGAGACATTTTTCGTTCCGATTCCCAAGGGGTTTTTAATTCATAACTTTTTTAATTTTGGTCCCACGGTCTCGAAAATGCCCGAAATGACTTCCCCGGAATTTTTCCAATCGAAATACACCTTTCGCGACTTCCAACTCGCCCGCGTTGAGAACTGTAATCGGCTTCAAGCAGACAGACAGACAGAGGCGCACGGATTTTTATTAGTATAGATATCTATTTTGACCAATGAGAATGCTCCATTATACAGTGAAGTAATCATTTTTCATAAAAGTGGTGGAGTGAGATGCAGTAAAATTTTCATATTTTTAACAGTGTATGTTCAGTAGGGTGGAGTGAAAAATCGAAAGTTGGAATTTTGATTTTGGATAGCAGCCAAAAGTTGCCTTTTTGTACCTCTAATACACGTGCAAAATTTCATGAATTTTGAAAAAATTCTTGAGTCCCCTACCAGGCCATTTATATTTTCATTGATTAATACGATAGATTTTTACCATAAATTGTGCATTAACAGGATTTTTTGGTAATATCGTTTGATATTTTTATATTTAAAGTTTACAGTGTAATTTCTTTCATCATTTTCAAACTTTAAGTCTTTATTTTTAAATATTTGAAACGGTTTATTGAGTTTTAAAAGTTGTAAGTTGTCATTTTTTCAGTCAAAATGAGAACGTGTGTAATCAAATCAAAGTTTACCATTACTAGAAGTTGGTGATTCTTCAAAATTAAATAAAGCTGTTTTGCCAACAATAGCAGAATGCTATAAAATATCATTATTATACAAAACAATAAATAAAACAAAATTGTAAGGTTTCGTCAAAACCAAGGGTAAAAAAAAAAATCCTGAGAGAAATCATCGAAGGCATCAATTATTTTAGTTTCCTAAAGACATATTGATCAAATAATCAACAACAATTTTTCTGAATATCAGAAGCTTATTCAATCGCCCAAAATCAAAGGAAATTATGAAAAATTGGAGATATATGGAAGAACTATAAGTTACAAACATAATCTCTGATTTTAACAGTCAAATGAATTGTATTTGGGGCACATTACACAATCTTTTAGACCAGGAAAGATCATTGCAGGAAGTATTAAAATATTGCACTGAAAAACATTTAATCCTTGATAAATTTATGGCAATAGGTAATGACGGAACAGCTGTAAAAAGTAAGATAAAAAATCATGCTAATAAATTTTGGAAACTAAGATTTTGTCGTCCGTTTTAGTGGTTAATATGTCAGCTCTCTGCAAACGAATTGCCTCTACCGATTGTTTATTAAGTCATTGAACTTGATAAACAAAATAAAGGCTGACGAGCTTTTCCTGTTCTAATTGGAAAGTCGTTGGATCAATGTGAACAATAGACAGTTATGGAAATTAAAAAATATCTGCTAATATCACACAGAAATGAACTCTGGAGAGTTAAGTGTAGATCAAAATTATATTTATGACATGTGTCAAACATTTGCATCTGGTTAATGTTCCTCAAATCTGGTAAATAGTAATCCAGCAAGAATATCGCACTCTAAATGATTGACAACTGCCAATCGATTACTTGGTTTGCAGATTGGAAGTCAGAATTCATCCCAAAATCTGAAGATTATAGCTGAATTTGTAATGAAAGTACAATTGTCTATGTTGTTTCACTTGAAGAAAGATTCTTCTTGCAACAATAGAGCTCAAAATGTTTTTTTATAAACAATTAAGTTGTTTTGTTATTTGAGGGAATATTAAAAAAAAAATTCTCAATCCCGTTATTCAACAAAACGTATACTTCTGTCATTGAGATGAAAATTTACAGGAACGATAACTGATAAAAAAAATCATGTTGGAGAATTTGGATTCCAAAGAATATTAAAAGTGAAGGATATTATATGTTCTACAAAAAGACAATTTCATATTCCAATATTGAAATTCAGTGTTACAAACTATATAAACATTATTAACTGGCAAGAATATGAAATTACCCCCACATTCTTAAAAGAATACCAAAAGAGAAACTGGAAATTCTCAGAAAAAAATCGAAAGTCCCATCTTTTCAATTGAAAAATTTCCCTGTTAGATTCAAGTATTCGAAAGATGAGTAAACTTAGTTGTTGAAGCGCCATTAGTGGCTGTAGTAGTAGAAGCACGAAACAGATATATATGAGCAAAATCAAATCACAAAAGGTAATACATAATTTTGATAACAAAGACCAATATAAATTAGAATGAAGTGAAAGATCGTTTTACAATACATCGTATATATTCTTTTCATTTAATTACTATATATTCAGAAAACTGCATTTCCTTTATATTTAGAGAACTATCTTTCATGTGCATTCGAAAAATAAAAGCGAAAGCATGTCTATTTATTGTGTTTTCTCTTCTCTGCGACAATACGATTCACATTTTAGGGTTTTATTCGCGATTCAAAGAGTTAAAACGCAACTATACTTAGATCGTTCACAAGTAATATTTTAAGAAGTCATTTTTGTGGGTTATTTTACTGAAATCAGAAATTTAGTTTTAAAAAAAAGTTGATTATTTTACACTACATTTTTGAAATCTTGATTTTCACATAAAAAGGGCATAATTTTTAAGAGCTAGTAGGGAACTAAAATGAATTCCAAATGAAATAAAATTTTAACAACATATTCAGTGTGCCAAAAAGCAGCATTTTAGACCTATACAAAGAAAAAATTCCAAAAAATTTTTTTGGGGGGTCATTTACATTACATAGTGAAATCTTGATTTTCACATATAAAGAGCATAATCTTTAAGAGCTGGTAGGAACTAAAGATGAATTCCAAACGAAATGATATTTTAACCTTATATTCAGTGTGCCAAAACGCAACTTTTTAGACCTATCCAAAGAAAAAATTCCGAAAAAAAATTTTTTTGGTCTTTTTCACTCCACCCTATTGTTCAGACTGTGATTTGACAGACACGGTTTTTCAAATTGCACAAAATGTGGAAATTTACCATTCCAAATTTTGACGATAGTTGCCTGAACGAGTACTATTATAAGAGGGCAAGAAGTTAACTAGCTTCAGTTTAATAGCAAGCTCATCAAAATATTTCGCCATTTTCTTTTCTCTGGACTCGACTTAACCTATCAAATATCTCCGTATATTACCACATTAATATAGAGGGATTCCTTCAGAAGAAAATCTGGAAGCATTCCGATATTTAACTCGATAACTGAGTCTGAATCTCAAGACAGTGTCGATATACATAGCTATGCACTTTAATTTCTTTAAACATCCGGCATAGAAAGGACCCTGACACACAGGCACTTGCGCTCTGTCATTTATAGGTACTTGAAATGTGGATTTTCAGCTTTTTGGCACCTATTTCCAATGTCGATAAGCATCGATGTATATTTTCCATTTTGGTGTATACGCGAATTGATTCAGTTAAGATTTCGTACTTTGGAAAGAACTGGCATCTCTGCAACAGAGGCTATGATCCATATTTTTTTTCTACTGTTTAGCGAAACGAGATTGAGCAATCAGTAGCCTTCATTTTTGCTAACTTTTCACTGTTTGAAGTAAACAGTGAAATTTTCGCAAAAATGCAGGCTACTAATTGGCCAATATCATTTTGCTGACAGCGAAAGAGAACTTGGGTGGGATCCAGTAGATTTCGTGCTATTAAAGAAAACAGATTGACCAATTAGAAGTCTGCATTTTTTGCGAAATTGTCGTTGCTTAAAGTAAGTAAATTTTCTTATTGGTCAATCTCATTTCGCAATAGAGCAAAATCTATTTGAATCCAATCCAGTCAAAATTTCGCAAGATCATCTCTCTGCGTAAGAGTAACAGCACGAAATATTAACACATTTAATTTGACGACTGTTCGGAAAAAAATCTGAATTTTAAAGTTTTATTTTTAAAAAGTTCTAATTAATAGACGGATGGAGCATTGTTATTGGTCAAAATAGAGATCTATACAAATGGTGGAGTGATTACGTACTCTGTTAAAAATTTGAAATTTTTGCTACATCTTCACTCCATCGCTTTTATAGAATATCTCTATATTGGCCAATGAGAATGCTTTATGATACAGTGAAGTAATGTTTTTCTATAAAAGTGGTGGAGAGACGATGCAGCAAAGTTTCAAATTTTTAACAGTGTAGCTATAGCTGCAGATTTCTAACAGGGTAAATTTTCACATTGATCAATCTCCTTTCTCTAAGTGCACAAAATCTATCTGGATCCCGATCGTTGGCTAGTCAAAACTTCGCACTTTGAAATAAAAAGATAGCATATCGGTAAAAGAGTAATAGCCTGAAAAATGAACGCTTCTAATTGGACGATTGCTTCAAAAAGAATTTAAATTTTTAATGTTTTTGTTTTTTAAAAAGTTCTAATCACCAGAATTTGATGATATTGAAATGGGACCACAAGGGCATCTTACACTTTCAAACAAAAAAAGAATTTTCAAAATCGGTTCATATTTAGGGAAGTTATGAGTGAACAACAAATACATACAGATCGAAATCATAACCTTCTCCTTGAAGTCGGTTAAAAATGAGGAATTTTATTCAAATTTGTTAGTATGCCCCTATTATGTATCCTATATTGACACTAATCAATGAATATATGGATACAACCCCTCGTGTTTTTCCTTCATTTTGGAAATAACGAATTTTCAACGTATTCTATTGACGATTATTTTCAAAATTTTCAAGATGTGATTTTGCGACTTTAACAAAAGTTGCTCTTTACATTTGGCTAACATGATACGCTTACATGATATGCAAATGAAATTTTGATATCTTTGACGCATGCGCAGTGAAAAATTATTTAGTAAACCTACTCAATATTCGAACATTTTTTATTATTTTTTAATTATGATTACAGGGTATTATGTGCAATGTTGTTTGTCACATTTTCTGAAAAGAATGTTACTTTATATTAAGAACTCTTCAAATTATAAGCAAAAATCTATGGTAAATTTGAGACTGTTTTTCGGATTCGTAGAAAACCTTAATTTTTCTACGAGTATACATGCTACCGACATAAAAATGAACACAGTTTATTACAATAAGCCACTTAATCATAATCTACAGTTTGAGCGCTTTTGCTACATTAGTTTTGACAGGGTTATCCAAAAGATATCCAAAAGGTATTCATTCTTTTTAAATTTGTTGACGGTCTACATTTGGAGTTTCGGAATAAAACTTTCAAGGAAATATATGACTTGTACTACACTACCTGGCCATTGATTATCGTCCACTTGCGATTTTAGACATTTTGTTAAATATCTAGAAAAATACATGAGGAATTATCCCGAAACTCTCAGTGTATAAACATAATAGTACAGGTCATATATTTCCGTGAAGATTTTTTCCAGACACCTTATAGGAGACCGTCAACAAATTAAAAAAGAATGAATATCTTTTGGATAACCCTGTCAAAACTAATGCAGCAGATCCGCTCAAACTGTAGATTGTGATTAAGTGACTTATTGTTATAAACTGTGTTCATTTTTATGTTGATAGCATGTGTGCTCGTAGAGAAATTAAGGTTTTTATAAAAATAGTCCCAAATTTTTCCAAGTTTTTTGCTTATAATTTGCAGAGTTCTTAATATAAAATAATAATATTTTCTGAAAATGTGACAAACAAAATTGCACATAATACCCTGTAATCAGAATTAAAAAATAATAAAAATTGTACGAAAGATGAGTAGGTTTACTAAATAACTTTTCACTGATCATGCGTCAACGATATCAAACTTTCATTTGCATATTATGTTAGCTAAATGTATAGAGCAACTTTTGTGAAAGTCGCAAAATCATAGCTTGAAAATTCTAAAAATAATCGTCAATATAATAAGTGGAAAATCCGTTGTTCCCCCCAAAAAAATTTGAGGGATTTTATCCAAATGTAGTAGTAAGTTCCGTATTGTGTATTCTATATTGACACTAAACAATGAATATATGGATACAACCCCTCTTGTTTTTGCTTCATTTTGGAAATAACGGATTTTTAAGTGATTCTATTGAGGATTATTTTCAGAATTTTCAAGCTATGATTTTGCAACTTTCACAAAAGTTGCTCTATACATTTAGCTAACATAATATGCAAATGAAATTTCGATATCGTTGACGCATGCGCAGTGAAAAATTATTTACTAAACCTACTCCTTTTTCATACAATTTTTGTTATTTTTTAATTCTGATTACAGGGTATTAAGTGCAATGTTGTTTGTCACATTTTCAGAAAATATTATTTTATATTAAGAACTCTGCAAATTATAAGCAAAAATCTTGGAAAATTTTGGGAGTATTTTTATAAAAACCTTAATTTCTCTACGAGTATACATGCTATGGGCATAAAAATGAGCACAGTTTATAACAATAAGCCACTTAATCACAATCTACAGTTTGAACAATTTTGCTACATTAGTGTTTACAGGATTTTCCCAAAGATATTCATACTTTTTTAAATTTGTTGGCGGTCCCCTATGAAGTTTCTGGAAAAAATCTTTACGGAAATATATGTCCTGTACTATATTTATACACTGAGAGTTTCAGGATAATTCTCATGTATTTTTCTAGATATTTTGCAAAATGTCTAAAATCGCAAGTGGACGATAATCAATGGCCAGGTAGTGTATTATATTTATACACTAAGATTTTCAGGATAATTCCTCATACATTTTTCTAGATATTTAACAAAATGTCTAAAATCGCAAGTGAACGGTCATCTCTGGCCATATAGTGTATATCAGGAGCTTTAGGGAACTGGCTAATTCTTTATTTCCCCTTTTGCTGTATGGGGGAAAGTCGGGTGGAATGGGACAATAGGTTTTTCTCTTTGTGCTTTATTCTAAACATTTCATCGATCGCTCACAAGATGAAGCAATGGTAATCCATTCTTCAGTTTACAAAAAATATTGATATGCATAGACTTGCAAATGTATGAAAGAAGAAATTATTTCAAAAATCCAATTTAAATTTGATTTATTTGCTTTCAATATATTAAAGGCTTTTTTATGTATAAATGTAATAGTTTCCCTATTTATAGAACATTATATACTGTGTATTATCCATAATTTAAACTAAGCCTAAAGCAGCATTTTTGTTTGAACAAGAAGTTAACACAAACAAGGAAGTGGCGAGGAATGGGACATGCCAGAAAAGGGAGGAATGGGACGTGCCCAGTTCTTTTTTTTTTTTAATTAATAATAATGCGAATTGCTAACATGCAAATATTTTTAGAGGATAATATATTAATTATAACATTGATAATATATGCATTCATACTTCAAAATGTAAATAAATTGATGATTATTTAAGGCACAACGCTAGGCACAGAAAAAGACCCGGATGATAATGCAAAGTCTATCGGGTCGTTCTTTTCAAATATTTCGCCCAAATTTTAATATTTTTACGTGATTGTTTTGCACAAGATTGCTGAGGGCGATCTGCAACCGGCGTAGTTTTTACTTTTTCAGTTTTGGTTTCAGATTTTTTTTAATTACTTTAACTTACGAAATCGGTTTAAACCGCTTCTGAAATTGAAACTATCGTTATACAAAAAATATAAAAGCAAAATCGAAAAAATAAAAACTAGGCCGGTTATGGATCATCCTCAGCTGTCTTGTTCAATCATGTACAAATATTAAAATTTGAGTTAGGTATTTGAAAAGAACCCTCCTATAGACTTTTACATTATCATCCGGGTCTCTTTCTGTGCCTAGTGTGGGGCCTTAATGACACCTATGACAGAGAATCCTGAATTTTCACTCCAGTCATGAAGATACTGGAATTTTATATTGTGGCATATACATTATCAACTTACAATCTTTGTTTGATTGTTTATCTTACCGACACTATAGGTTATTTTGTGCCTTATAGCTTTTTTTTATTATTGCTGTCCCATAACTCTTAATGAGGAGGTATGAAATACATTTTGAAACTTACGTTCTCTTTAAAATAAAATAGTATTTGCACGTTATGTTTCTATATTGTTCAGGGGGATTAAAAAGTGTTTTACCTTGCATGCTATAAATTGAAATTTTTCTTTTTGTGTATATATATAAAAATTCGTACACACCACCCCACTCTTTTGTCCCACACCACCCCACTCTCCCTTATATAGATATTATATATTAATACACCAATTAAATGAAAATAGAATTTTTATCAATAGTATTAAAATACAGTTTAAGGGCTAACAGTTTATTGTATATCCTTAGGTTTTTACCACCTTCTCCCCAGGTTTTTACCGGTAAAAAGCCAACCCTGTTTATTGGTCTTGTTTCAGAACGGGTGGAATGAAAGATTGTTAAAAATTATATCATTAAAAAAATGTTTAAGATTTATAAATGACAGTGCAAAAATCGCCTTTAAAACACAAGATCTTCAACACCTGCGGAAAAATTTCACATTTGTGTAAAATTACGATATAAGTTTTTATTCATTGTTATATTTTTTGAACACACACTATTTCTGTAAACTATTCTGAAAGTTCAGTGGAGTAAATACAGATTGTTTTCCTTTTATAATTTGAATGTTCATGACTACAAATTTGTCATATCGGATGATGTTGATGATTGAGAAAGGGGGGGGGGGCTGATTACGGTCTAATCAAACTTAAATTACTATTATTGAAAAAATATATTTTATTTTATTTAACTATAAAATTCTGCTACTAAATAAGGTTTAATGCGAAAGAATACTTTCGAAAAAAAAAATGGGTGTAAATCTGCATAGCCGATAATCAGATCATAAGGTTTATTCAATTCAATACCCTAACATTTTCTCACCTTTTAAAAGAAAATGAAATCAAAAGTATAAAAATATGAAGAATTGGGAGTAAGAAAACATAATGGTAAACCCAAGATATCTCTAAATTCGGGTTTCTGGCATTTCCCACCAAGGTATGACTTGACTGACTAATAACGTTTTAATATGCAAATCGAGGTTTTATCCGTGATTTTTATCCTTAAATGAGACTAAATGATTGTCCGTGCTACCGCCTCCCGATCTAATCTTATTATGAAGATTATTTTGGAAATAATGGTGGTTAATAAGGAAAATATTAATAATGAAAACCCTGTAAATAAGTTTTGATTACTTTAAGATTTGCAAGTATTCAATTGTCTTAAATGAAAAAGTTACCCCCCCCCCTCTCAAACAAAGACAAATCAGGTATACTGAAACAATATTAGAGAAGTTACGCGAGGCTGCAATATGGTGTGAATTAGCCTTTACAGGAGGGGTTCGGATAGCATCTATCCGACAACATACAGTTGGCAAAAAAAGTATTTGTACACTTCATTTTTTTAAATTATAATGAAATTAAACAAAAGATTTAAGCAAAAAATACTGTAATACATTAATTTAATGCATTATAATATTATAGAAGCAAAAACAAAATTAAACGAATCGATTTTTTACATTATAATAAACAAATATACAAAAATATAATGCAAAAAAAGTATTTGTACACTATATTAATGTAATATAATTAATGAAAATTTAGTAAAATGATACAAATTAATATTTTGTGCGAATTCATTTAGCGTTTATGACTACTTCTAGATGGTGTGACATTGATTCCACCAAATTTTTTGTATCGGTCTGGTTAATGTTATTCCATGACACAATAAGAGCTTCTTTAAAACTGTTTTTTACCAATACATTTTTTTTCGGATTTTTTGCTTCCAATAGCATCTGAAAATTTTCTATTGGATTCAAGTTTAGAGATTTTAGAAGAGTTACCAGTCGTCTTGGAGTATTGTCGTAAGCATGTGCTGGTGATCACAGCAGTATGTTTTGGTCGTTATCCTGCAGAAAGAAAAAAGCTTCCTCTATGCATAATTTCTTGGCACAGTTTAATAAATTATGGCGCGACACATCAATGTATGTTAAACCTTTCTTTCCATTGTCAATAAATTTTAAATGTCCTGCTCCATTAGAAGCTATGCACCCCAAAAGTATAATATTCCCCCCAACATGCTTGATAGTTTGAAGTATACGTTTTGGATCTAGAACAGTTTTATTTTTACGCCAATTTTTTCGAATGCTTGATGGTAAGAAAATTCCGAATTTTCCCTCATCAGAAAAAATTACTGTTTTCCAAAAATCCAATGATTTACTTCTGTATACGAAAGCGAATACTATGCGTTTTCGCCTATTTGTTTCGCTGATGAATGGATTTTTCCTTGAGGTTCTTCCTTTCAAATCTGCATTGAGAAAAATATTTTTTATTGTTTGAGGTATTACTCTGATGCGAGAAGATGTCGCAAGGTCTCCAGCAAATTTTTGAACCGAACGCATAGGATTTTTTAAAGCTTTTTTAACAACACTCCTTTTTTCCCTCATTGTTAGTTTGCTAAGAAGTCCTGGTTTTCATTGAATTTCGATGCTTTTAATTTATTCATAGTTTCTCACTATACATCCAATAGTTGTAAATGGTAATTTAATAGCTTTTACAAATTCTTGTTGCGAATTAAAATTTTTATTATGCTCAATTATAGGATTTCATATATCTAGAGGTGCCTCTCTAGTATTAGGTTCTATACTCAATTATTTCAAGAGCAAATTAGATTAAATGTCAGACAAATATAATATGAACTCAAAAATTATTAACAGCTTCTGTAAAAGTAGTCCTTTGAATCATAAACACTATAAAACACAGTACATATCAGGATGGAGAAATGTACAAATACTTTTTTTGCAAGAAATTTTTTAACTTTTCCTATTAGAAAATTATTTTACATCTTTATCGAAATTTTCTGTTGTGTAATTTAAAACGCACGGTAAACAAACTGTATTAAAACTATTTTTGACAAAATATCTGTTTTTATTTAGTTAAAAATTAAAAATTTTAGAGTGTACAAATACTTTTTTTGCCAACTGTATGCACAGCCGGCCAGATGCTGTCCGAGATCCCGTGTAAAGGTTATAATTAAAACTTCGCGAATAAAATTAATTGCTTTTAACTGTATATAGACGCAAAAACATATTTTAACCTTAACTGCTCTGACAAAAATTGTTACATAACTACTGTGAGCTGTCTGTCAGACTATTTAATCTGAAGATGAATAAAATGTTACATTAATTCTCAGAATACTATTTATGTATTAAACTTTATGTACAAGAATATTATAAATCAAATTCAGCTATTCAAAAGTATTTAGAGGTAGTAATAAGACTCCAAACTAAAAAAAAAATTGACCGGTATCTATAGTTAAACTAAAAATTACAAGTTAAACTGTGAAACTTGAAAAACTCACGGTGTCTGAGACCACTAACAGCAGTTAAGGGTTAAATCTAAACAGTTGAGTTTAAACACAAGGTAAAATGGTCATAGAATATTCCGATTGCAACAAGATTCGTCTATAATAACTGATTTGTAATGAAAACAAATGTAAGTATTTTTACAATCTTTCATTTCGTTCTTTCTAATTGTGCGCCCTTAGGATTCCCGTGCCTAGAGCAGTTTGCTTCAATTGCTCCTCGGTGGCTAAGGCCTCGATAAATCATTTAAAAATATTGACATGTAAACAAAAAATTGTAAAATAACTGCCTCATAGGTTTAACATTAGCAAGCGGGTATTTTGGTGAGAGTGTAGCTTGTAGCTTCACATAATAAACTTACCAATCAATCATACTAACAAAAAAATCTAATTTACTGTTTTTTATGACATTACATATAGGGATGTACGATAAATTAACGTAACAATAAAATAAAATAAAATAAAGTTTAATCTTACCTTTAATCAGACTTTGCCCGGTTCACTGGTCGCGCAAATCGGATCGTTAAGTCCTCATTGTTGTATCATTGTAGCTCAGTGGCTAGTCCTCAATTAATACGCCAATTTACACACTGCCATGTTTTGATTTGCTCACACCCGTAAACTTTACTTGCCGACACCGAAAGCAGAAAGACACGCGTCATAGCGCATGCGCAAGTTGCCAGTCACCCGATGAGGTGATACATTGCTACCAATACGCAGTGCATGGCACCTTATTTAGCTCCCATCATCCAGTAACAGATCTGTCGTCACCCCAACCACATATTCAAGCTCCTATGACACCCTAGGGTTCCAAATGGCACCGGTTTGTCACCTTTATTTTTAACAGTGTGGGTGTCATTTACCAGATTATTTCATAATTATGCAAAATATTAGCACTTGGCGTTATTACCCCACCTGGCGTTATTACACCAGACCACCTGATATATAAAAAACACTTAAAGCTATCAAGACTTTTTTATATAACATAAATGTAATAAATAACAAGCATATTTAAAAAAATTTTTAACATTTATTTCCCTAATGGCGAATTAGTTTCTTAATTAAAATAAATTGTTTAGGTATCCAACATTTATGCTGAATATTTTTACTGGACTATACCACTCAGATTAAGATGTAGCCAGACTTATCTATCAAGATGCCAACATAAAACTAAATAAGGTAAAATAATTTCTTGTATTTTCTGAAAATAAATAGCATCTCGTAAAAAAAGGGAATGCGTTTTTCATTTAAAGCTTCCCCATTCTTTTTATACACGTTTCTCGTAATATTCTAAGAATGTAATTGCAAATTTTTATGTATCATGTCAAAATAAATATTATAAATTAAAACATTCACTAGTGACTCCAGCTTAACTTTCAAAAATGGTAATAAACTGATAGTCCAGTATTTAAAGATCTATAAGATCTATATATCTTCAACTAATTACAGCTTAATTTAATTTTTCGCAACGTTCAGCATGTTGAAAATATTAGTTTCGAAATTATTTTTAAACTGTTAATGTAGTTATATGTCTGTATTCCTTCTTAAATACTTATGATTTGATTAAAAAAGAAGTTAAACTGAGTTACATTAATTGTTTAAGCAATGTTTTCTTATATTTAGACTCCTAAATATTAATTCGTTAATAAAATTCATATATTAAACTTTTGTGAATCATCAACTATCGATAACTTGTATTTAAATTTCAAGTGAACAACATAATCGCAATTTTCTTAATAAAAAGAAAAGGAATCGCCACTTTCAAGTGACTGGACGGTTCTTTTACTAAATATCGTTACAGAAAAAGTTAGATTTCTAGAAAATACATCACTTTCTCCTCTCGTTCTTATGAGTATCAAATCTGGTCACTCAGCTTCGGAATTCTTGTTCGTAATGTTAAATCTATGAATGTTGATGCATTCGTGCATTTAATATATCTCTTGGTGAAATTAATATTTTCAACTCTTTTTTTTCTGTATACTCTTCTTAAAGGATATTTCTTTTTTTCTTAGTCTTCAAAATATTTCTAAAACCTATGCTTCATGTAATATTTTATGTGTTAAAAGCTGACGAATTGGGAATGAAATTTTAACATTTCATATAAAATTTAAGTATGTATTTTAGATAAATTTTGAAAACTAAGAAAAAGAGTAACATCTTTTAAGAAGTGTATGCAAAAAGTAGAAGTTAAAAATATTAATTTCCCGAGGAAATATTTTAAATATATGAATTCATCAAACGCTCATAGATTTTACATTAGTGAGGGGAATTCGGAAGCGGAGTGACCAGCCGCTTAACGCTTTAGCCGATAAACGCAATGTTTAAGAAAAGGCTTTCGACTAAATTTTGAGTAATGTCTTCATGGCATCCGGGCATCATTCGTGGCATGAATCATATTTTTTAATAGCATTTTAATTCGATTAATTCAAAGAATGATTTCTGATAAGAAAATCGTGAGCGAGCAGGTAAACTTGTGCAAGTATCCACTATGAATATTAAATTATAATATTGATTTTTAACAGATATTTGTTTTTTTCTAAAGTTTGCTTACATCCTGTTAACTTTATTTAATAAGATTTACATTATATATACATGAAAACAATTGTTTTAGAATCTCTGTATTTAAAACTGTCTGCTTTATTATTTTTTTTTGTTTCTTTTTAGCTTGATTAATAATAATAGCGGTAATATTAAGTTTTTACCGATTCTAATAGAGCAGTAGCGTAGCTAAGGGGGGAGTAAGGGGGGCAACCGCCCCGGGCGCCGAGGCTAAGGGGCGCCAATTTGAGAGAGGTTTAAACCGAAATTATCTCACATAATTTGATAATAAATAAAAAGTGTTGATTTTTTTTATTTTTCTTTAGTAAAATATTTTATCATATCCATATAATGTAGGGGAAAAAAGCTTCTGTAAAGGTTTCTAACACACTTGATACCTAAGATAATTATGTACCTGAATTGAGGCATAAAGTGATTAAATAAAGGGCGCCAAATTGAGAGGAGTTTTAAAGCGAAATTGTTTCACATATTCTGAAAATAAATAAGAATTGTTGACCTTTTCTTTAGTGTATATGTGAAAAAGAGATAATGTTTTGAAGAAATTTGGTGAAGGGGGGGAGGAGAAAATGGAGAGATCCATAAATGTCAATCTCTGATGGAGCTTTTTAACTGTATAGCCTCCAGTTTATAAATCAAAAAGCTTGTTGGTGATTTGGAGTCGCATTTACTTGCATCAAAAGAACATAGTCCATTATACTAGTTGACTTGCTTGCAAAAATTTCTCCAAGTTAACCGCGAATGATTAAAACATCTATGCGTATTAAAATTTAAAAAACAATAACGAATCTCAAAATGAGCCTCTGCGATGGGTACCTACTTGTCGGACGTTCCTCTCAGCCCGCACAACTTTGAAGAAAGTCCGTGGTAGTTATAGCTGCCACCACCGATATTACAAGGTGATATCGGTCACCCACTGTGAGGATTGTGTAAATGAACACTGACGCTTTCAATTAACTGAATTAACAGTTTATTTAGAATATATGTACACACTAAATACGCTATTTACAATTATATGCAATTACAATTCGGATATAGGTGATCCGGTTCAACATTAAATTAAATACAGTAAAGGTTGGCTGTGTACTATTCAAATTACGCCTTCCACCTCACACGCAATGCACGTTAGATTCATTTTATCGGAGATCAATCTCAAATCTCCCAACACAAGTATACTCGGCCTGCACTTCTCGGCCCAGAGCACTAAACACCAGGACGTCTGTGTCCTTTGCTCTCCAGATACGCACTCCCTATGCTCTCCAACACAGAGCACCCTCTAGGTACGAAACCCAGATACGAACTGGACTAATCTGAGATAAGACTTGCTCTTCTCAAATCACTGTGTTTCCCCAATGTCAACCCCCTTTGGAGCTTATCCATTGGACACATTCCACATTCCTTTCTTGATTAGTGACATGTTGCTTGTCCGCTCATCATCCACATACCTCACTGACGGATGAACACGCCTCTCCGCAATCTCCTCTTTCTCCCAACACCACCTGTACAGGATTACCTGTCGATTCTCCCTTCAACAAAGAAAGAATGTCACCTTGAAAATTCTAGTACACAGCCATACAATACACAAAAGATTAAGATAGAGAAATATCGGAAATTCCAATCTTCAGTAGAGGTGGTCTCAGAACCTGGCACCACTTCTTCGGCAGCGTAGACTGAACCTGTTACGCACGTATCTCTACAAACAGTTAATATCTCCATACAAACGTATATCTTTCAAAAGGAATCTCCGTCACGGGTCCTCGCTTTCTAGGCCCTGGTATAGTGGGCATGTGGCGAACGTACCAGAAAATCTGAAAAGAATCGTAATATGAATTTTAAAAAAATCGCATAAATCAGCCCATGAAACCTCAGATAAAAAGGTTCGCTGACGGTGGAAGGTAGAACTAAAAACTCTAAGAAAATTGAGAACCAAGATGATTGAGAAAAACCTAGTTTAAATTGGGCCCATAGAACCCAAGGTAAGAATGCGCCCCTTACATTGCAATGTGTAGATAAAAATGTGAAAATAAATCTCAAGCTAAGTTAAATGAATCAATTCCCGTTGAAATATCACCCATTGAATCCAAGGGAAAATGCTCCGTTAATGTCTGGTAATGGTGGTAAAAGAAGCCTGTATTTTGGAAAACATAGTTTTAAATGTGAAATAAAATGTGGAAACACTTATAAACGAACTATTAACTCATATGAAGGAAATCTTACCACAGAACACATTAAAAATCTTCGATGAAATTGATAAAATTATTTTAAATTATTTTTTTACCATTTGACAACGTTTAATAATTAAGACTATTTTTACATGTCATATAAAATAATCACTGATCCACTGATTTTCAGGAATTAAATCAAGGGGTCGGCAAGAAAGAAATTCTGTTTCATTCGGTTTTTCCTGAATGTTCTTTGATGTATGGTTCTCTTTCCAGCCGTTAATTTTTTTAAAAAAAATTAAGAAAAATTACTGATCCAAAAATTTTATACACAGATTTAAAATATTTTAAACATTTGCTCTGAAAGTTTTAAATCGATACTTTAATTAGTTTTCTTGATTTTTGGTGATTAATGAAAATTCCCCTCTAAAATCAGGTTTAGATGCGCGCACGATTTTGCCAGTTTGTGAAAAAATAATATCGCTTTTTTGATGATTTTTTCGTTAATGTGCTTGGCTAATTATAAAAAAAAAATTAGAAATCTGAGCCTCGTGTGGATCAGGACCTACTTTAGCCTACCCTCACCCAAATTTTCAGACTTTTACATTCTACAGGTATTTCCATCCATATTCGTCATACGCACAAATAAATTGATTTTCACGCTAATTTTTGTGTTAGTATTTTCCATATGAATATTTTTGTAAAATGATGTCTTCTGTGAACCAATACAAAATGCATTTAGCTGGAAGGCTAATAAGTAAAGATATTATTTATTTCTTATTAGAAATTCCATTTTCCCGTTGAAAATTTCACGAGAAAACAAAAATTAAACTAGTCGGTTGCGGAAATCTCAAAACTTTCTTTTATCTCATGCATGCTAATACTTCAAAATCTGCTACCACAGTGCCAAAATTAAATGACAATCTTTGTTCAACATGGGGATTCTAAAAGCATGAAATTCCGTGCATTATTTCTTAAAATAGAACTATTGCAGATATCGAGGAAAATTCAACATAAAAGCGCCACCTGTTGGATGATTTATACAAAAACATAAACAGCAATAATATTTATTTGATGAAATAAGTTTGATGAAATTTCAGCGTTAGTTTTTGAGAAAAAGATATTGCATGAACAGGGGGAAAAAATCAGCATACCAGTGACACTTGTTGGGCGATTGATACCAAAACGTAAATAAAACAAGTTCCTGCCACGAATTTACTAAGTATGAAGTTCGATGAAAATCCGTGCATTAGATCTTGAGATAGAGTTATTCCGGAAATCGTGAAATATGCAGCATAGCAACGCCACTTGTTGAGTGATTTACATAAAATGTAAACAACATCAATTCATGGCAAAGATTAACTGAATCTAAAGTTTGGTAAAAATCCGTGCATTAGTTCTTGATATACAGCAGTTGCGTAAATCGTTAAAAAAATTGCAGAATTGGAGAACCACCTGTTGAGCGATTTACACTAAAAATTAATCACATCAATCTCTATCAGGGACTACCAAAATATATATATTTTTTTTAAATTACTTGCATTAGTTCTTGAGATAGAGCTACTCTAAAAATCGTGAAAAATGCTGCATAGCAGCGCCACTTGTTGAGCGATTTGCACCATAACGTAAACAACACCAATTTATGTCAAGGACTAACTGAATCTGGAGTTTGATGAAAATCCGGGCATTAGTTATTGAGATAGAGGTGTTGCGTAAATCGCAAAAAATGCAGCATAGCAGTGTCACCTGTTGAACAATTTACACCAAAATCTAATCAGCATCAATTTATATCAGTGATTACCTGAATATAAATTTTTATTAAATTCTGCGCATTAGTTCTTGAGATAGATAGTCTACAAAATCTATGTCACATACAGACACGCAGACAGACTCTTTCGTTTTTTCTAACCGATGACCAGGCCTTTACCTGCGGAGTTACCTCAGCTTAACGGGTTAGATACCTGGTATCGGAGCGGGTGACCGCCTAATTGCCGCGTTGCGGCAATTAAACCCGATTCCTTTGTTTCACACGTCATCATATCTGCAGTACTTGCTTTTCGTTTGAGCATACTTTGTTTTGTTCGTTGGTTAACGTTACACCCTGTTGTTTGTACTGCAAATGGCTACTGAAATTGGTCTCGTAATTTAGGACCTTGGTCAGGTAACGAGACCTTCACCAGACAAGGCACCTGCAGAGGTAAAATTGACAGGTAACTTGGAGGACTTTGCACCCACGACGGATTTTACATGCACCAGGCGTCATTAGCGTACATGTCGGGAATTTTGTGACATTCCAATTAGATAAGCAACCAGGACGGCTATTTAGATTAAGTGCTTTGTTGGTAATCTTTGTGGTTTTATTGTACATTGCGTTAACTGTGTGATTTATTGCCGCACACCTAGTACTCATCTTACCAGACGAAATGGGTCTGGATGATTTGGACCCTAAATAGTGGTACTGAACTTAGTTGGGAGTGGGGAACCCCACCGAGAAAAACTGACTTCGTGGGCTGTCCCATTAAAGCGGATCCGATAAGGAACCGATGCGGACAGGGTCCTATTGCACATAATAAAGAGGCGAGCTGTCAAAATAATAATAATAATAATAATAATATACATATGTAATAATAAAAAACTTTTCGCCATTTTCCCGTTTCGATTTCGCTTCAAATTCTTATAAAAGTATACTGCTATTTATATTTCAATAATATGCTAACATTTAATTATCAGCTAAATTCCCCTTTTTCCTTAATTTGGCGTAAAATACTATTATTTAAAAAAAAAACTCACTTTTATTATTTAAATGTCAATCTCGTATTTCAAAATATTAAAACTATTCTATTATTTCATTTCTCTTTTTTAGAATAAACAACATTTGTCGGAAGCTTTATTTTTAATATTTTATTAAAAATCGTTCGCATAACCCTTAATGCATTGTGATATTACGGACCTTTTGCACCTGTTTAATTCTGTGAGTTTCCGCCGTTGGGGAAAGAATTCTGTTCTGTGGCTCCTCCTACTAGCCAATGGCGTGGTTGGAAACGATCTCTCTCTGATTCCGTTCATTGGGTGTTCCTTGCTTATGTTCAAACTTAGCTCGAGCGCGATTGTATTATGCCGTGATTGAAACTCTCGTACGCGAGGTTGGAAATCAGAATTTTACTGCATTTTCAACTGTCAAAATTAACCCCGCTAAATGCGAGCTTGACTCGAACGGTTTTAAGTCGTCATGTTACTTGAAGCTGCGAAGTTTTGAAGTTCCTGTTTTCCCTTTAAAGTACTGTGACACGGATTTAGAATCAAGAAGTGTAACTATGATAATCGATTACGACGGAAATAGGATAAAGAACATTATCGTATTTTACACTCAGGAGGTGATTTGATTTATTCAATTTATTGTTATATCCGCTGTATTTGACACTTTACAAAAAAGTTTTTATGTTTTAGATCCTTGATTCTTACCAAGCAGTCTTAATTTACGGAATTAAACAAATTTAAAATAGTTTTATGTAAGGGATTGCCGTAATACCATTCGCATTTTTATAATTCATAAAAACTAATGCATTACCATACAGAAGTGTGGTTTCCACTTCTATACGATTGTATAAGTCATTTACAACTCGCCACTCTGATATGACAGTTTGTTAGTTTTTATGGAATTTTGAATGGACTTATGGGACATCGTTCAGCTATGTTCGGAGTTAATTCTCTGTAATTAAATTCTTGTACAAAATGAAAGACCAAAATCACAAAATAATTAAAAGTTTATTCAAATATATTTCATATATATTTACAAACACTTTGTAGAACAATATTCAGAAGCAAAATATTGAGATGATTACCATTAAAATTTTTTTTACATTAAAGGCTGAAATTGTAATAGAAAATTGCATAAAATAAAAACTAGGTTTATTTACATGCAAAGATAAAGTGTATAGGCATTAATTTACTTACAATAAAACTTTGCAGCATATATAATTAAAGAAATTAAACTATCAATAAAGTTCAACACACATCAAACATTTATAAAAATAGAGTATAGAAGGCTGATTTTTTATAAAAAACGAAATCCATAATTGTAATTTAATAAAATGTTAAGATTTTACTAAGGATATTTTAAGCAGCCTATGCATAGCAAGAAATATAGTTATACTCCAATAGGAATACAGCTATACCTCAATAGAAATATATCTATACTCGAATAGAAATATTTGTATACATCCACAGAAATATAGCATAATACTCCAAGCTAACTGCGTTTATTACATTCACTTATTTTGCTTTTAGAATTCATTGCTTTTAGAAACACTGCAAAGCTTAATATAAGCAGTTTAATTTGTACTGAGTGCTCAAATAAAGACGCAATACTTAATATTTTAATATCTAAAATTAACTCCCGAAATATATAGACAGAATAATAAGATATGAATTTAGTGACTTAATGTTATTGTATAGAAAACATTTATTATCACAATATGTCACATCACCTATATTTTAAAAAGAATTCAAGGAGCATATAAAAATTCAAACATGCATTTTCAACTTAATTATATTATTAGAAAAAATTCTAACTTCATAGTTTCCATAGTATAAATTCCATAGTATTTCCATAGTACAATTATTCATGATTGTGAAAGGATCTAGCCGGATAAGCATACAGAAATGTCCCCCACGGCCAACGTTTGAAATAACGTGTGACATAAAGAATCATCATGAGAATAAAAAATATAGTGATTTCAGCTCTTGTCCTTGAACTGTCCATGTGATAATCACGGAAATATGTGCCGGCGCTACTATTTTTCAAATACGTTTTTCTCAAAAAGTACAAAGCTTAGAAAAATGAAATCAATGCGAATTATTGAAGACTATATTTGTTCACATTATATATTTTGTTCGCATTTTTACACTAATTTTAATGACCAAAAACATTTTTAAAAACATTATTAACATAGTAATTTTATACTTAAATCAACCAAAAAATTACAAAATAATGCGCAAAGTATGTACTTTTAACAAAAAATTTCGTTAAAGTCGAATATGCGCTTTTTGAGTCGCAATAAAAATAATTCCAGCAACTTGCTGAAATAATCATAATTTTCCCTCTTTGTATTTGCAGAAATACGCTGCTATCAATGCATTGGTCAATTCCTGAAATTTCTACTCTGGCATAATGCGCAGTACGCCGAATAAGGAGATTGATTCCATAGATGTCACTGTCGTGGAGGTTTGTTTCGTGTTTGTAAATACAGTGGCGCAGCGAGGGGGGGGTTTTGGGGGGTTAAAACCCCCCCCCAGAGCCATGACAAAAATACAAAAATTTCCACTTTTATGAACCGAATCATAAAAAAAACTAAAGTTAGAATTTTTTTTGTTTTGTTTTCGAAATCTGCCGCTTTATTGAATCAAATTTTATTTAAAAATTTGACTCGTTTAAGCGGCAGTAATGTATTTTCTTTGAAAAATAGGGAAAGCACATAGCAACAGTATCAGTATCGAAAACTAGTCACTCAATTTCGGAAAAGGCCGGCATTCATTTATACTATTGGAAATCAGCCGAAGGCTAAAAGGAATGGTCATTTCATGTCGCTGCCAATGCCGTCTTGGGTTTTTCAATACTGCACCACTGGAGGGGGGGGGAGTCTTAATTAGTTGCATCTGTTTCTTGCTCTTTTTTTGGAAACGGGACTGGACTCTCGAATTCCAGGAAAAACACAAAAACACATGCTCGCATGCTTTGAAGGATAGACTTAATTCCACAAACATTGTGTTGTTAGTTGCTGTAGTGCTAAGGTTTTTTTTTTTATTGTGCGTTTCGCTATGGAGGATATTAAATCCTCTTCAGAGAAGAAAATTATGAAAAACATGGATATAAGAGATCATTTTTTTTAATCTTTCGAATTCCTTCAAGCATTCTTGAAATCCAGGTATGTTTGGAAAGTATATAATTCGTTTATATTTATGTTTCTGGAAAGATATTAACAGCGCTGTGCGAAAGGGGGAAGGGAGGGCGGTCGCCCAGGGAGCAGAGATTTAGGGGGCGCCAAATTTCTAACTATTTTTCTACTTACTACTACTTTAAAGGGGCTACTTTCAGACAATTTTTTTAATTAATATTAATTCTTATTTAAAAAACGCCCGAAATAGGCAAGTGGGTAAACGGAAAAAAAGTTACCTGAAAAACAGTTATTGGAAAAAAGGGACATGACTACAAAAGCGAAAAAAAATGTTACTGGGAAAAAAAGGGACATAGAATTGATTTAGGGAAATTATTATTGATTTTGGGAATTCATTATTGATTTTGAGGATTCATTGGTTAAGTATTTAGAAGGGATCAGGGGGAGGCTCTTAATTTAGGTAAATGGTTTTTTCGTGCTGAATTAACTGTTTTGGTTCGGTTTTTGGACATATGATAACCCCCCCCCCCCCATCCGTAACCTCTCAAATTAAATCAATAGTTTTTTACGCAGATTTATCCGATTCACTTGGAATTTTGGACATAGGTTCATTATGATAAGACGTATCTCTGATTAGTTATAGGGTTCTTTTGCTTATTATAAAGGGAGGATGGTCAATTAACTCCCTCCTCCCACAAATTAGATAGATCGGTTTTTATGCAAAATTATCCGATGTTTTTCAAATTTTAGATAGAGATTCTTTCTGATAAGGTGAAACCCTGAATAGTTTTAAGAGTTTAATGAGTAAGTATAAAGGGGAGAGTGGACGGGGGATAATCCTTCTTAAATTAAATTAATGGCTTTTCACGCAGAATTATCCGATTTGCTTCAAATTTTGGACATAGGTTCATTATGATAAAACGTATCTCTGATTAGTTACGGGGTTATTTTCCTTATTATAAAAGGGGGGCAAGCAATTATTTCCCCCTCAAATTAGATAAATCGGTTTTATGCAAATCGTTGTTTTAGCCGATGTATTTCAAATTTTAAATATAGGTTCTTTCTGATAAGGTGAATCCCTGAATAGTTTTAAGGGTTTAAAGGCAAAAACGAGGATAACTTCCCTTAAATTAAATAAATAGTTTTTATGCAGAATTATCCGATTTGCTTCAAATTTTGGATGTAGCTTTTTTATGATCAAGCGTATTCCAGATTAGTTATGAGGTTCTTTAGCTTATTATAAATAGGAAAACGGACGATTATCCCCCCCCCTTAAATTAGATAAATTGTTTTTTATGCATAATTATCCGATGTATTTCAAATTTTTTATATAGATTTTTTCTCATAAAGTGGATTTCTAAATAGTTTTAAGGGCTTAATGGCTAATTATAGAGGGGGGAACTGGGGATAACCCCACTTAAATTACATAAATGGCTTTTTACGCAGAATTATCCGATTTGCTTCAAATTTTGGATGTAGTTTCCTTATGGTAAGGCGTATAAGCTAATGAATGTAGTTAAAATAGGGAGGGATGCAGTAGTCCCTTCAGGAAACTCTTTCGGGGAAAGAAGCTTGCTTTCCCCATTCGACGGAGGGGGATGTCTGGTAGATATCGCGGGCGGCTAGCCTCTTAGGAAATTTGTCAATCAGGGGATTTCCCGGTAAGGGTTTGACGCAAAAATATTCAAGTAACACAAAAAAGCGAGTTGAATGCAATTGAATGCAAATAACAAATAAAAACAATTTTTCTTTATTTTTTAATTTAATGATTGAAAACTATTATGTCAGAAAACATTATAACACATTTTACCTTTTTTCTTATAATGATTAATTTCCATTCATTTTGCATTTAAAACTGGTTTATTTATTTATTTTTTTTATTTGTGAAAAAAGTAATATACTAAATCATTTGTTGTAATTGTCATTTTAATTTATGCCAAATATTTATCATTTAAAACTGGATTTTTACTAATTAATGTCCTATATTACGCATCACAAAATATAATATAAAACATAAAAAAATATATGTTAGAAAACTTTAATGTACAAACTATATTGTATGTCACGAACGAATGAACTAGTGAATTCATTAATTTGTAGTAATAAAAATAGTTCTTTTTATTATTAGCTTATGTTAGTAATTAGAAAGTTAATTGTTAGTTCTTGATAGATCTTCAGGTTTGAACTCTTAAAAAAAATAAAAACAGATTTAAATTAAAAGGAAAAAAACGATTTTAAGAAAAACAGGATATTTTTTTCTTTGTTATTTTATTTATAGAATACTGAAACTGCTATGCAGCAACATAAATCACAATTTTAAATGCAAACAGCTATTGAGGATATATAAACAAACACTTAAAACTATTCAGGGATTCACTTTATGAGAAAGAACCTATAGCCAAAATTTGAAATACATCGGATAATTGTGCATATAAAATAATTTATCTAATTTAAGGGGGGGAATAATCGTGCCCCCCCCCTTTTTAATTAGCAAAAGAACCCCATAACTAATCAGGGATACCCTTTATCTTAATGAACCAACCAGTGTTGCCAGTGGGCTACTTTTTTTAAATTGAGATTTCTTGATTGGCACCACTTTTTGAAACGGTAAAATTCCCTTTCTTTTGGTCTCAATTAATATGTCATTAAATAAGGGTTATTTTACCATTTCAAAAAAGTAGTGTCAATCAAGTATATAATTTTTTAAAAAGTAGCCCATCTGGCAACACTGGAACCAACATTCAAAATTTGAAGCAAATCGGATAATTCTGCGTAAAAAGCTATTTATTTAATTTAAGAGAGGTTATCCCCCATGCACCCTCTATACTTAACCATTAAACTCCCAAAATTATTCAGGCATTATATACTGTGATGACGTACTGACAACTTTAATCGTGGCAGAAGATAGATAGCGAAGTCTTATTCTGAAAAAGTATGCATAGTTGAAAGTATCTTCATTCAAAAGCTGTTAAGAACAGGTTCTATTGACCTCCAGGGATATGCCTAGAAAATAATTGCACTGGTCTAGTGGCAATGAGCTGAAGGGGACAATGGGATTATTGCGCATCGAGAGGGAAGGAAAGTAGTTGGAAGAGAGACATGTGCTGGTAATGTACAAGAAAATACATTCATGTAAGATGGCTTGGACGTGCTAAGCGAAATGTAATATTGGAGTGAGGCTCCTATGTAGTTGTAATGTCGTTTTATTTATTTTTTTAATAATTGGTCTATGGTTCTAATAAAGAACTTGAGGAATTAAAATTGTGTTATTGATGAACTTAACAAATAAACCAACTTAGTAAAGAGAAACTCAGGACGCGACACCACAATACTATATATAAGCCTCGTCAGAAAGAACCTATATCCAAAGTTGTTTGAAATAACACATTGGATAATTCTGCTTAAAAACCATTTATCTTATTTAGGGCGGAGGGGAGGGGGTAATCGTCCATTCCCAAAACTAATCAGGCAAGCATCTTTTCAGCATGAACGTATATCCAAAAATTGAATCAAAGCGGTTAATTCAACATGAAAAAAACACTCACTTAAATTAAAAGCCGACCTCCCCCCCTTTCATACTTAGTCATTAAATCCCCAAAATCAATTCTTTGTCACTTTTTTTCCGGTAACATTTTTATCTTGTCCTTTTTTTCCGGTAACTTTTTTTCCGTGTCATTTTTTTTCGCTTTTGTAGTTTGCCGGGTTTTTCCGTTAACTCTTTTTCCTAGATTCAGGCAAGTAGATATCATGATTAAAAAACTATGTAACTGAGAAATGTTCTTCATTCTTTAATAAGATCTTTCAGAAGACGATTCTCACAGTTGCCAACTTGTACGGTTTAAAACAATCGCGGAAAAATGCAAATTTCATGAAAGGATCGCCCAAAAAGCACACATTTCGTTAATATTTTGTGAAAAAACGACAATTTCGTCAATGTTTTTGTCAACGAACTTTGTCAAAAGATCGCCGAAAAACGCGAATTTCCTGTGCGGATCGCGGAGAAAACGGCAATTTCACCAAATATCGCAGATAAAACGCTGATTTCGTCTGAAGACCGCGGGGAAAACGTAGATTTCGTCTAAAAATTTCTGATATAATGACGATTTCGTTAAAAAATCGGGGGAAAACCGCCGTTTTCGATAAAAGATTGCTTAAAAATATTTTGTCAAAAGATCATTGAAAAAAGGCCGCTTTCAGCAAAAGATAACGGAAAAATTTCCGATTTCGTCGAAAGACTGCGGGGATAAAACGCCGTTTTCAAGAAAAGATCGCGTAAAATTGCAAATTTTGTCTAAAGATCGTCGAAAAAAACGCCGATTTCATATAAAAAACACACTGAAAAACACCGATTTCTTCAAAAGATCGCAGAAAAACCGCCGATTTCGACAAAAGATTGCAATAAATCGCCGATTTTGCTAAAATATCGCAAATGAATCGCTGATTTCGTCTAGAGGTCGCGGAAAACGCCGATTTCGTCAAAAAATCGCGGAAAACCGCCGATTTTGACGAAAGATCACAATAAATCGCCGATTTTGCTAAAATACCACAAATAAATCGCTGATTTCGTCTGAAGGTCGCGGGAAAACGCCCATTTTGTCTGAAGATCGCGGATAAACCCTCTTAAAGGGGGGAACTCGCGGAATCCTCCCCCCCCCGCCAATTTCCAAAAAAAAATTTCTACCAGAATCACCCCTGAAGCAACTCTATCCCCCCCCCAGAGCCGAATTCTGGCTGCGCCACTGGTAAATATTCTGTTATTTTGGCATACTTCTGGCATAAAAATATCAAGATTTTACAAACAACATGGTAACATTTCATCACCTGAGAATAATAAGGTTCTAATTGACATTTTGAAAAAAAAAATGACTTTTTGGCATAGGAATGTTCTATTTCATTCAATGAATACACTTCTGTATTAAAATTTTGATATATATAATTTACATCCGCTTGCGAAAGAGAATAATATAGTTCCATCAGAAATTGTTGAAAACAGTCAGAATAATAGAGTTCTATGTGCAAAATAATCGCAGACAGCATATAAGATAATATATTATTTTATTTTACAATATATAATGAAAACCGGCAATCATTTATTTCCTGTGTTAAAGAATATATTATTTGGATAATTAAATCGTTTTTCGGTAAAATAAAAGAAATGTTTATCAGTAAAAATCCTTTTAAATGTTTTTTAGTACGTCGATATGCAAAACGAATTGTGTTTAATTATATTAATGGACCTGATCCAAGCAGGGATGAAGGATTAATCCTAATTCAATTAGATTAAGAAAATCCTGTAGGAAGAATGGATGACAGTTTAGATGAAACACCAGCTCTAGATATTCTTGATGCTAAAGCAAAAGCAATTTTTTAAAAAATCAGTAAAAGTAATTCCTACAAATCCAAATTGATAGCAAGACTATGAGTTTTTTATAAGTTAAGTGCCTTTATGTAGTTAAGTACACCCTACTGTCAATATCTTGCCTCCAGCTGCGAAAAAATACCCCAGCTAAATTTTCAAGCAGAATAATATCAAATGATATCAAGAATAAAATAAAAGTTCATATTGAAAGTTTTCCCAAGATTGAATCGCACTACAACAGGGCAAGCACTAAAAAAACATACTTAGAATCAAGGGCGGATCCAGCCCAACCTCCAGGGGGGGGTCACAACTTTTGACAGATGATTTAATGAAACAATTTTAAAATACAGTAAATTTTGTGAAAACGGAATTACGATAAAAGTAGCAAATTTCGCCGATCGGGCATAAAATAATCGCGAAATTTGTCGATTAGGCACGTAAAAAAAACGAATTTTGTCGATCGGACGCGAAAAATCTCAGATTTCGTTTATCGGCAAAGAAAAAAATCTATTTTTTTTTTTTTATAATACTTGAAAAAATTTTGTTCATAGATTGTGGAAAAGTCGCCTGTTTTGTCTGTTTACCGCGTAAAAAAATGCGAATTTCGTTGACCTGGTGCGGGAAAATCGAAAATATCGTCAACTAGACATTGGAAAATCGCGAGTTTTGTATATCGGCCCTCGAAATTTTTCGAATTTTGACTGTATGTCTCAGAAAAACCGCAAATTTTATCGATCGAGCACAAAAAGTTGAGAATTTTGTCTATCTGGAACGAAAAAATCGCAAATTTCGTCAACAGGGCACGGAAACCTCCCAATTTTGTCGATCGCTTCGTAAAAAGCGCGAAATTACTCGATCGGGAATGGAAAAATCGCGAATTTTGTTGATTGGGAATAAAAAAATTGCGAATTTTAAGTTGATATGAAACGCAGAAATTGATAATTTAGTGAATCGGGAAAAAGTATCGCGAATGTAGTCGATTGTCTTCGTAAAAGCGAATTTTATTGTTCGATGCGGAAAAATGCGTATTTCATGGACAAGAACGGAAAAAGGCGCGAATCTCATCAATTGGGCACGGAAAAATCCCGAATATGGTCGACTGCTTTCGTAAAAAGCACGAATTTAGTCGATCGAGAACGAAAAAATCGCTTTTGGTAGGGCACGGAAAAAGTGGGAACATTGTCGATCGGGAACGAAAAAGTCACAAATATGGTCGATCAGTTTCGTAAAAAGCGGATATACAGTTGATCTGGAATGAAAACAAATCACAAATTACGTTGATATGACGAACGAAAATTGACAATTCCATCGATCGGGACAGAAATTATCGCAAATATGGACGATCGGCTTCGTAAAAAGCATGAATTCCGGCGATCGAATACAAAAAACTCGCAAATCTTATCGATTCGGAACGAAAAAATAGCTAATTTTGTCGATTCGGAACAAAAAATCGCTAATTTTGTTGATAAAGCGGAGAAACCGCAAATTTTGTCGATGATGCACGAAAAAAATAAATAAATCTTTGAGCGCCTGCAGAACAATCGTGAGTTTCGTCAGTATCGCGAGAAAAAAATCACGGATTTGATCAGTTTACGGCAGTAAAAAAATGCATAGCTCGTCATTCAATTAAGAAATGCATATTTCTTAGTTCGTGTACGGAAAAATTCGTATTTCATCGAACGAGAACAGAAAAATGTGCTAATTTTGTGGATTGGGCTCGAAAATCGTGAATTTTTTCAATCAAGTGAAGAAAAATCGCAAATTTCGCAGACCATTCGTGGAAAAATCTCAAATTTCGTCGATCACACCCAAAAAAATCGTGAATTTCATCGATTAGGCATGGAAAAATTCTGAATTTCGTGGATCGGCTTCGCTAAAATTGCGAATTTCACCAATCGGGTGTGGAAAAATTGTGAATTATGTCGATCAGGAGCGGAAAATTCGCAAATTTTCTCGATCAGTTTCGAAAAAAGCGCAAATTCTTTCGATTAGATGCTATTTTGCGTTCCTGTTTTAGCACCTTTTATTTAGACTGTACAGTGTACATCCCTCTTTGAAGAGCTCCAGGGGGGGGTCATGACCCCCATGACCCCCCCCTTGGATCCGCCACTGGAGGGCTTAACTTACAGAAAATATATGACTTATACGTTCAGAAATGTATTGAAAGCAATGTAGATTTTGTGAAACTTTCATGTTATATGCACATATATAACACGTAGTTCAACAAAGAATTCAATAAACCAAAGAAAGATAGATGTCATCACTGTGAGGAGTATAAATATGCTGAAACCCAGAGAGAAATTAATAATGACATGCAATTTAAATATGATTTGCAAAAAAAAGAAGTTGAATTCACCAGAACTCTTAGAAATGATGACAGAAATACCTCTGATAAGTCAGTCATTTTGCTTTGAAAGGTTATAACATGTCCCAAAAATGATGTCAGCAACTTTTTCTATAAAGAAACTTAACTTGTATAACATGACAGCAGATGCAACATGAAGAAAGAAAAGAAAGCATATTGTTGCTTGTGGATAGACGACATGTCAGGCAGAGATGGGAATGACATAAGTTCAGCTGTATCAACGACTGTTTGGAAGATACTGACATACTTTCCACATGCCGATAGTTTAATTTTATATTGTGACAGTTGTGTTCCTCAGAATAGGAACCTAATGATATCTTATGCAATTGCAATACTTATACAATCTCATCCACATATTATGGACATTACTCCAACATATTGTACACCTGGACATTCATGTGTGCAAGAAGTGGATAGTATTCAGAGCCAAATACAAAGAGCAATGAATGTAGCAGAATATTTTTCGCCACTATCATTTATACGTCTGTTGCTCAGAGTTAATCACAGTAATCCATTTACAAGCCTGAGAATGAAATCAGAACAGTTCTTAAAGTGCGATCACACACACTGTCTAAGTGAAACATTAAACTCATCACGCAGTTTTAGCTGCAACAATTTCTCGGAAAGCGGTGTGCGATTGAGATTTCATACTTGAAACATTTCGTGCAACTCTTTCCACTTCTTGTGGAAAATGTTGCGCTTAGCTCTGTGCTGCACGTAATCTGACCAATAGCGTAGAAGCAGATTGTCTACGTCACTCCTCAAAATGGCGGTCGAAATTAAGAGGCCAGGCTGTTAGTATGCACGAGCACGCTTGTTTGTATTGAAAAGAAATAAAGCATTTAAGAAATTAGACGCAAGAAATGGCTCTTTATAAGCGATAAGGAGTTCAAATTAAGAAATATTTTAATTGGATGTTACACACCCGCACAGCACACACACACAAAAAAGGATCGTTCGGCTATTACAAATAGCAAACGCCGTTCATTTTAGGCGAGAGTAAGGTACAAATGTTCTAAGTAGTAAGTAAACATTCATAAAATTTAAAAGTTTTTTTAATTATTAATCTTACATTTTGTTTAACAATGTGATTAATTGCAGTGTTAAGGAGTTTTGAATATATATTTTACTGTTTGTGGAAATTTGATAGTGTTTTGTTTATATTTGTCGCCAAATTCGCCAATGTTAGTAAACAAAGTTTTTTTTTTCATCTTGAATGTAATATTACACAAAAATATTAGATGAATGTTATTTCTTGTTATATGAATCTTACAATACATCCGATTACAATATTTTTACTGTTCCCAATTTTTAAGAACATTGCACATTTATCCTTTTTATCTTTTATGCACATATCCTGTTAAATTATATTAGTTAACTAATCGTATTTTAAACAAACGAATTAGTAACTGGAAAACATTTATCAGTTATACTGTTTAAATCTCTTTCTAAAAGTGTTTTGGAATTTTATTTGACGAATTATTAATGTAAACATTGACTTAATTTCTTTATTATTCGGTACTTTTCGTATGGATTATTGTATAATATTAATATTAAATATTGTAAATATTAAAAAATAAATATTGTACATATTAAAAAATAAATATTGTAAATATTAAAAAATAAATATTGTAAATAATATAACATTTACATATTGTATTAAAAATTAAATAGTGTAAATAATATAATAGTTTTTAATCATTTAAGCAGCAATTATATTTTCCAATCATTTTTATTCATGCAGTATATCCAAAATTTCTGAGAAATAATTCAATTGTTCTAGATTATTTATCAAAGATACTTTTTTTCTGTGTGAGGCAGACGTGAAATATATAATGCTCTTTACTGCACTTTCGTGCTATATATTTTCAAAATCATTTTTCTTTTTTGGAAAAAAAAAGGGGGGGGGGCTTTGAAAATTTGAAAAAGAATTTATTTCTGATGGGTACAAGAGGAATGATATAATTTTCATCTAATTCAGAGGTCTTTACGTAATGTGTTTTAGTAAAATGAAGAAGCCGTGGGATATCCCTTATCTTTCCTTTTTTTCTATTTAAAGTCCTTTTTCAGAAAATGGAAATATAATTAGTGTATTTCTGCCTAGTTTTACAATGATATTTTATAAGAATAATAATTATGTTTTTCAAATTTCTGCCAATGGTTAGATACAAATAACAAATTTGCTATTTTTAACATATTTTCAGAGATATGAAAATCGACAAAACACTATCAAAGCTTATAAAAAAGTAAAAATTATCAAAAATCACTTGACATTGCAATTAATATTATTGTTAAATAAAAATGTAAGATTAATTATTATAAAACTTTTTAATTTTATAAAAAAAATATTTACACAATTGATATTAAACATAAAAAGTATATGAATCAAATTTACTTTTGATTCTTGAAATAATCTTTTTCTTCATACAAATGCAAGCTTATACAGATCAAAAACATTTTTGAACTGAAGATTGGGGTACCATAGCTTCATCTTGTGTGTAATTGATGAAATATTTAGAATGATGCATAAAAAGAAAAACCTACTGCCCCATTCCCCTCCATTGTCCCACTTAACCCCACTCTCCCCTATATATATTTAAATTTTAAACATATATATATATTAACAATATATATAAATATAAGAAGTATATATATATAAACATATATATTAACTGTTGTATAATCTATCCAATATTTATTACATTTAAAGTAAATTACTCAAAAATTATCTATTGACTTAAAATCAGCATATGCTTTAGCATTTTTTAAAAACTAATTGAAGCACTCATTTTATCTTTAAATACGCAAGTTTTAATCCTTTTTTGCCATGTTTTCTTCTTTTTCTGAATTTTTTTCTTTTACTATCTTTTGAATTTTAAATAAAAAATAGAATGCCCAACTATATAAGGGACATTTTTACTTTTGAAACCGGTTCCGAAAATAACAATGCGCCTATTAAAAAGTATCTTAAAAAAAATGGCCTATGTACAGATTAATCTCAGCTATCCAATGAGATATCTTCATTTTTTTTTTTTTTTTCCATGGAATCAGCACTAGCGAATGGGACTTTTCTCTTGATTGAACTAAATTCTTAATGACGAAGTATAAATAAAACAATACATCAGTTTTTAATTCTTGCAAAGTGTGGTAACACCACAGGTTTTCTTTTAGCTAAAAAATAAATAAATAAATATTGCTGCTATTAAGGAAACTCAACTTTTTATTTTACACTTATTCCTAAATTAAGTAAATCTTCAGAAAAGTATGCCATATTTTCTATACTATCACATTACTTTTGCTCAGGTATTTCGTTTTTGCCATACCTTTTTAAAAGTTCAAAAATTAAAATAGATATGAAACGAATCGAAAAATTAACGAAAATGGTATCAGATTAGATAGCTAACAACGAAAACTAGCCGAATGCGCCAACTGAAAAGCGGTCGACTCGACTATTTATTGAGGTAACCCTGCTTCCCAAGCTAGGAGAAACTTTCTACGCATCATCCAGCAACCCTTCGTGGCTGACTCCACCTCTTTTGCATCAGAAAATGTTTCAAGTTGTGACTAAAGTTGAGCTTAAAAACTGAATGTGATCGTGCCTTAAGATTTCCATTCGTGCAGCAAAAAAAATTGCCTCGTTCAAAAAATTAATCTCGTTCCGTATACCAAGGTAATACAATTATGATTCACACAACTTCTTTATAATATTGAGTTTAAGACTAACAACTCTTGTGACCAGAATTTCACGGCTGTGAATTTGCAAAGGAGCACCTCCAAACGACGAGGGGTATCAACATCATTTCTAGAAAGGATATTACCAAATCCTAAGGTAGCACAGACAAATAAGGATTGCATTAACAAAGATAAAATAAAAGACCTGCAGAGCATGCTAAAGGATTTCCGAGAGATGAAAGGTTCTACTTCCAAAATATGTTTAAGAGAAATTAGCCTATCTGTAATATAAAATAAAGCATGGTTTATAGAACATTCTAAAATTTCAACTAACAAAAGAGTATCAAACTTATTTTGTTGTTTTAAAAAGAACAAGAAATTTTTTTCTTTAGAAATATAAAGTTTTTTTTTCTTTTGATAAAGAGTATATCTGACTGTAATACGAAAAATTTCATTTATAATTCATTTCAATTTCATTTATCAATATAATCACAATTTTTTGTATTAATTTTCATACTCCTCCGCTGAAACAGCACACTAAAAAAAGGAAAACTGTTGAGTTCCTATTTAATAAAATTAAATATTTAATCTATTTTATGTTCAGTTAAATAATATATTTAACTTACGTATATTCATTAGTTTTGTGAAGATGGTTTAATGAGTAGGAATAAGTGGAAGCAGCAATTTGCTGTTATTGTGCTACAATATAAATAGTAATAAATATTTTACTATCCACGGAAGTTTATTCGAATTAATCAACGAAATTTCACTTTGTTAAACTATAAAAAGTTAATAAATTAAGAAAAATATGGGTTTTTTTCATGATAGAACCATCTTATTCTAAGAATAACACGATGTTTGAGAATAATATAGTTCTATCAAATTTTTTAAATGTAAAAAAAATCCATGAAAATTGTTATTTAAAAACTTTCATTTTGTAGAATTACTGTCTATACTTACATATGAACCTATTAATGCCAAACGTTTTTTGCAAAATTTAATAGCTGCACGTACACAGCGTGCTGATTTTCAAAGTCTTCTAACTCGAAATTGATTTTTGGCCAGACAGAACCATCTTATTCTCAGGTGACGATTTGTAAACAATGCTGATTCATGATTATCACACAGAAGAAAGCTATGGAGCTGTGTTCAGTACAGATATATAACGTAGCAGTTTAGTGGTAGGGGGGGTTGCATTTAATATTAAAAGATATCTGTTGGAGAGGGGTTATCATTTGATATCGTTATCATTTTCGATCAAACCAAAATATACTTTTTTGACAACTTTTTCTTTACATCTGTCATCTTTTTTTTACTCCGTTTTTTTATTTTTACGAAAATACAAAGTTTATTTTAAAATCATTGAATGATTATAAAATCATTGAGTGATTATAAAATCTTTTCATTCCAAAATATCGAATAATCGTTATTAATTATCGAATCGTTAATAATTATCGAATAATCGAATCGTCATTAATATTCTACTGCCATACGTGTATAATTCGTTCTAAGACAAACCAGATTTGAAAATATACTTGTTATTTTTGTTAATAAAAGATGTGGAAGAATGTTTTGCATTTGTTTTGTTTACAAGAAATAATTTTTAATACCATGCAAGGGGAAGTGAAAGAAAACAATATTACTGCTCAATTCATTATGTAACAAAGTGCTATTATTGAATATTTTAAAATAATAAGTATTTCTTTAAAATGTTATTTGATGTAATCTTATTTCTCATATAACAGTGATATTTTATGAATTTATTCTCTTCATTCAGATTAGTAAAATATGCGAATAAAATATGTAGAATTATATTTGTATATTATTGCACTCGTATAAAAAGAAAACAAAAGGAATAATAAATTTAAAAATATGAGACACTGATAACGATATTATAAAGGATTCAGGGGAAGAGAGTGTCGAGGAATAATAACGTTTGATATCGGCAAGTTGGAAGGGGGTCCGAAATTACAAAAAATTGATAACTTTATATATATATACCAATGTCCTATGCAATTTCATCTGTACAGTCAATTAAACCATCGTCTTGATATTTTTACGCTAGAAGGATGCGTAGTGCGCCAAACTAACAGAATATTTGCAAACATGAAACAAACCTATACAGAAGCAGTATGTATGGAATCATTCTCCTAATTTGGTATACTATGCATCCTTTCAGAGTGAAAATCTCAGGAATTGACTAATGCATTGACAGCAACGTATTTCTGAAATACAAATATGGAAAATTACGAATAATTTATCAAAATGGTAGCATTATTTTTGTTACAGCTCAAAAACCGCATCTTCTATTTTAACTTTTTGTTGTTGTTGTTGTTGTTAAAAGTACATACTTTGAGCATTATTTTATAAATTTTTGATTGGTATAAGTATAAAATTACTACATTAATAATTTTTAAAAGATATTTTTCTTTATTTTTGTTCCTTAAAATTTGTGTAAAAATGCGAACAAAATATATAATATGAACTAATATATTCTTTAATTATTGGCGTTGGATTAATTTTTTTTTAACTTTTGTACTTTTTGAGAAAAACGTATTTGAAAAATAGTTGTGCCAGGATATACTTCCGTCATTATCTCAAGGATAGTTCAAGGTCAGGAGCTGTATATTTTATTCTCATGGTGAGACTTATCACACATATTATTTCAAACATAGGTTGTGGAGACCCTTTCGCTATGTTTATCCGGCTAGATACTTTGCAGTGTAAAAATATTTTTTTTCGCATGTTCATTAACGATTTTACATTCAGCAGTTATTCTAGATTTAATGAAAGTTGCTTTAAGAATGGCAAATGCGTAATAATAAGAAAAGTCCTTCGTCTATATGCTAGCAGAAAATAATTATTCGTTTTAAAGAATCTATTTACGATATTTTAAAATAAATATTGAATTTCTATTGAGTAAAAATACGCACATTTAAACATATGATTGATTAATTCAGATCGTTGGCAAAACATCATGCAAAATGAGATTTATTGCGCAAATATTTATTAAGTTGATTGGAGATCAACACGCGAAAAAATATCTTTAAAGGTATTAAATTGCACCTCTCAAAAAATATATATATATTTAAGGTCATTGTGCCTAAATGCGACGCGATACCCCATAGTTTTGTTGCGTTTAGGGAATATTTGGTATTTTGTTAAACAGATAAATATTATATTAAACAGAAATTTATTGAATATTGTGCCTTTAGTTCAAAATTAACTTCTTTTATAAAAACTGAGTTTTTATTTTTATTATAAGCCAAAAATGTACCATTGTCGCATTTAAGTTATTTTTGTTGCATTTTCGATAGCTAAATCCTAAATGAGACGTTCAATGTCCAAAATGTGACAATATATTTATGCATGTCAGTTAATCTTAAAGTATTCCTTTAATTCCTATACATATTTTAATTACTTTATAAAAAGTTTAAATACATAAAATTGAAAGTTGAATACTTATTATTGAACAACTGAATAAATGAATTTTAATTAAAATGCATAACGGTCCCAATATTGAATACATTACTCTTAAATAATGTATACATCATAATTCATATTTAACCGACTTTAACTTTGACCATCAATAAAACAAGAAGTAAATTATTATTATTATTATTAGAGCTTTGAGGAGTAGGTGCTGCAAAACAAGAAGTAAATATAAAACGACTGATACAACAATTGTTGCCAAATCTCTTCCCTTTTAGTTTGCTTTTAACTCATTTTTATTTTCATTTGTGCAGATCTCAGTATTTTTTTTTCTGAATGTAATGGATCTATATATGACTAAGTTTTAGGTTGTTGCAGCTTTATTTCTAGGGTTTTTTAGTAACTGACAGCAGGTTTTTAACGAATTTCGTTTTTAAAATGCTATTTTTGAATTTTAAGTCATTTTTTGATGTTGCTTTTGCATTTTCCTATTTTATTTTTCAATGTATTCTACAGTTTTTAAGCATGCAGCAAAGATTGACTCAACAGCTTTTAGCTTTTATTGTAGTAATTTAAAATTGTTTTCGAAACTGATTTTAACAAACGGCATTCAAATGTACGAAAATGCAAGTACGCCATTTGAAAGTAAGGGACATTTGCGTTCCCATTGGTTCATTTCAAACAAACGCCTGGCACCAGCAGCGAGTATTTTTTTGCACATAATAGCAAACCACTTTTCGGCAAAGCGCCGTTTATGTTCGAAGACTTGACTAGCGTGAACGTGAACATGTAGTCTAAATTTTGACTTTAACATTGCTTTTAATGGAAACTGGTGGCGATGAAGTTTCACATAAGCAGATTTAAAATATCACATCGTAAGAATATTAAACCGCTTACCTGATTTGCATGTGCGCAATACAGGCAACTTGTTTTTGTCAATCATTATTTGCCCGTACCAGGCATGATGTCATCCATATCCCAATAATGATTTATTATTCTCACCAGTAAGTTTTTATTGTAAATTTTGTATTATTTAATCTTATCATTTTTGTAAATCAGTTAGGCTAAAATTTTTGTTTTGAAAAACCGGCGATAAAAGATTAAAAATTCTGTAAAAGATACATGAAAAACAGGCATTATTTGAAAGTTTTTTCAAAAATATTGATCAGTTAAATGGTTAAAAGCTTATACACATTTTAACTTTTAGTCTGGAAAACAAATGATAAAATTCCACTTACATTCAAATACGCTTGTTCTTTCAAGTTTTTTAAACCAGAATTAAGCAAATCTTAAATATTCTGTTTATTTTTCTTTTTTAAATATTAGTTTCATAATTTCTGCAATTATATTAATTGCTATTCAGAAATAGTTATGACAATTTGCCCACTGGCCACAGGTTCGCTATCCCTGGTTTACAAAATACAGATTTGTTTTATAAAATTTAAAATGATTAACATTTTTCAAAATTGTTTACGGTGAAATATTTTTGTCCCGATATTTCAAACAAATAAAAATTTATATTCCCACCAGTTTACACTAAGAGCATTGTTCAGATATTCATTTCTCCTTTGTCCCGTAAAACATATGAAGATATCGGGTGAACAAAAAGCATTCGTAATCTGTCAACCTTCATTTTGCTATGCAAATTTAATTTGCTGACTTTGCGCTGTATGTGACACTGACAAAACAAAAAAACTTTGAAAAGGTTTTCAAGTTAACCCAACAATTTTTGAGTTATTCTGGAACGTCTTAGAGAAAATTTTGTAAGCTTCCGGTGAAATACGCGAATACGCATTATGGCGAATGGCACTGGTAGTGAATGCGCATGATAGCGTGTTAATTGGCATCAGCGCATACGAGTAGGATTTTTTTTAATACGAGAAGTTTTGCAAGGATTATTTCAAAGAATAAAATTATAACTTCCTATTATGAAAACTTATGAAAAAGAAAATGACCCGAAAGATACACGGAACCTTTTTTTTTTTACGGTGCATTGACTAAATTGAAAAAATTCCATTTTTGAAATTTAAAGTTCTACAGATGGGTATTTTCTATTTTGATCATTTCAAATGCATGTTTAAACACACGGTAAAAAAAAAAAAAAAAAAATACTATTGGAGGATCATGTTGAAATTCTTATTTTATTGACTCAACACAGACTAGTTAAGCACAATTTTTGCATTAAACATAACTTAAATGCAATTTATAAAAATACCATGTAAAATAACCTTAGTTAGTATCCTAAAAGTTTAACATTTAGGACATTGTCGCAGATAGGCCAACGAAGAAAACAAATGGCCTAAATGTGCAGAAAACATTAGAACTCAAATCTGAAAATTTTTCGAGTTTCTCAAAGATAACTTTGTAGGTAAATGAAACATGCATGTAGCCATTAATGTCTGTAATTTTATTTGATCTTCAAAGCTAACAGAAAATAAACTTCTAATTTCTGGATTTTTTATAGAATTTAGGAAACATCGGGGTACTGTAAAATGAACGACATCCGTTGGAATGGGAATCTTTATATTAGAAAATGTTTCGAATGCAAAAAAAAAAAAAAAAAAAAAAAAAAAAAAATGTTTCGGGTTTTGTTCTTTAATATCGGGTGTCTATTTACTCAGTATTTACGTATGATTCTTGTATTAAGATTTTAAGTAAAATAACGTTATCGTATTTAGGGTTTATCGCATTTAGACACAATGACCTTATCTCTTAAATTTAAAGTTTCGCAAGCAAAATCTTTCATAAGCAAAAGTATCCTTTTTTTCCGTCTTATCTAGAAATTTGATTTCTTGTGCCTTAGAAACCTTTCCGTTTCTGCGTTTGGCAGATTACAGCTTATGCAGCATCAATTAATGTTATTTTTTATGGATTCGCCGGAATTAGAAACTATTTCTGCATTAAAAGATTTCCGACTTACATAGAGACCGCCTTAGGTAAAATTGCGCTTGTTTTGTTTTCGGATTTTTTTAAAAATTAAATCCTAATCAATTTCGCGACTGAATTTCTTACCTTTTCTGTCGTTTATAATCCATAGTATAGGGCAATTTTTTTCAATTATTTTTTGCATCGCATTTTTCTCTTTCCCAGTATGCTTCAGCTGCAACAAAGAGTGTCCGAAACATGTGTAAAAAAATTTTAAATGCTATTTCATCTGTATTTATAGTCACGCAATTTAAAACGCTTATAATTTAAATGAACATTAAACTTTTTCTTTCTTAATGCTATAAAATTTATAATAATGCTATATTTCTTAATGGTAATGAAATTTTTTTATTATAATGTAATTGAAAAAGTATGTTGTTGAATGAAAGTGTACAGGGTGGCTGAAAAGTATTTCCACGTTGTTTGCCATTGACATTTTACAACCAAAATTGGGAAAAGCCTAATTATTTTTTTATTGTTTTTGTACTATTTTTTAAGGATTTTCTTCTGATGTATTTTTTATTTACATTCTATGTTCCTATGAAGCCCTGTGTTCATCTTTTATTTATTGCCCAATGGGCAGCAAATGCAGAGAAGCCATCAACGAATAAATCTTTTCTGGGATTCGAACAGCACAGAGGATTATCAAGTTGTAGAAAGATGTAGGAAACTTTGATGTAAAAAAAAACTCAAGCCGACCACCGTATGTCATTACCTCAAAAATTCTTAACATTGTCAAGAAGAGAAATATCCGAAATGATGGTGTAAGCCTGAAATCCATTGCAAAGAGGCTAGATATTACTCGTCAAATTGCCTAGAAAATTATTAAAAACTCTCTGAGACTTACAGTTATCTTCTTTAATGTGGGCAACATTTGTCAAATGATGCCAACACTGCAAAAGCTCAAAACGCAAAAATAAACACATTTTGGAACACTTTTGTCCTCAAATTCACAACACATTATTATGTTGCGAAATGTGTTTTCTGTTGTGATTGTGTTCTTAATATATTGTAAAAGTGCTGTTCTCTAGAAATAACTTCTTAATATGTTGCAAAAGTATTGCTATTCAGAAATGTGTTCTAAAAATACTGTTGTTAATTGCGTGGAAATAGTGTTGTAAATAGTGTTGATGAAAATAGTTTCTTAAAATAGTGTTGTGCAGCACAACACTTTGTCCCCAAATTAACAACACATCGTAAACTTTTACAATTTGGTACACTATAAAACAACATATGCAACAAATCTTCAAGCTATTTTCAAGATGGTGCCTTTAAAATTACACAATTTTAAAAATGAACAGAACCATGCATAATCGAAACAGCACAATCGAATACGATTCTAGTCAGAAGTGTTGATTTTATGTTCAGTTAGTGTTGCAAAAGTGTTTCAGTGCGTTTGCAGTGAAGCAACAGAGAGTAATGAGATGCAAGAAGATGCTCCAAATTTTCGAAGAGTGCCGCATAGAAGATATTTTGTGGTAGGATTAGAAAACTTTCAAAATCAAAGGCATACTACCATCAGAATGTTTGCAACAGTTAAATTCAACGAAGTGAAATGATACGAAAACAAAAATCATCACACGATGAATTTTTACAAAAGGATTAATGGTTTGAGAAGAAATTAAAGCCACGTTAATGACCTCTTTGATTTCTATTGATAAAATCTTGATTATTAATGCAAAAAGCACCAAGATGAGGTTTTGTCTAAGATCGTTGTGCCATAGAAACAAAATATCCCTAATGGAATCTTAAAGCAGGATTGGGGCCTGAACATGGAGCAAAAAAGAGATAGACCCACATGCTTCGATATTTAACAAAGGATAAATGGCCTTCAAACAGTCTGGATCTCAACCCATGTCATTTTTCTTTTTGATGCTAATTAGAAGAGAAGTTAAAAAATAAAAAATATCCAAATTGGATTCTCTGCAATGCGAGCTTATCAAGGCTTGAGATGATTTAAATGAGAGTTGCCGACGGCGCACCGTCAATTCTATAATCCCTCGTTTGAAAGCCTGTATAAAAGTGAATGCGGACATTTTGGACAAGTTTTTTAAATATTTTTATGTTATATTTTTATTTTGTTAAAATAAAAAATGTCATCATTGAAAAAAAATATTTTTCATCTACCCTGTATATATATATATATATATATATATATATATATATATATATATATATATATATATATATATACTAGCTGACCCGCCCGGCGTTGCCCGGGTCCGTATTAACAATATTAAACGAACTTGAAATTTGTATGATTTTATCATTAACTCGTTACATGCAGAAATGCATTGTCTGAAATACGTAGCCACTGACTGTGTGAAAAATCTGTTTTAAAAACAACAACTAATATTAAGCTCTAAAAATACTCAAAATGAGCAATGAAAAACGCGGGAGGGAATATGTATCTAACGATTGCATGGTTTTCGTGTTAAAAAAGTGACATTTACCCTTAAAAATCACTCTTAAGTCACGTAACTAATTATTATTTTCACAGGCAAATCCCAAGTGAAATATTTTGAATTTCAAACTAATTATATCACTCTTAAATCCGACTATACCATGAATGAAATCGATACACGATGGTATCTAAAAGATTGGTATATAGTATTATAATTACAGAGCTATTTAATAAAAGTAAGTGTTATTTTTAATGAAATCTTGCGTAATGATCACTCTGTGTATAAATTCCTAACCTTAAACTTTTGTACCGTAACCAGAACCTGTCTGTAACCTAACAGCAACTTAACAGTACCCTACCGTAAATTAACTATAACAGAAATGTAACCTAGCCTTCACTTTATTGTAACATATTCTTATTCTAACCATAACATAAATGCAATTTAACTTTAATCTAACTTTAACCTAAATAATATAATAGAAAAAACCATTTAAAAAAATTACTATTTCTTCGTAAAATATGTTTCAGCTGTAATTCATTTCTTTCAATTCGTTTTATTAATACAAAATTCCTTCCTCGTGCTTTTGTTTGAGACATTAAAATTTCAGCGATAAATGGTTTAATATTGCAAACCACGGAGTAAGACACTTCTTACTCCGTGTTGCAAACCTTTTTTCGGTTTACTTCGCCTCCACCTATCTTTTTCTCCATGGTGTACAGCAGCTGTGATTAAAAAAAAAAAATCCTCATTTAAACTGACAGTTTTCCAGTCTATGAATTTTAAAGGTCTGTCCAAGCTTTTTTAATTATTTCTCCGAAAATTTTATGCAACCAATCAACCATAAGAAAATGAAAGGGAAAAAAAGCGAAAAAAAGCGATTTTTTATGAGAGTGAGTTTTGGAATTTAATTAATTACTCAGTTAATAAATAGAATTTTGAAATTCTGAGCTTCAGGTGCATCAGGAGAGACATTGGGCTACTCTCAAAAAAATTTTGAGCTTCGTACGTGCTGTAGATTTTGCTAGCCATCGCAGACACACACACAGACACACACACAGACAGACAGAGCGTTTTGTTCTTTTATTAGTATAGATATATATTAAAGAGATACATATGGTTGTTATTTGTTCTGAACTTAAAATGTTTGATCGTATTGATAAATACATGCGTCATTTAATCTTTTCCCTACAATTAGAAGGTTGTTAAATACAAAATCTAGAAGTAGTTCATTTATATATGTTACTTTTACTTTCTTACTTTATATTTTCTCATTTTTGAAGTTTTTTGATTTTAAAGAAGTATTAAAAATTGACGACCTCAGCAGCCAATTTCGATCTGGAGTAAACTGAGTTTAAATATAATTGACGTTAAATTTGAACACCAGTAATAATTGGAACGGTTGAAATAGGAAACTGTCGCTTGTTTCATTGTAGTTTTTGAACTCTTATTTCAATAACTGTAAAAAAGTAGAGCACAATTTTCATTAAATTTATAATTAATGAATATTGATTATTATTCGGAAATAGTGGTTTATCACTAGAACACAGCACATAATTAGAAAATCAGTTATATTTCTTTATCTGAAAAGATGAAAGCATATTTCCAGATCGTCTGTGAACTTAGTTCATTTTCTTTCAATTTTGTCACTTACACCCCATGGCTTCTGGGGTCCTCAATTATAATAAAATTATCCTAGAAATCAAGGGAAATATAGTCATTTGTAAGTAACAGCGTGAAACGCGTCTATTCTTAGTCATAAAACTTTTCGAATATAGATAGTATTATGTTGTATTCTGTTTTACCAGAATAAATATTGGAATACGTCCTTTGGTTAGTTTGGATATTATGGCACATATTCAGATTAAGATTTAAGAGTCAATTAAAGGGCATTGTTTATAAAATATTGAGCAATAAATTATACAAAAATATAAAGCTTCAAAAAGATGTGAGAGACAAAAGTAATTCCTATGTCATTTCTCTTAAAATATTAGCAATATTATAGTTAAAAAAATAAACAAATATTACATTTATGATAAGAAATATAATACGAAATAAAATATAGGGAACTTTAGACGAAAGAGTATAATAATTGTTGGAAACTGTATCCTATAAATTTGATCTAAAGAATAAGTAATGCAAAGCTGATTATATCAAAAAGGATCATCTTGAAATTAGATAAATTCTTAGCTTCGAGACGAAAATTATGATCCTGTTTTATATATTTTTACATCATCAGCGTGTTTATTATTTAAAAAATTTAAATTGTAGTCATCAGATTGACAGATGGTGACAAAAGCCTAGCATATCTTTAACGTCTAAACATAAAAATATTTTTCTAATACTGGAAGACGAAAATTTTCATTTTACATAGCTATAGTTCAATATATATGAATTATTAAAACATGATCATTTAACAATTAGTAAAAGAATTTAATGACACATAACTCTTCGTAAGAAGCTATCTAGAGCACCAATTTGTAAATATTTCTTGTTATTATTTTTTTGTTACATTGTAAAAGTCCTGTCTTGTCTGTTTTCACATGCTGAACTAGACCTTGGTCTTCGCCACCAGTTGGACAGAGTAGAATTTCCAGCACTGTTTCGCCTTGGATTTGGAGACTTCACAGTCAAGGAACTATTTACATTTAAATGCTTTTTAGAATCTCTGCTCTGGACTACCTGAAATGTAAACGGTTTATCTTTATAGGCTTGTATTATAATTAGAATCCTGCATTGTGCCGGGTAACATGATTTTATTTACCTGATTTTTAGTTGAAATACTGTTTGTCTTAATTTCTCCTACTCTAGTACAATTAAGATAAAAAGAATTAGTATATAAGTAGAAAATAATTGTACCTCTCGAATAAATTCTCGAAATGCTTGTTCCACATTTTCAGGATCTCTGGCCGCAGAACACTCATAAAAGGAACAACGGGGATAAATTAATGCCAGTCTTTGTCCTTCAAGAGTGGTAACTTTCCTGAAAAAAAAAAAAAAAAAAAAAGAGCCTAAAAAATGAGTCTATTTTACTTTAGACAAAAAAATCTGAACATTCATTTCATTTAAAAAAGAAAATTAAATGAATCTTATCTAATAAACACATTTATAAAATCAAGAAAATATGTTTCTATTACAGATATATATCATGAACTTTGCCACACATGAATAGTTTGTTGAAAAAAGTTTGTGTGTGCTGCAAAATAATTTGAATAATGCTATAGTAGTTGAAGTGTCAATTAATTTTTTAGTTAAGATGTAATGTTGTATTTTACTATTTAGTTCCAGCACATTGTTTTCTCGCGCTATGAAAGTTTGGGGAAAAAAGGAAGCTCCTATTTAATCTTTTTGGTTCGAGCGTCTTTTATAGAATTTTTAATTTTTTATCACCGGTTTTTCAAAACAGAATTTTTTGAATAATTTAATCGGGAAAATGTAAAAAAAAACTACTTCTGTAATGTATTTCTGGCATTTTAAAATCTTTTACAAAATATAACCCATAGAGGCAATCGGAGGTTTTTCGCAATTTCCCTTAATTTCGATTTTCTGGTTAAGGGGGCTCAGGGGTTGAAAACTTTTCAAAAAACCGCATAAAAATATTTGCATTTTTAACGGAGTTATAAGCATTTATGCATCAATACTTACATAGCCGCAACCATATAATTTCAACTTTAAGTCGCGTTTTCTCAAAACTTGATTTTTGATGACTAACACCAAGATTAAAAAAAAAACTATTTGATAATATGACTTAATTTTTTTTTTTTTTTTTTTTTTTTTTTTTTTTGCATGCATATAACATCATTATCTAGATTATGAATTAATATATTTTAGATAGTTTAATATTTTGAGTATTTTTAATGGAAAAATTTGTATTTTTTAGGTTTTTTAAATTTTCAACTTTGAGAGATTTTTTAGTACTGTTTTTATTAAGGGATAGTTATATCCTTAATTCATAATCTAGATTATGATGTTATATGCATGCAAAAATATTAAGCCATTCCATCAAATAGTTTTTTTTTTAAATCTTGGTGTTAGTCGCCAAAAATCAAGTTTTGAGAAAACACGACTTAAAGTTGAAATTATATGGATGCGGCTATGTAAGTATTGATACATAAATGCTTATAACTCCGTTAAAAATCCTAATATTTTTATGCGGTTTTTTGCATTGAATTAAGAATTAATTGAATAATCAAACTAGATCATAAAAAATCGATTTTTTGAAAAGTTTTCAACCCCTGAGCCCCCTTAAGATGAGTTTTGAAACTCATGTCCTTATATGTTTTACACACAAAAAATTAATTGTTTAAGTGAATTGTCAATATATATAGTTCAAAAGGTCAAATGTGTTAACTTTTATCTTTGTAATTGAAAAAAGAAATCGTAATGATGACGTGAGTTTTGAGTCAAAGAAACAGAATCATACCTTACATTAAAACTTACTTACCATTGTGAAACTCTGATCATTAATCTGCGAATTTTGCATTCAGCTGATAACACTTTCATATTTATTAGTTTTGTGCCTAACATTCAATTAATGCTACCTGCGATCATCTTACATGAATGATACAACGAAAACAACTGTTCGCAGTGCAATATCATAAATTCCAAAAATACAGATAGCCATCTGAAACATTTTTTTTTTTAAAAATTTAAATAAGATTCCTTTAAAAAATAAAAAATCAATAAAAGACAAAGATGATAGCCTTTTAAAAAGATTAGTTTAAGGATGAGTTCATGTATGCCATACTGAAGTATGTTGAATATGCCTTTCAGCACATTTTAATTTCTGCTTGAATAAATGTGTTATTTAGTTTAGTTTTTTTTAAGCAGGAAAAGCGAAATAATATTATATGTTTTGGTGTGCACTAATATACATTAGAGAAATAAAAATTAAATTTATGTTATTAAGTAATATTTTTACAATATGCCAGTGAAGCTAGCACATACAGTAATTGTAATGTAAACTAATTGGCTTAGAAATCATTGTATGTGATTTTTTTAATTTATGGAAAGAAAAAGAAATGTAATTTTAATCTATACTGAAATATAACTTACAGTTATTAATTTAGTTCATTTCACATTATAAAAGAGAAGACATATTTAATTTAATCAATCGAAAATGTAGATAACATTTCTGGGATAATAGACGAAAATTAAGAATGTTACATTTTGCTAATGACGTGATTTTTATGGTATTAAAATAGATTGCCTTTATAAGTTACTGATAATAGAATTTCATTCGTAGAGAAATATTTCGCGAGCTCGCCATTATCGAAAAGGTAATGCAAGTATTTGTTTATTTAGTAAAACACGTTGAAGCAATGAACAAGTTTTGTAGTGCAGGTTTTTATTGTTTGAAAAACCTCCAAGTAAGCAAAAACTTAAAAAAAAAACGGACGATTTTACGTAAAATATACTGGAAATCAGGACACCAATGCAATTCATTATGTTTTAAAGGAAAACTTCCTATAAATTCCAAAAAAATTTCCGCTTTTTTTTTTTTTTTTTTTTTTTTTTTTTTTTTTTGCAAAAATTTGCTGGAATTTATGGAAATTTTTCCTTTAAAAAACAGTGAATTGTACTGGCGTCCCGATTGTCAGTACCATCTCCATTATATTGTCCTTTTTTTTTACTGTGTACGTCCTGTTTCTGCGTGTACGTTCGACTCATTGTTCTATCAGAATATATTTGCCTACATTCTGAACAAATTCGGAAAATGGTATTTCATACGGCATATTTCCAACAGCATTTTATTGAAATCTTTCAGTTTTTTAGTAAGAATTATAGGGTATTTCATACGGCATATTTCCAACAGCATTTTATTGAAATCTTTCAGTTTTTTGGTAAGAATTATAGCAAAATGTAGACGAAATCTAGATGATTGTTCTTTACGTCACATTTTATTAAAACGATACTGTAAAAATAATGTTAAATTGATATATGTACCTTCAAACAAAAACAGAAGTTTTTATTGAATATTTCGAATAACAGACGATGTCCTATTACTGCGCTTTTTGCTCCTTCTTTTTCGAAAAATGGAGTAATTTAATTGCTCTATAGAAATTGCATTCAAATCAAAAAATATTTATATCTATACGTCAGAAATTAACTGAAATTTTCAAATTCTGAGAGTTAATATGAAATCCTTCAGACCAAAAATTCGCCTTGGTTACATCGCAAAATTTCCAGAATTCCAGGAAGAGATATATAAAATACATACAATCTGATTTTAATATAATAGAAACAAATGAGTAGATAATAACAAACATTGCCGTTTAGTCTTTAAATAAAGGTTGGATTTTTTTCAGTTTATCTTGTATTTAAAACGCATGAGACTGTTTTGTTTCTTTAGAATTATGTGGGTATTTTTACTCTTTTTGTGAGGGGGGGGGGGCTTTCAAAAATCTTCATTAACATTTTCGTGATTACTTTCATTTAAAGGAACAATGCAGTCAAAATCCTATTAACTGGCTTTTCAATGCATTTGCCATTTGATGAGCTTCCAAACATATTGTTTAATTTATTTTCCTGAAATATTTTATGATTTGAAGACATAAACATTCCACTTTTACAGAAATTAACAGAGCACAGTTTTTTATCCAGAATTTGCCAATTAATATTATTTTGTCTGCTTAAGTACCAGCAAACTTATTTTTTAGATTAGTCATCCTCAAAATAAATTCAAATAACTACAATTCCTTAGAATGAAGTTGAGGAAAAAGATAAAATATCACTATCGCTATTAAATCTTATTTAACTTATTATCTTCTTTCATTTCTTATTACTTATCCATGCATTATTATTCTTAAAGCATGTATGTCAAGGTATTATTATTAATACATGGTTGTACAAGCAAATTTCCGGATTAGTTTTGCACCATGTCAGGGAGTGCAATCACAATACTACGCTCGCAACTATGGCGACCTGCAATCTTTAAATGCACTATGCCAAAACACATTGCTGCATTAAAATCAAGATTTTTTGTATAGGGAGGAGAGAAAGTAGGTGTGTGATATAATCTGTGATTACATCTTTGACAAAATAAATGAGAAAAGAACGAAAAAAATTAAAATTTTATTTTCAAAATCGAAAGAAAATCTTCGAACATTTTTCAGCAACATTAGAAAGATGAAAAATGAGTCATAAGGCACTGCTTTACATGACACTTGCCTTTTAAAGTTGAAAAATCATTCCTTAAAATTGATTCACAACCTTTAAATTGACGGAAGCATTGTTTCGAGTAGCCGAGATCACTTCTCACTTTCAGGTAATAGTCACCTTTTGAACAGTCTATGCTATGCAACACTGCATAAGATTCATTTCCTCTTTAAAAACAAGCTTATCTAATTAATTTTAATGTCATTGCTGCTAGTTTACGCCGCTCAATCCATAGTTTCACGCTTCATTGTTTCCCAACTTTTATTCCATAAAATAATCACAGACTACAAGGCGCATATTCTCGTCATCACTAGAACAACTCTCAATAAATGATTTTTCCCAGAAATGCCTCTGCATCCTGCCTCATAAGACTTAAGATCATTAAAACAGTAAATGAAAAAATGTGCTATTGAACTAACTGAAAAATGTTTGATACACTCATATGCATCTACTGAATTTTTCAACTAGATATAACGTTAATTGAAATGCTAAAGAATCGGAAAGCACACCCATTTCTGCGTCATTAATAACGGCGCTAAAACATTTTAATAACTTGTATAATTACACTTTAGTAGTTTCACAATTGTAGCGGTTATACTTAAAAGTTTATTAAATTCAAGATATAGCTATTTTTAGGTGCATTCGTAATTATGTAAATACGTAGCACATATTGTTGTCGCTCAGTCCGTCCGTCTGTCTGTCTGTCTGTCCGTCTGTCTGTCCGTCCGCATATAACAACGCAAAAACTACCCAACCGAATCGTTTGAAATTTAAAATACATAATTATTACATAATTTTGTCGAGTCATTTCAAATTTTATGAAAATCGGATGGATAGATCAATTGCAGGGACAATCAAAAGGATTCCGTTACATTACGGTCAATGGGGAAAAAAGTTTCAAATGCATTTTAATCGTTTGAAATTTAAAAGGTATATTTATTACATAATTTTGTTGAGTCATTTCACGTTTTATGAAAATCGTATGGATAGATCAATTACAGGGACAATCAAAAGGATTCCGTTACATTGAGGTCAATGGGGAAAAAAGGTTCAAATGCATTTTAATGGTGTTACACTCATTTGAATATAACAGAATTGACATGAATCTATGAAATATGTACTAAAAATACATTTTGTACAATCTGTGATGCAAAGAATATTTATTATTAAATTACAGGGCCACACAAATGTATTCCACTAAATAATGTTATACGGAGAAACATTGTTTGGGGGGTGTTTTAATTATATTAAACTACTTCACATTTTATGAATAAGATATACGTTAATGAAGTATAATAAAAATTACTCCCTGCATATTTACAGGAACACAAAGATTTCGACCACTATACTGTATCCAAAGTACGCTCTACTATATCAGCAAGATCTGAATATTTTAAAACTTCGTTATCAACGAACGCACCTCATTTGCTACGCTTTACGTGCAATTTCACACTTGTTTTAATTACAAAAGTTCATTTAATACAACTTAATTCTAAAACGTATAGATTTCTGTCAATCTGAAAACAATTACTGAATATGTTAGCTAACGAGCCCATTAAGTAAATAGCACAATGTAATATTTCTCCAAAGATGCAAAATGTATTTCGTATCTCATTATGCTGAATACTTCAACCCACTTTTAATGAAAGCTATTACCCGTAAAACTAGAAGAATTTAAAACATCCAAGTTAATGTTAGTATAACTTTACATATAAAAATGATACGCTTTATATATAAGATAATGTTTTGCGCCTCTTGTTCCTTAATATTTTATTCTAAGTTTTTAATGATACGCAATAACACAAATTAGATCATCATTGTAGTTGTTTTCTTTTCTAAATGTAAAAAATAATGCATCTATAAATATTTTTTTCAGCATCATATAAACAAGAGTTAAAAAATCTGCTGAACTCCAATAAGAATTTCTAAAAATATTTACGAAAATATCCGGTTTCAATATATATTCTAAGTCTTCCAAGAAATAGTGAATTTTTTGTGTTATTTACAGTTTTCAAAAGAAAATTTCTAAACATTTCTTATTTTTCATTGAAGTTTTCACTGAGTAATCCCTTCATATACGACAAGACAGACGTGACGAAACTTAAAAAATTCAATTTTTTCATAAACAATCACCTACTTGGAACAGTTTTAGATGTCAAAAACGTACTTAAAGATTATAATGTCGCCTCTAGCTTTTTAAAAATAAGATTAGCTGAAAAACTTATTTTTATATATTGATAGAGAGTATATATATTCAGCATATTGAGTAAATCATGTGCACCGCGCAATTTAAATACAAACATTTCTTAATTTTTACTAAAATTTGATAAATTTAAATAAAATTAAATTTAGAGATAATAATTTATGTTGGAATAATACTTGATTTCATTTCTGTTAAATCTAAAACTAAATTCAATTGTGAAAAACCTCAGGACATGAAAAAGAATTTAACTAGTCTGATATAGCAATCACAAATCTTACTTTTATGTCATATATATTAAAATTTCGAAATTCTCTATGACAGTGCCATAATTAAATGGCAATTAATGTCTATCATGAAGATTCTAAAGATATGAAATTTCGTGCATTAGTTCTTGAGATATGACTATCGCTGAAATCGTATAAATCGTACAAAATTAAGAATAGCAGAGCCAACTGTTGATATATTAACACCAAAACATAAACAAAACCTATTTATGTCAAAGATTAACTGAACCTGAAATTTGATGGAAATCCGTGCATTTATTCTTGATGTAGAACCGTTGTAGAAATCGTAACAATTTCTGTTTAGCAGCACCACCTGTGGAACTCGTTAGAACAAAATATAAACTGCATCAATTCATGTCAACGAATAATCAAATATGAATTGTGATAGAAATCTGGTGCATTCGTTTTTGTGATAGAGCTGTCTCGGAAGTCTTAAAAAATTCAGTATAGTAGTGCCACCTATTGAGAGATTTACATCAAAACGTAAAAAACATCAATTCATGTTAAGGACTAACTGAATATGAAATTTGAGGAGATTCCGTGCATTAATCCTGGAGACAGAGCTATAGCGAAAATCGCACAAAATACATAATAGAAGAGCCACCGGTTAAGCGATTTGCACCAAAATGTAAAAAAAACGTCAGTTCACGTCAAGGAATATACGAATCTGAAGTTTGATAAAAATCCGTGCAAATGCGGAATACCTTAAAAATGCTGCATAGCAGCGCCTCCTATGGAGCGATTTACACCAAAACATAAAAAACTTTAATTCATGTCAAGGGCTAACTAAATCTGAAGATTGGTTAAATAACATGCATTAATTCTGGAGATAGAGCTATTATGGAAATCGCACAAGAGACAGCATAGCAGCACCTCCTGTTGAGCGATTTACACGAAAAATTAATTAGCACTAATTTATATCAAGGACGAATTAAATATACATTTTTACTAAATTCCATGTATTATGTAACATACAGACATATTACATACAGGGACACAGACTCAAATACTGAGAGAGACAACTTGTAAAAACATGTTTTTCGGGTTCTCTGACCCCTAAAATGTGTAAATCCGTCGAAAACCGAAATTCGAAAATTTTCACACATTCAATACCTTCTTGTAAAAATAGATGAAAGTAAAAAAGGATAAAATATAGGAAACATTAGCACAAGGTAAATTGCCTGTTTCAGACAATTTGCAATGAAATTTTTAGAATTACCATTCGCCATACAGTAAATTATAATAGAAATAGTTTTGATATTCATTGCTATTTAAGATAAAAGAATTTATAACGTGCATTTTTTTTTATTTTTTCGTAGATAAGGAGTTTATCTCAATTAGTATTTTAATGAATGAAATCGTTAAAATGGACAAGCATTAAAACCTTAATAAATTTATTATAATAAAAGATCTTTATTTTTATTTATTTTTTATTTTTTAGATGTAGAATAAAATTTAAATTTAATAATATCTGTAACTGAGTTTTATAGAAATAATATTTTGTTAACTTAAGATTGAATATAATTTCACATAAAGAAGTACTTTACAATTAAATTAATTAAAAAATATAAAATACAAAATAAGTTAAAAAAGGACGTGTATACAGTGAAAAACTTCATAAGCTAAAAATTTCATGTTTTGAGTGAAAAGAATAGCACACAGTCATGGGAATAACCCCCCCCCCCCCCCAAAAAAAAAAAAAAAAAAAAAAAAAAAACTTACTAACGCCTCAACAAATTATTGTAGAAAAAAGTTGTTGGTACCAAAGGATTTGAAGTAAAGTGTACTATTAAATGATGCATATAAAATGTGCTAGGTGACATGTACATATTAAAACGAACCGAAACTTTTTTTTTCAACGGCAATACCCAATTTTAACAAAATTTTTCTAATTTTTGGTAAAATTATGCCTAATATATATATATATATATATACATGTATTACCCATTTTAACGAAACATTTGTCGTGGCTATAGCCGAAAGATATAAAGCGACTAAAATGGTCTTATTGGTAAAAAATAATATACATTAATAGAAGAGACATAATCATTCTGTAACATTCCAATAATTGAGTACATAAATTCAATTTAGATGCAGCCTCCAAAATATGCTTGTTTTAAAATAATTAATTTCTTGGAAAGTAATTGTACAATAAGAAATTTATGAAAATTTGAATTTAGGCTAATTTAAGGGTGCAAAATCTATTTATGGTGGCAAAATTATTTGTTGGTATTGAATTAAAGGACAAAATTTGGATTTATTTTTATATGAAAATGGCCCCCTAAGCGATTTTATATACATCATTTAAAAGTAGACATTATTTATAATCTTTTGCTAACAGTAACTTTCTACTAAAATAATTTATTGCACAATGCACAGTTGATAGGGGGTGGTTACCTTTTTCTTCTACGATTGTACGTAAAAGGTTTAAAATATCTCGAACTTAAGGAAAGGTAATTTTAGCAATTTTTGGAGCGAATTATTATTAGTAGTATTGTTATTTGCATATGTTTGTTAAGATTTCTATATTATACTATTTACTTTTGGATTTTCCTTGTTTTGTAAATTTGCATATGCAACAATAACGCTTTCAACCATTAACAAAATGAAGTGATAACTGAATGTTCTATATAATAATTCTGAACTATTCTATATAATAGTTCTATATATTCTATATAATAGTTCTGAACTATAGTAGAACTTTCCTATTCTGATAAAATATATTAATAGGGTATGTATCTTCACTATTGAATTTTTTTAAATTATTAAAATTTTTAATGATTTATGTGAAGTGAAAATTCATGTGAAAGGTTATAGCTGCTTCTGCCCTCTTGAGTTATAAAAAGATACATATATATAGTATGTAATTCATTTTATAATCTGAAATCCCCCTCCTTTTTTATATAGTTGTAAATGAAACTATATTCAGTAATTTAAAGCAACATTTATACTAATTTTTTTTTTTTTTTTTTTTTGTTATTTTTGTTATTGATGTTTTAAATCAGCAGCTCTCACTGTTTTATTGATGTTAAAAAATTAAATTTAATCGACGCATTATATAAAAAAAATTCTCATTTATTTGAAAAAAAGGAAAATTCTAAAAAAAAAAATCTAAAAAAACAAAATAAAGTGGGAATAAAACAAAACATTTAACATTTAACAATATTCGTTACATTTTTGTAAACTTAAAATTTACGAAATTTAGCTTTTGGTTTTCGCCTTAAATTAACATTGTTAAAAAAAAAAAAAAAAACATTCTTAACAAATTATTTGCGCTTAACAAAAGAAAAAAAAAGTTCTAACGAGAGCTATTTAATTGACACATTAAAAAGAATCAAAATATATAAACACATAAATACTAATGAAAATAATGATAAGTATCAAAATTCAACATTTAACAGACGATAGAGAATATGCAATCCATTTTAAACGTTGATTGAAAGTTTCAGTTCCTTATGTGATTGGCAATTTATCTTTAAATGTTACTCACAGATTGTCAGTTTTTAACACATAAAATATTAAATTAAGAATATATTTTGGAAAATATTTTGGCAACAAAAAGAACATATAATATTCATTTCCTGGGGTGATTTTTAAACCCTAAAACCTATTCTGGGATTCATTTTATGAAAAAGAACTTATATCCAAAATATGAAATACATCTGATAAATGTGCATAAAAACAATTTAACTAATTTAAGGGGAGGTTATAATCACTCGTCCCTTTTTAATTAGCAAAATAATCCCATATCTAATCAGGGATACACCTTATCATAATGAATCTATAATCCAAAATTTGAAGCAAATCCGATAATTCTGCGTAAAAAGCCATTTATTTAATTTAAGGGGGTGAGGGTTGTATTCGATTCACCTTCTATACTTAGCCATTAAACTCTTAGAACTATTCAGGTATTCACCTTTTTAGAAAATACCTACATTTAAAAGAAATACAGGGTTGTTATAATTAAAGTTCGCCTATTCAGAAGGCTCTGGAGCCGGTTCTATTGCTCCAAACGAAACAAAATTTCACTAGTACATAGTTGAAGAGATGCGCTCTGCGAAAATCGAAAAAAAAATAGTCACATTTTTTGTCACTAGGTGGCGCTGCGCAAATATTTAAAGTGAAGTTTGCAGATTCATTATATCAATATCAGTCAATCCAGACGAAACACACAAATTTAAAAGTTTCAACAAACTTCAACAAACTGCGAATTGTTATAATTAAGTTCACATAATCAGATAGCTCTAGAGCCTGACCTATGACTCCAAACAATACAGAAAAATGAAGATCATTTCATGTGATGTAAACTGCATCGACAAAAATAAAACATGTTGCTCGGCAGTAAAGAAATAACGAAGAATAACATAATGCATGCTCAATGAATCTTCTGCCATTTTTAATAATGCATTCCATTCTCAGAATTGTGATTTCTACAGCATTGCGTAAACTGTCCTGTAAGATTGAGCGAATGCGAAGTCTAATACTATCTTTCAGATCAGAGATTGTCTGATATCTGTCTTTAGATACAGAATCTTTCAAAAATCCCCAGAAAATAGAGGAATTCCCAAATATTGGCTTAAATATTGGTTCAGCGCCACCTACTGACAAAAATTCTAACTAATTTTTTTTTCATATTCGCAGAGCGCATGTCTTCAACTACGTACTAGTGAAATTCTGATTTGTTTGGAGCCATAGAACCGGCTCTAGAGCCTTCTGAATAGGCGAACTTTAATTATAACAACCCTGTACATCGGGTAATTCTGCATAAAAAACGATTTATCTAATTTGAGGCGAGATAATTGCCCCCCCCCCTTATTAATAAGCAAAAAAATCACATAACTAATCAGAGATACTTCTTATCATAATTAACTTATGTCCAAAATTCCAAACAAATCGAATAATTCTGCGTAAAAACCTATTAATTTAATTTAAGAGAGATTATTCCCCCATTCTCCCTGTATGCTAAACCATTAAATTGCCAAATCTCTTCAGGCATTATATACTATATATAAGCCTTATCAGAAAGAACCTATATCCAAAATTTGACACACTTTGGATAATTCTGCATAAAAACCGATTTATCTAATTTAGGACGGTTCAGTGAATTAAGTGATGAAAAATGAGCCACTGCCCTTCAAGGAGTTAATAAACATCAAATTTGTAGATACATGTTACCGAATTTTGTCAGAATTTATACTTTTAAACGAAAACCTAATCTCTTATCAGGATCAATGCAATATTCATATTTTTTCTTTATTCTACCTCTACCTGAAAAAAAGGATGGATTCATAAAATTTTTTGAATTTCGGTCTTCGTCGGATTTACACGTTTTAGGGGGTCAAAGATTCCAAAAAACACGTGTTTACGAAATGTCTCTCTGTGACATAAATTTTGTGGACACTCTATCTCTAGAATTTATAAACATAATTTCACAAAACTTTATATTCAGTTAGTCCCTGAAATACACTGGTGATAATTAGTTTTTGGTGTAAAATCGATCAATAAGTTGCGCTGCTATGTTGATTTTTTACGATTTACTCAACAGCTATATCTTGATAACTAATACGCATATTTCATCAAACTTCCGATTCAGTTAGTCCTTGATATGAACTGATGTTTGTTTACATTTTAGTGTAAATGTTTCAAGAAGTGGCGCTGCTATGCTGTATCTTTCACAATTTTTGCTATCGTTCTGTTTCAAGAATTAAGGGTGTATTCCAAACCAAATTTCTTATATTCCGATTCATTTTTAAATTCCTTTTTGCTCTCAAGTGCATCAAACTGGCAAATTCTATTATTAAGAAAGTACACAATGTGCCGTGCTTATGGAGTTTTTGATAAATGGAGAAAATATTGAAAAAAAAAGAAAGGCTGTCAAAGATGACGTTTTGAACCGAAGTTTTTGAAGCGGAAGATCTAAAACAAAAAACAAAACAAAAATAAAATAAAATAAAAATAAAAGATCAGAGTGAGAAAATAATTGTTTATAAATCCAATTCTAATGAATTGAGGGGAAAATTAAATCACACGGCATCTTCAAAAACCATCTTAGCAAATTTCATGTTTCTACTTTAAAAAATTCGTCTGAAAATGTATCAGAAAATTTCGAGCTGTTGAGAGTGGGAACATATTTTTTCGAATCCACCCTTAATGCACGGAATTTAATAAAAATTTACTTCAGGTAGTCATTCATATATATTGACGCTGATTAGTTTTGGTGTAAATCTCTCAATAGGTGGAGCTGCTATGCTGCATTTTTCACGATTTTTGCAACAACTCCATCTCAAGAACAAATACACGGAATTTAATGAAAATTTATTATCCTGGTAGTCCCTGATATAGATTGTTGTTGATTAGTTTTTGGTTCAAATCGCTCAACAGGTAGCGTTGCTCTGCTGCATTTTTACGATTTATACGACAGTTTTATCTCATTAACTAATGCACTAATTTCCGTCGTCGATTCCGTTTGTGATTTTTTTTTTCTGCTATGTTTAAAAATTGACATCATAAACATTGAAATCAAAAACAGAAAAAAAAAATAAAGGTACCAAAGCACACTGTTAAAAATTTCTTCGTCAGAAAACGGTCATTTGAACGGCAGCATTCTGTCCGGCATTTTGACCGTAATTCAAGATAACAGTTACTTAACCGTATTATACATATATTGTCATATGACCGTAAAAAAATATATATATGGTCATTTGACCGTAGTTGTATAAAATGGTCATTTGACCATAACTCAATGAAATGGTCATTTGACCGTAATTGTATAAAATTATCATTTGACCGTAATTGTATGAAATGGTCATTTGACCGTAATTGTATGAAATGGTCATTTGACCATAATTGTATGAAATGGTCATTTGACCGTATTTGTATGAAATGGTCATTTGACCGTATTTGTATGAAATGGTCATTTGGCTGTATTTGTATGAAATGGTCATTTGACCGTATTTGTATGAAATGGTCATTTGACCGTAATTATATGAAATGGTCATTTGACTGTAATTGTATGAAATGGTCATTAGACCGTAATTGTATAAGATGATCATTTGACCGTGAAATGTACATGGTATGGTTTTTTGACCGTATTATGATTTTATTAACATATGACTGTAAAATATGTATGTATGGTCATTTGATTGCATTATAGTTTTATTAATATATGACAATAAAATATATAGGGTGTTTTTGAATTTGATCGACGAATTCAGAGAGGTGATAGTAGGCATCAAGAGGATGAAAAATTGTCATAGAACATCTGATGGTTGCAAGCCACATTGAGAGGAGAAATTCACAAAAGTAGTTTTGAAGGGTGTTACATTCAGTGGAACAAATAATAAGCAGACAAACATTTATTTGACCTAAGCAGGAATACAATGCATTGCAGTTTGACATCAGAAGGACATAACGAGGAATTTTCATAGGAATTATTTGAAATTGAGGCCACAAAGGTAATTGCACAGCAGACATCTACAAGATTGCTGTGCAATGACATTCGCATATGTAATTTTGAACAATACCTGTAAAAATGCCTTGTCATGTCTTTTCTGATGTCAAATTGTAATGCATTGTATTCCTGCTTAGATCAAATAAATGTTTTCCTATTTATTTGATCTACTCAACACACACATTTAACTATTTTTGTGATTTTCTCTCACTCAACGTGGTTTGAAACCACCCCATGTTCCATGAAAAATTTTCATTCTCTTGATGCTTACTAGAAACACTCTGATTTTGTCGTCCAAATTCAGTAACACCTTGTATATTTTATAAGCATACACTAATAAATCCACAATAAAATCAAATGATAGTACATAGATATTTTACAGCCATATGTTAATAAAATCATAATACAGTTATATAACCACAATAACTCCTCAGAATTTGTCAGTCAAATTTAAAAACACCCTGGACATGTTCGGTCTTTTGACTATAAATTTTAGATAAGTTATTTAACCATATTTTCAGTTTGTTATATAAGTTATATATATATATATACACATTGGTGCCAATTTTTGAAAAATATTGGGTGGGCTCAAAATTTTTTGAACAAATACAAACTTATTGGGTGGGTTCGATTATTAATGGGTGGATAGAGATATCAAATTATTGGGTAGGCGCCTATACAAGATGGCGCCACTGTATATAAAGTTTATATAACAAATATATATATATATATGATTATTTGACCTTATTAAAAACAAACAATCAAATGCTCATATATATTTTTCACAGTTGTAAAACTATAAATTAAAAATGTATGTAATAAATTAGAAATAAAAATTCTTATTTTATGTAACAAGAGTATCAGAAGTACATGTCAAATTGTATCAAATTGATTTCAGTCTTAAAAAAAATAAAATAAATAATTAGCTGTTTTTGTACAATAAATAATAAATTAAAAAATATAAACAGACTATACTGATTATGCTCATGTAATACTGATGTATGTAATACTGATTATGCCCAACCAGGAACCTACTTTTCTTTTAGCCATATAACAAATAATTCATTACTGCCCTAGATTAAAATTTCTTAATCATGCAATGTAGATTATTATCCATGGGTTTCTTTTTCCTATTAGAATATCGATATTTATTGAACAAGAACATCAATGTATTTAAAAAAATCACATATTTTCAAAGAATAAAATTGACCAAAACTTTACATTTACTTCCAAGATTCTTGTCATTTTTAAATTAGAATTTATTTTCTCTCAACATACAAATTTATCTAAATTTTCTTATTTTCAGTTAAATGCTTGAAACTGCCACTGCCTAGCAAATCAAACTTTTGTGATTTTTTAAAAATGAAAAAATAGTGTTTTGTTATTCTTGCAAAACTTGGTATATAGTTTAAATGTAGAACACTAATGAAAGAGACTTTCAGAAATTGTGTATGTAGTTAACTTAATAGATTTTTTACAATATCATAACATAAATCAATTATTTACTGAGAAGTTTACTACAGTATGTTGGGATTTTAATCCTTTATGTTCATAATTATGAATTTGTGAAACTTCTGTTTTCCAAAGCACTTTTCGTGAATATTTGAAGCTACATTAGAAGATTTACACAATAATTTAATAAATTTTAGAAGAATTTTGCTAAATAAAATTAATTAAATTTGAATGTATAGAGATTCTGTGCAATATTTTTAATTCCAATTTTGTAATTTATAGAATCAACAAATGTACAAATATAATGCTCTTACAACTGAAATATAGAAATATTTCCAAACTTTAAATTACCCCCCCCCCCCCCCCTCTATTCTTTCAATGCCAAGAAAGTTAAAAAGATGAAAATGGAAAATAAATCATCCTTTTAGAAATATTTTTTGCAACCAATAATGTTTTTAGAACAAAATAATATAAAATAAGTATAGTTCATTCTAAATTGTATTACTACAGTCAATGCACCAGATGAATCTTGGAACAAGTTATTTTAATGGTGATTTAAAATGCCATTGGGGACTAAAGAATTAATGAAATTATGACTAATTTACTTGCAGAATAAGTTTTGAATATTTAGATTTTGAGTTGATATAGCAAGAATATACATATTACTATACTTGTGTTTTTTAAACATATTTCCTATATATATATATATAAATATTTTGTAATAAATTTAATACAACTGCAAAAAACTGAAAACAATATCAAAATATTAACAACTTATTCTCTAAATGACTTATACAGTTCCAGCACAGTCATTGATTATCTGAAATGTATGAATTTAGTATTAAAGTGGAATACAAGTTAACTTAATGGGCCTTCACAAACAAATACGTAGAAGTTTAATTGACTATTAAAAACATGTATAAATTGCAAATCATTAAGTATCATTTTCAACATGAAAATGAAAAAAAGATTGATTGATTAATAAAAATGAATCCAATAAATTTATAATTTTTATAATTGTGAACAAACACTATTTAACAAAACTTCTACATATTAATCACTGGCAGAGAAAATAATAAAAAAAATTATGCATGTGTATTTAGAAAAAATACTTAAAAGTCAAACTTGTTTGTTTTAGTACATTAAAAAAATAAAGATAATAATTATGAATCAGAAATAATCACAAAACAAACAATAAAAATACAGAAATACATTTATTATAATTAATAAATTACACTAAATTAATATACATGATTATATTAATAAAATTTTTTTTTTGTAGAAATATTCATTGGTTGGCCATACTATACAATAATATAATTAAGTATGCCAATTGATTTGCTGTAGTTTGTTCCACACACAGGATTCATCAAGATTGAGCACCTTAAAGAAAAAGTTAAACGCATTAAACTTAGATATAATATAACAATATTTTGATTTAAAAAAAAAATCAAATGCATTTTCAATACAAAAGTAATTTATTAAAAGTTTTATAAAATCCTCTTAAGGCTAAGATTTAAAAAAAACTGACTACAGGGTTGGTGATTTTTGACGTTTCAATTATGATGTCAAAACGCTCTTGTGAAAAACCCCATCAAAAACCCAAAATACCTCACCGATTTGAAAAATTTCACCTTGATCCAAACAAAAGATTTAAAATATGAGCTTTAAAAGCTCCCTGTTTTACTTAAAAGGCAACTAAAATAATAGAAGAGAAGTTACAAGTCGAAAATACAACCCGAAATACTAAGAAGTTTTAAATAAAACGTATATTTTTAACTATAGTAACATATTTCTTATTATTTTAGTCACTTTTTTAAGAAAGACTAAGTTTTTTAAAGTTTATATTTTTCTGTTCACATTAAATGTCACACATAACAATATTACACATAATTTTTAAAATTCACTATTTAATGTACATCAATAATTAGTATATATACATAGTATATTATTTTTAAGTGCAACTTTTTAAAAGAGTAAAACTTTTACTTTTTTGAGGGGGGGGGGGAGGGATAGAACTATGCTTTTCTAAAAAATACACACTAAGCTCACATGAACAGAACTTTTTTTTTCTCTTATTTAAAATATTTTTAATTTCACTATTACTTTTAAAAGCTTAAAGCTCTTTTTTGGGGGGGAGGGGGGGTAAGAAAATAAATTTAGAAAAGTGCAGATATTTTAATGTAGGTGTATATAAATATCAACATTGTGTACCTTAAAGAAAATATTAAATGCATTAAACTTAGCTATAATATAACAATACTTTGATAAAATACATTCAGATAAATTTTCAATAGAAAAGTATATATATATATATATATATATATATATATATATATATATATAGAACCATCAGATAATACTACAAATCAACATCAATTACTGTAAAAAAAATTTTTTAATGCCAAACCATATCACACAGAGGAGCTGTCAGAATTAGAAATAAAATTGAAAATGTGGTATTTAGCTCGTTATCAAGGGCAATACTAAATAGTCACATTAATTGCGATTAATATAAAACAAGATAATATGCATCAATTTTACTGTAATCTAGACGATAGCCATTCTATTAACATTGAAACCAGGTTATTAATGTTGTGTTTTGTAATGCTAAACATTTTTTTTAAAACAAGAAGTAGTTTAAAAAAAAAAAAAAGTGAAATCTTCATAAAATATGCTTTGTTTGAACATTTGATTTAGCTCACATTTAGCTTCAAAGAGAATTTGTGGTTACTTGCCAGTGCTGATTATTCTGATATATTTTATGAAAGTAAAGAATCCCCTAACTTTAGTGTCATAGGAAGGAACCCAAATGGTGAAATGGTATCATTAGATGCAATAGCTTTTTGTCCGAGCCTCCTTTAAAACTTTCTCATCTAGTAATGATTTTGCTATCAAGTCCATCTAGCTGACTATCAATTAACCCTTTCAGGGACAAGATATTTTTGCTCCAAAATTGCTTACACAACCAATTCACACAAATCACAAAAAATTTATCTGATAATAATAAAAGACTCCTTATCACGTTTGTTATGAGATCAAAATTGTACTAAAAAATTACTAGTGCTACTTAGCATTTTGGGCAGCAAAATTGATTGTTTGCAGACTGCAAACAGAACCCATGAAAGATTTAGAAAATGGACCATTTTCTAATGCTTCATACACTCAGACTCATAAATCATTTGGCTATAAATAAATGGCTGAACAGGTATGTGCCACAGCATGTTGAGGGGTAAAATTGATCCGAACTATTTAATTGCACAAAATGATTTTCATCTGATTGAAAATTCGAAAATATTTTATTTCAATTAATATATTTTTTAATTATTAAAATTTTATAATTTTAAATAAAATATTACATAAAATCATTGGCTTGCTTAATGTTTACATATTGTTATTAAAATTTGTTTAGTGTGTTAGTTTTTCATGCTTATCATATCAAAACCTCACCCTGGCTTATTTAAACCAAAACCCTTAGCTCATTGCATTCCATTGGATAGTACATTCTTGCGAAAAAGAACTGCATAGAATCAAATTGGAGAAAATATGTAAATTTTTAAATTAAATTTATGAAAAATACATACTTTTTTGACAATTGTTTCACCTAATTAGTATGTTTTAGAAATTTTACAATGAATAATAAAATAATCAGGGTTGGCACGGTTTAAACCAATTGGTTTTAACCATGGTTTAAACGAAATAGTTTTTTTTAGAAGAAATCTAATGACATTTTCTTTTTTTTTCTTTATAATTTACGTGTTTCAAATTATCAGACATAAATAATTTCTACTTTTAACACTTTATTTCAGTAATAAGTATTATATGTTGTGGGTTTTTTTTTTTTTTTTTTTTTTTTTTTTTTTTTTTTTTTTTTTTTATGCATAAGATTTAACCAATTGGTTTTTTTCTATAAAAAGAGCAATTCTTTTTTAGAAGAAATCTAATGACATTTTCCTGTTTCTTTATAATTTATGAGTTTCAGATTATTAGATATAAATAATTTCAATTGTTTTTTAGGAGAAATCTAATGACATTTTCTTTCTTTTTAATTTACGAGTTTCAGATTATTGGATATAAATAATTTCTACTTTTAACACTTTATTTTAGCAATAAGCATTAGATGTATTGAGTTTATGTCATTTTTTATGCATAGGATTAAAATCAGTACACATTGGTGATATCTATTGCTCTAAAGAAAAACTTCAAACATGTGAATTGATCAAAGATAAAATAAATTCAATATTTAGTATAAAATATTTTAATTTTTTTAATAATGCAGATTATTTAATGCAATTAATAATGTAACACAATGATCTTTTAAGATTTTGTACAAGCTGTAAAAGAAATTGTTCTTTTGGGAGATTATCTTGATGAATTAAAAGAAAGACTGGTCGCTAGTTATAGCACTTTTATAATAATTTTTTCCCCTCTGCTATCTGCTGAATCTAACGACTAAAAATGTTAACTTCAAATTGTCACTCAGAAAGAAAAAATCATAAGAAGTATTTGTAATTTATTATTTGAATAATTTTGGAAAAGAATATTTATCAAATTATATCCAAATGCTTATTATTAGTAATCAAAAGATTGTTTATAAAGATTTACAGGGCTTCAATGGTTGACTGTGTAGAACAGTTAAAACTTTCAACATAAGACTGTTTGCTAAAACTGTTTAAATTGAAAAATGATTTTTTTCAATTTTCAGCATAAATTCACTATAATTATTAAATTTAAATTATTTTAAATGAAGTTACACTGCTTATAAACCAATAATGTCTGTTTTTATCAGTAAATATGCATGTATATGTAATAAGAAAAGATTTTTTTTTTTAAAAACCTGGTTTAAACCAAAAAAACTTGGTTTAAACCAAAGAAACTGGTTTTTTTTTTTGGTTTCTTTTTGAAAAAACTTGTTTTTTTCCCAACCCTGAAAATAATTGTTGCATATTATTATGTTAGTGTTAACTCTAAGTTGTTTTAACAGGCTACAAAACCGACATTCCTTTTTTTTTTCTTTTATGCCCCTGACGGCTCTTTTAAAAGGTCTGTAAGTTGTATGTATGTGATCACCATGTTCTATTGAGTTTTGTCAGACCTTCAAAGTTGAAGGCATTCCAATCATGTATAAATCTGTTTAGGGATAGTTACTGGTCCACATTTTGTTGCAAATAGATGTCAATGTGTGCTTGTTTTCAACATAACTGGTTTCAAAATCCAAATACTTGGGAATAAAAACAGCAATTAAATAAATTTTTGAATTGCTTAAAAGGCACAAATGCCAACTTAGTGGAAAAGTTTCCATGCCGGGAATCGAACCCGGGACATCAGTATAGCGCACTGACGTTCTACCAACTATAAATGACATGGAACGACACCCAACAAGGAACATTTTGCTATTACATATTAGCAAGGCAACAAACACAGCTCAAGATGGAATACAATCCACGAGCGACTTATCTGAGGTAGTCACGAAACTCACATTAATCCAGCATCGATTGAATCAATCGATGTTTGATCGTTGAATCATCGATATTCATTCGATGCTGGATTAATTTGAGTTTCGTGATAGCCCCAGATCGGTGGCTCGCAGATTGTATTCCATCTTGTGCTGCGTTTGTAGCCTTGCCAACATGTAATAGCAATGAGTTCCTTGCTGGGTGTCATTCCATGTGGTTTAGTCGGTAGAACATCAGTGCACTATACTGATGGCCCGGGTTCGATTCCCGACATGGAACCTTTTTCACTAAATTGGCATTTGCGCCTTTTAAGCAATTCAAAATTTGATTTTCATTTGAAATGTTATATTTAAGGCGAATTTTCTCTGAAAAAATTTCCATGCATTAATGTTGAGAAATTATCAATCATTATTTTTAATTTAATCAAGAGTATTTTATTAATCATATAGGGATTTTTATTTTAACCTTTTATAATTTGAGATAGTTTTTATTCCATTTCAATTTAATCAAAATTTGTACAGAATTTTTGAACAAATTATACTTTTATAACATCAGTGAACAAAGCTGTAAAATTGCTTTTTTTTTTATTATTGAAAAATATTATTAAAAAATTCTGGTGTGAATTTAACATTACAAAGCACAATTTTCTAGATCTCAAAAAGTTAATAAACTTTTGGAAGATACACCAGTAGAACTCCATTTTAATTTCGATCCACCACATTTATATTATTAATTTTTAAAAATAAAATAAAAAAATCTAGATCTTTTCCACTTTCATTCATGCATATACATTTGTATGCATAGATAGCCAGAAAACATTTTTAATTGTCAATAAAAGACATCTGCTTTTTTGAATCATACACAAAAAATTATGTATAAATTTAATTTATAAATTTAAATGGTTTATTTATAACAATCAATAGAAAGAAATCATACCTTAGCATGTTAACAAAAAGTCAAATTTTAAATTATTAAAAAATACATTACAAAAGACCTTACCCAACAAATTTTCTTATCCTAGTAGAAAGTAAACTGTTCTAGTAATAACTTAAAAATTACACATCTAAATATTTCTTAATAAATTTTTAGATATTAATTAATAGTCAAATAGATAAGCATAAATAGCATTAACCATTTAACATATTTTAGCTTAAGTTCTCTATTAGCACTTTAATTTTAAAATTCAATACTTGATTAAAAAAAAAAAAAAAAAAAAAAAAAAAAAAAAAAAGCTTTAAAAGGATGGACTTATGTCTGCTTTCTTATGTCCTCTATTCCTAAAATGTGCAAGATATTTATAGTCAAACACAATTTTCTTAACAAATCTTGATCTAAATTCTATATAAAACAACTTATTCAAACTATAGATTTAAATCAAATGAAAAAAAATTAATTCATTAAAATCAAGCTAATAATTATTTAAACTAGCAAATCATGTAATTAAATAGAAATACAATGTATCTTTGGCAAAATTTCAAATATGAAACTATGAGAATTGAAAGTATTATACCAGATTTCTTGTTATGAAAACATCAGAATGGCAGGCATCAGAAATATCAAAAAGCAGGACATCAAAAAACTTCAATTAAACCCTGAAAAGAAACAGATGAACAATTAAAAGCAAGTACATGAACAGACTGATAAGGGGCTGGTATATATAATATATGTTATCACTTTAGGGAAGAGGGGGGGGGGTAACCTGGCACGAGATGTCTTAAAGTATCTCTAGAGAGAATGGTAATTTGTCTTTTCATATCATTATCATGCTTGATCCAAACCAAAAATCTCTCTTTTTATTTGTGACTAGTTATTTGCTTCAAAATTTCAACATAGTTTGTAATCTGTTCTTATCAAAATACAAAGTAATTAAAACTTTTAAATGACTATAAAATTATCTTATCTAAATCAGAAATGTGGTGGAATTCTTCCAACATTTGGGCATTCCTATTTTTATGTCATATGGTTATGCATCAGGGTTGCTAATCATACAGCGATGAAATTCCCTGATTTTTCTATGTACATTTCACAAAAATACCAATCTAACAGTGTAGTGCTTAGTGGAGATGCTGTGAGTTAAACAAATATTGCATCACTCTACACTCAAATTTCCTAAATACTGATGACAAGTAAAAAATTTTCTTATATTCTCCTCCCCTAACCCTACACAGGCACACTAAAATTCAAAAAATGCTCTGAAAACTATAAATGGAATTACTTTAATAATTTATAATCATTATAAGCTTCCAACAAATTATAAAAAACTTGCTATACAATACTGAGCTACCATTTACTTCTCTGTATCAGAAAATCACTAATGCCCAGATAAACTGTATTTTCAATAGGAGGCAAAACAAGAAAAGAAGCAGATACTTCAGTGATGAGATGCAGTCTTGCGAAAGTTGTTTATTGTAACTTGAAAATAGAAAACAATGTTGGGAAATGTTTAAAAAAAAAAAATCCTGCCTACTACCCCTCCCAGGCCTGTAGCTAAAGGGGGCGCTATGGGGGGCTCAACCCCCCCCCCTAAAATATTTTGATCAATGTAAATCAGAAAAAAGGACTTGGTATGGCCATTTTATAAATTAGCACATACTGACATACTTGCAATTCTGACTATAAACTACTAGCAACTCCACCAATGTGTTATTCTAGTATTAATGTCTTCATTATTGAGAAATTGGGTTAACCCAATTTTTCATAATGAATCATAATTAAAATTTCAATTTTCCATTTTAATATATAGATTTATTAAACTTAAATTCAGTTAAACATTATTAAAACTACTTAGAAAATACTTAATAATGTGTAGCTTACAATTAAAATGTTTCATGGTATAAAAGCCAATAATGTTAAAAAAAAAAAAAAAAAAAAAAAAAAAAAAAAAAAAAAAAAAAAAAAGCTGGTTAAAACTAATGAAAGCCACCATACTGGCTTTTTAATTTTAGCCAGCTTTTTTGCAACCCTGGTTTAAAATCAAAATGTGAAGTTGAATAAGAGTATTCAAAGATTGGGTGCTAGTTATAGCATTTTAATAACAAAATTTTTTTCTTTGCATTATCTGATGAATCTAATGACCAAAAAGGTTGACTTCAAATTGTCATTCAAAAAACAAACCCAAGAAGAATTTTTAAAGTTATTATTGGAATAACCATGGAAAAGAATATTATATTTATCAAACTGCATCCAAATGTTCATTATTAGTTATCAAAAGATTGTTTAAAAATATTTTCAGAGTGTCAATGTTTCTCTGTGTAGAGTAGTTTATTTTTTGGACATAAAACTGCTTGCTTATACAGTTTAAATTAAAAATGATTTTTTTTTCAATTTTCTACGTAAATTCACTAAAATTATTTAATTTAAATTATTTTAAATGAAGTTACACTAATTAAATCCAACATTGTCTAATTTTATCAATAAATATGCATGTATATGTAATAAGAAAGGATATTTTTAAAAAAATCTGGTTAAAAAAAAAAAAAAAAAAAAAAAAAAAAAAAAAAAAAAAAAAAACAGGTTTCTTGCCAACTTTGAATAAAAACAAACTTGATATTTTCTGCTTGTTCAATAAACAGTACAGGGTAGATGTAGATCAAAAGATTGTTTATAAAGACTTTCATAGTGTCAATGTTTCACTGTGTAGAACATATTATTCTTCGAGCATAAGAGTGTTTAAATTAAAATGCGATTTTTTTTTTTTCAATTTTCTATATTAATTCACTGTAATTATTTAATCTAAATTAGTTTTAAATGAAGTTACACAACTTATAATCCAATAGTGTACATTTTTATCAATAAATATGATTGCACTTGTAATTAGTTAACAAAACAGCGAGGGGGGGGGGGGGTGGAACCTGGTTTAAACAAAAAAAAAAAAAAAATTAGTTTCTTGCCAACCCTGCTGTAGATAAATAGTTTAAAATACTAGGGCAATATCAGGCGATAACTGCTATCAAATTATTGAAACAGTAAAAGGTAAAAAAAAGTAAATAATAATAAATTATGGAATATTAGTGTAATAGTTTCATCTCACTATTTTTAAGAATTAAACTTCCACAGACTACTTGATAATTTATAATAATAAATATTACAAATCTTAAAGAAATGTACTGTGAAAGGAATATTTTCAGCACTTAACAAAATAATTTAAAAAAGAAATGTAGGAATGATGTCTGAGGCCACAAATCTGCAGATTTAATAATCATTCGCATTTGCAACAATTATTATAATTATCAGAAGATAAACATTTTAATAATTTTAGATGGATAGTTTTACAAAATGTAAGGCAATTTCACTATCAAATTATTGAGACAATGGGGTACCTAAAGGGTAATAATATTAATACTTTTTGGAATATTATCGTCTCACTTTTTTTTATCAATTAACCTTTCATAGAAAATTTTATACACCATTTATAGTTAATATTACATATGTAAAATAAATTATACTGCAAGTTGAATATTTTAAATACCAAATACAATAATTACAAAATAAAACACAGAACTGATGTTTGAGACCACTAAATCTGCAGATTTAGTTGCTTTATGGTTACTTCATAACTTTTTTTTTTTTTTTTTTTTTTTTTTTTTTTTTTGGGGGGGGGGGGGTGAATAGAAAAATATTTAAAATACAAAATAGACTATAAATAGTTTGTGTAACTTAATTGTTTTTATTTAAATGGGGACGGATTACACCTTATGAGCCTCTCTTACACTGTGCCCTGAAAGAATATTTTCTGCTTCATGACTGGTTTGATTGTCAGATCATAAGATATGCAAGACAGAGTTATATACATTAAAAACAAATAAATAAAATATTGAAATTTTACTAACCACATAAAATAATTTATAATCAGCTATTCATACAAGTTTTGGGATTATTACATTTTGGTAAATGTAATTTAAAAATTAAATTTGATCATTTAAGATTTCTGTTAAGTCAAAATATTTTTTGCTCTATAAACATTAAAATAAAATTGAATTTTTAGCAATGTCTACATGAAATGTCCATAACTGGAAAATAACTTATTAAGAATCCCAATAATGGACATCCTCCCCCCCCCCCTCCTCTTAACACCTTAAAAATAAATGAAAATTTGTAAATTGCTATTGGTAAATAAAATTGAAACATTTCCATTGTTACTCAAGCAAAAACATGTTCAAATTTTGCAAGAAAATAAATATACAAATTTACTAAAGTCAGCCCTTAGAATTTTCTTTAAGATTTTCACTAACAAACAGTGGAGTTTTGAAACATTATTTTCTGCTTTCTGACTGGTTTGACTAAAAGTTTCAACAATAACCCAAATATATAAAACGTGCAAGAGAGAGTTATAAAAACATATTTAAAGCTAAATATTTAATAGTTGTTTTTTTATGTTCCAAAAGCATCAAGAACTGCCCATTACACTGGCAGCTGGCACATCGACCACGTATAATTTTTTATTATGCTCTTATACTAAGCATGTGTTTTAGTTTCTAATTTAAATTAAGTGTGAAAACATTTATAATAATCCTAAGTTAACAATTTTAAAAAATCAGATTATATATATATATATATATATATATTTATAAAGAGTAGATGTACCAGTAATGGAGACACTTAAGGAATTTATTTTCAAACAGCTATACATATTTCTTTTTCCCGATATTAAATTAATCAATCCACAATATTTAACAACTCCTATAGTTTCATTTCCCAATATATGAATCAAATTTTAATTTTAAATAACAGATAGAGTAAATGTGCCAGTTGTGGACCCCTTTAAGAAATTTCATTAAAAATATTTTTTTTTAATATTAATTCTTATTATTTTATTCTAGTTTTTACATTATATTAATTATTCAACAATATTTAACAAATTCCATAGTTACATTTCCCAATATGGCATAGTTTATAGCCTGCAGTTATAGAAAAACAAATTCTATAAAAATTTATTATCAGAAATTCTCGCTTGTAGAGAGTAAAATAATGAATTTCCCCATCCCTGAGTATGGCAAAACACATCGCAGATTCTTAAGCTATAAGGATGACATTCAAGAAATTTTCACAGAATTTTAAACGATATATAGAACAATATACGAGGCAATCTAAATTAGATTTTTAAACATTTAATAATATAAAAATAAATCGTGTAAAATACATATAAAAGCATAAATGAACTTATTTTTTTCACGCACATGCCGGGACCGGGAGACGAGAATGTAATTCATCCTTGCCCGCCAAAGCCAAACAAACACTGATATGTTGCCATTCGTGAATCTAGATTAAGAGAAACGGATAGTTTAGCGAACAAGGTATAAATCCATCTCGTTGGTTTTAGCGCTGTTCCCGAGGCGAGATTGACCAATCACAAGGCTGCATGGGATGTTATTTTATGCTTCATTCACCGTATTCAAGTGCAACTGCTAAAAGAGGATTTTTTTACTGCTGGCCGTTTGATATCTTTGTAGATTAATGGTGCTTCTTCAATTTTCTAGAGAAATGGTAAAGTGAATGTCAAATATACATTCAACGCATCATTATTTTACAGAAATTTTTAACAGTGTAAGCTTAAGAATTGAACCCGCAAACAAAAGGTTACGAGTTCGAACCCCGGTTTCGCTGGCATGTACCAATTTTTTGGGGGGGCTCAAGTACACTTATTTACAACCAACCTTTCACGCTGGAGGAAAACATCGTGAGGAAAACGGCATGTCTTAGAACCAAACGTTTCGAAGACGTGTGACATCTGCCGATCTGTCCTATGTACCCGTGGGCCCCACCAGTGGCCGCGAGGTTCTGACCTCCAAACCGGTAGATGGTAGGTGCTGGGTTCGAACCCAATCGCGACCGTCGGCCTAACCGTTCGAAGTTTTCCGTGGTTTTCTTCGAACCTTGCGTAAATACGGATTAGGTTCCCTTAGAAAGACCCCCACGGAGGGCAACCCACCCCATAGGGCCTATATCCCATAGCGTAGATAATCGGCCGACAAAAATATACCAAATACACCTATGTACCCGTCGTAAATTAAAGCCAAAACGCGAGAGGATGTCAGAGTCCCAGCAGTGGGAACATATAAGGCTTCGATAAATAGAAAGAAATCAACAGCAAGTAACGTAATATTATAAACGCGAAAGTTTGTATAGATGAAAGGATGAACGTGTGAATGTTTGTTTGTTATCATATAGGTAAGTGAAAAAAGAGTTAAACTGCTCCATATAAAAAGTAAAGTAAAGGGAAGATATGGTCTCAGTTTCTCTGTTTGTACACCCATGCGATGCCGGGGAGGGTGGCTAGCATGCTATTTAATGATACAAATTTTTATCCACGTGTTACATAAATTTATTTATTTAAATAATTGTTCTCTTGCGTGATGATGAATAGCAATTCTATTAATTTATCAGCAATGATAGATTTCTAACTTGAACTCAAAAGCACTGAATTGTCACAATTATAATATCTATGTTCAATTAACAGAAACGTGTGTTGAATTGTATAATAGCACTACTAAAAGCATTACCTTTATGTAACTCTTGTACGTGTATTTCGGAAACGACTGTAGTGTGGACCCAACGCGGAGTGCAAAGCTCCATTGACGAACAAATAGCGCACAGACAAGCATGCGGCGCGCGGCCCGCCCGCTCCGTGCTACCTTATACCGTGTCATACTCAATTTATGTACAGAGGTATCAGTTATAATACCAGTGTCGTGAGTACAATGGTTTTTCCCATCTTAAAAATGTCCAACGTGCCAAAAGAAGTTTTCACCATTACCAGAAGTTTATTCCAATTGGTGTCAATTTATGTTGTTACTATTTAAATGCAACAAAAAATTTTTAAAAATTGAAAAAATGGTTGGAAATTGCGGCATAATCGATGCACAATGTCATATTTTTTCTTTCTTAACGTTTTATCCAATCTGGCAACAATATAAGTTGTTAAAATTTAAATACAATTAAAAATTTAAAAAATTGGTTGGAAAGTGCAGCAAAATCGATGTACAGCATCATACTTTTGTTTCTAAACGTTTTATTTCATCTGGTAACAGTATCAGATGTTAAACTATAAATACAATTGAAAATTTAAAAAATGATTGGAAATTGCAGCATAATCCATGTGCAATGCCATACTTTTTCTTTCTTAAATTTTTATTTCATTTGCTAACAATATAAGTTGATAAACATTAAATACAATCAAAAATTGAAAAACAGATTGGTAGTAGTACGTGCCATATTGTGTATTCTACATTGACACTAATCAATGGCTATATATTTACATCCTTTCATCTTTTTACCTCACTTTAAGAATAACGAATTTATCGACGATCACTTTCAGAATTTTCAAGCTATATTTTGACTTTTACACAAGGTGCTTATACATTTAGCATTTAGCTAACACAATATGAAAATGAAATTTTAATAGCGATGACGTATGCGCAGTGAAAAATTATTTAGTAAAACTGCCCATTTTTTATTATTTTTTAATTCCGATTACAGGTATATTATGTGTAATGTTGTTGGACATATTTTCAGAAAAGAACATTATTTTACATTAAGAGCGTTGCAAATTATAAGCAAAAAACTTAGGACTGTTTTTATTTTAAAAAAATAATAATTTCTCTACCAGTATACATGCCATACACATAAAAATGAACACAGCTTATTACAGTAAGCCATTTAATCACTAGCAAAAGCCGTGCTTTGTTTGGATTCGCGAAGCATTATTTCATAAGATAAATATTTGAATGTAACAAAATTGTTCAGATTATTTTTGCATCTTTATTAAGCAAAAACGTTAGCTCATGTTTTGGCACATTTAAATTTTAGAAATGTAAATTCAGCCAAATAACTAAGAATTTCTTCGGAATTTTTTATTTATGATATAAGGCTGGTTTAAATAATGGAATGGGGTAATAAAGTACAAAATTCCATAATATCTTGTGGGAAATTAATAATTTCCCCACTGTATCCAAGTTGACCACCTTTAACCTGATAAACAGTAATAATTTGATTCAATTAAATTATTCTTTAATCAATTAAAATATTCTTAAATTATTCTTCAATCTCAATTATTCTTCAATCTTTCGATTCGGATACCAAACTTAAGAAACTTAACAAAATATCCAATTTAAATACCAAATATAAGAATTAATTTTACTTGTTTACGATTCTTTTGCTGCCAGTTTACCAAAGTAAATTTATCTTAATAAATAAATCATAATGTAATTCTTTTAAAATCCGTAAGTATAAACTGCGTGAATAATTTTGGCAGAATAATGAAAATATATTTTATTTAATATATTAATCATGATTCTATCTATAATTACTTACCCCATGGTTTATTTTCCTTCTTAAAATAAAAAGATACGGGTTCAATTTTTTATTTGCAAACGATTTTGGCGGAATAATGAAAATATATTTAATTTAATTAATTAATCATGATTCTACCTATAATTACTAACCCCATGGTTTATTTTCCTTCTGAAAATAAAAAGATACGCGTTCAATTTTTTATTTGCAAAAATGCGTCTATAATAGAAAAACATGTAGAATAAATTAATTATTAAAATAATATATTTTTAAGGGTTATTCTGTAAAAAAGTAACATTGTGCAAATCTACAAATCATAATTTATTCTTATGTTTAATTTCAAATCAAAATACTGAATAGTTTTTTTATAAAGTGTACGACAGAGTGTAACTTGAATGGCCTAGTAGAGGATTCGTTTCGCTCATCCTAATAATCTACATTTTGAACGCTTTTGCTATTTCAGTTTTGACAGGGTTAATCCAAAAAATATTCGTTCTTTATCAACTTGTTGCCGGTCCCCTATGAAGATTCGGGAAAAAATCTTCACGAAAATGCATAATCTGTGCTATTATGTTTTCAATTGGAGTGTCAAGATGATTCCTCATGTATTTTTCTAGATATTTAACTAAATGATTAAAATTGCAAATCGCCGATCACCTTTGACCATATAGTGTACGAGTGCCAGAGAAAGTAAAACTTGCTTGTAGCAGTATTTTATTTGTACTTTAACCCCTTGAAGAGTGGTGGTATAAAATATATACCACTTAATTTTAATTGCAAAATGCCATATTGACACCAGAATTTAGAACTGAGAATTTCAATTTTATTAAGTGCTTGAAGAAAAGCATTTATCTATTTTGAAATATTTTTTTTTTTAATTCTGGTGTCAGTCAACCATTTCAGAATTTTATGAATAAAAGTTCTTTGTCCCTCAAAGGGTTAAGATTAGATTTTTTGCCTGATTCCTTCAGTGTGACTGATTTTTTCTCCTTAAAATTTTACTTACACCATATCGTTATGAATTCTGAAAGCCCATGTATGTACGTTTATATTTCTTACGATTATATTTATTTTGTTTATTTTATATATATGATCAAGTAACATCAAATGTACCGTCTACTTTTTGCTGTTAATTTCAGTATTCTACAAAACATTTGTTACGCATTAGGGTGAGTCCAGCTGATTTTTTACGCTAAATCAGAATTCAAGATGTTTAGTTTATGGTATTTTAAACTATAGCTGCGAATAACAGCGAAATTAGAAGAATTCTTTTCAAACACAGAAATAATGTTTTTGTAAATGATAGCTTCACTGAAAAAAAGGGTTTCTCGAAATTGATTAAGAAGAAGTTCTCAGCTCTAAATACTTCACATACTCAAAATAGCTCCGATCCAGATATACTCAAAACTGAGAAACACATGTACTCATTTTTGATTCCATGGGTGTGTTCAAATATGAATCGTTATAAACTGCCCCATGTATTTACAAATTAAAATAAAAATGTACTGGCATTTATTTTTTTTTCTCAAAATTATTATAATAAGAAATAATATATATAAGATTATATAAAATATATAAGATTATTTCTAAAGAAAAATAGCAAAATTATTAGCAAAATACACAAATCGAATATTTTTTATGATAAGAGCAATATTTGCAAGCACTTTTAAATTAATTTCAAATACTGTACATAATTTAATATAAACATTAATGAGCATCTTTCATGCCAACATGAATGAAATACACTCATGTCCATAAATTAAGGATAATGCCAGTTTTAGAAAATAAAGGGTCGGAAACAAAACAAATGTGACTTCTTCGTCAAGCCCATACATAAAACAAAAGAAAAAGGGCAAAAACGATGCTATATGTATGATAACATTCATAAAATCTACAATTGTTGCTCCCTAGATCAATTACAAAAATTACCCCCCTTAAAAAAACTTAACATTATATGGTTAGTATAATGGTTAATAAATTGTATGCCTCCCAGAGAATGAAATGCAGTCTGAGCAATGCCTAGGCATGCTGAGTATCAAGTTATCAAGCTAATTTTGGGGAAGATTACACCAATCAGCAAGCAATGATCTCCGATGTTGCGGCACACATGTAGGAGGTGGTTGGCGGGCTGCAACCCGTCGGCCAAGCATATCTCATACATTCTCTATCGGATTCAAGTCAGGCAAAAATGCTGGCCAATCCATACGGGTGATATCCTCAGCTTTAAAGCATTCATTTACGATGTTTGCTCGGTGAGGGCGGCTATTATCATCCATAAACACAAATTCTGAGCGAATAGCACCTCTAAACAGACGTACATGTTTTTCCAGAATGATCTTCCGATAAATTTGGCCTGATATGTTTTCTGTTTGAACATGTAGATCTGTTCTGGAGCCCAGTATAATTCCACCCCAAACGAGCAATCCTGCACCACCGTAGCAATGTCGTTTAATGATGTTATCTTGGTGATAATGGGTGCCTGGCGTTCTCCATATGAAAGTCAGACATGAATCAGACTGCAAGCTAAACTTGGACGCGTCGGGAAACTTTGCACAAGTCTTCTGTGACGATGTCTACATTGCATGTTCTCTACTCCAGGCTAACCGCAGGCGACAGCGAGTTACCGAGAACGGAACACATCTTACAGGTCTGCGAGCATACAGACCAATACCTCCCAAGTATCTGTACACGGTATGCCTTGAAACAGTCGTACCCGTGACAAAAAATAGCTGACAAAACAAGTATTATGTTGTGTTCCGTCTTGTTCTTTTGGCAGTTACTGCCAAATAACGGTCTTCATTCGTAGTTGTAACTCGGGGACGACCTGTATAGTAACGTTTACTGACATTTCCATCATCATGGAATCGTTGCCAAAGTCTAGGTATTATACTTTGGGCAATTCGAAGTTCCTCAGATACTTCTATCTGAGTACGGCCACATTTCAGACGGCCGATAATTCTACCACGTAAAATATCATCCACATGTGTCCTCTGTGTCATAACTGTTCGGTTTTGGCTTTCAAAGGCTCAGAAAATTATTGTTAACCGTTTTACTTCTTTGCCACCGTTCCTTATATACGACTTTCTCACACTTTTGTCATTGTGACGGACTATTCGCGCCATCTGGTGGCTTTCTGAAATTTGCATATTAGTCTTGAAGATGTGTGTGATAATTCTGCAAGTGAAGTTTTTACTTTTGAATTTGATTTCAATGTGATTCTGAATTATCCTTAATTTATGGACATGAGTGTAAATCAAAATAGGTTACATTATCCTTTGTTTCAATTTGATAACATATGATGTTTCAAAACTGAGAAAGCAATGTGCTAATTTTTAATCCAAATATAATCATATTGATAGGAGTACATCGATTTACTCAATTTTGAGTACTTCATTTTTTTTTCCGTGCATATCTCTTTCAATTTGAAATATATTCTACGATAGATAAGTTGTAATTGTTGTCAGAGTGTATCATCTGCGGTCATGAAAAAGTGCCAATTTACCTAATTCAAACATATATGACCAATATATTTTTCAAAAATACCGTTTGTTTAATAATTTAATTTATAATATTATGCAAAAGATTCATTAGCCAAAATCCAACTTCTTCATTTCCTGGGTTTTGTCGATCCATGGGAATTAATTTTGCAAAAGAGTCTGTCACTAATGAAGAAATTTTGTACATTGAGCATGAAAGCAACACACTAGAAAGTGCAAAAGCAAACGCAAATGGAAATGTCTATGATATAAAGCACACCATGTTATTAACCGTTGGTTAATTGTAAAATGTTCAGTGCCGCATCTGAAAAAAAAATCAACAATATATATTCATCTAGGAGCTACTTCAAAATACTTTAACAATTTGGGCATAACTAACGAAATTAGAGAGGGGTGACTAAAGTTAGGATTGTCCATTCTCTATGCAAGCATCCGAATATTCGAGCAGTTTTTCCATTAGCATATAAACTACTCGATCAAATTAACACATTCAGTACAACTAGCAAAGGGACCTATTGAATGAAATAAAGAGTAGCAGGAAGCTTTTGGGTTAAAATGGGTTTAATTGTGGACATACCGAAACCAGGATATTTAACACCAATGTTGGAAACAACAACCGAAGGGTTTTCGCTGATTTGCATCTCGCTGCAGAAATCACGGCAATAAATCTTAATTTATTCTTTTGCTTTAAGGTTATCCTAGAAACTTTGTCAAGTGCAAATAAAAATTGGTATCGAAAAAATTTCTGAGTATGCAACAGATATATATTGCATTATGCATGTGAATTTGTAACCGTGGCACACATGACGCCAAACATCCACAAAATTCCAAAACGTGGTTCCAAAAAGAATTCTTTTTTTTCTAACATAGATGGAAAAAAGATATTTCTTTCTTACTCTCCCCCATATTAAAAGCAACAAATTGTACATAATACTTTTACTCACTTCTTTCGCCCAATCCACGAAAAAAATGGACATGAGGATGAAAATTTAAATTTCTATAAATATGATTGAAATTTTGCATGTTAACTGTTAAGAGTGTACTATTTCATATTTTATCAAAAAAGAATTAAATTTTTGTCAGTAACATACTTATTTTAATTAATAAAGTGACACTATGACTTTATAAAATAGACTGCGGCAAAAATCTTTACATTTCATGGTCTCGTACAGCTGAACAAACATTCTGAAAATCTCCAAACTTGGATATATATGATCTGACAGCTATTATTGAGAGTTTTTGTCTGCAGAGAAGTGTTCACTAATCTTCATTACAAAAGGTAAGCATATTTAATTACTCTTAATTATTGTGTCACACCCGCAACAAAAAGTTACATTTATATCTGTGCAGAAAAATATTTTTGATTTAAAGTTATGAAACTTTATATTCAAAAATAGTTTATTAAGATACTTTGAATTACAGACACAAAAAAAATTAATTAATATTTTAATTATAATTATTGAGCGTTGCGGGCGTGACATGTCCCTGTTGCGGGTGTGACATTTAATTAAAGTCACACCCGCAACGTCTTTTGAAATTGATTACAAATGCATATTTGAACAAATCATATGTAAATTTATAAAAGAATAATATGCTGGAAAACATGTACTTGGCAGCTTTAACTATACCCTTTGATTTAATAGAGGGAATTCCAGTTAATAAATAAAAATTTGCATCATCTGAGCATTTGACACTGTGTGCAGTTGATTTATTCAGTTTGGATTGATAAAATTGTTTTTTTACTGCAAGAAAATAATTTTATTAGTGATATATGATTAAGAAATTAATTTAAAAGGTAAGATTTTTATAGAAATTAAAAAAAGAAAATTACGAAACAATATTTTAGCAATTTTCTTTAAATTTGTTAATTTTGTTTTGTTTTTTATATACATTTTTTTAATTTTGTTATTTGATAGTATTTAGTATATATTTTTTTAGTTTTTTAAAATAAGTAAATCAATATTAGGGGAAGATTTTTTTTCTCTTTTAATTCAAATTAAATAAAAAGTAGAAGTAAGAATAATAGAAACTGTTAAAATGTTTATTAAGTTATCATAAAATGTATATAGTCAGTTTGAAATTAACCAAAATTTAACATAATTAACTTTATGTAAGATTAGAAATTTCAATGGATAACTATTAAAAATTTGTTAAGCTTATATTTTTGGAATGGAAGTGCTATATTTATTCAGTTTACGCATTATTTTCTTATCTTTTGCAGAGAATGAAGAGTACAGAAAGATCACGATATCATTGAAAAAAGATTAAGGAAAACCCTTTTAAATATGAAGCATATCTACAACAAGAGAAGGAAAGAGACAAAGCAAGGAGAGAAAAGAAGAGACTATTTTAAAAAATCATGGTAAAGAATGGCAATCCTTTTGCATTTCATTTCATGGTAAAGGAGTTGTCGGTGGGGTTGGTGCAGTTGCCAAGAAAATAGTAACACTAGCAACGCTCTGCAACTATAAATTCAGCTTCAGATTTTGCCATGTGTGTAGAAAAAGTTCTAAAAAATATAAAATAACTTTGCTGAATGTGAAATTTCAGAAGATATTGTGAAAATGCTTCATGAATGCTGGCACCAAGCACAATCGGAGCTCAACATTCAATCGATACATCATGTTGTTTTTATTGACGTAGGAACAATTAATGTAGCAATAACTTCAGAAAGTGATCACAATAGAATTTGTTTGTTACCATATTTAGTCAAAAATATAATATCCAATGATAAGAGTGCAGTTGGAGATTTTGTAGAAGTTGTTTTATTCTCCACATTAAGAAAACAAAAAGTGAAAACTTTGATTGACAAATAAGACAAATGAATTGGGATATTATAGAATAAGAGTATCGGAATAAAAATCAAGAAAATGTGTACATTTGGCTCAGACAGTTAGATGTATCCATACTTTGAGAAGGGTATAATATCCAACGATGAATGTGCAGTTGGAGATTTTGTAGAAGTTGTTTTATTCTCGACATTAAAAAAGTGAAAACTTTGATGGACAAATAAGACAAATGGATGATGACGTATAGAATTAGAATGTTTGAAAAAAATTTAAGAAAACGTGCATATTTGGCCCAGTCAGTCAGATGCATCCTAGGAAAAAAAAGAGCATTTTTGTAAAAAAAGCTACCGCCACCAGAAATTGTAAATTCAAGATTGGAAATGAATTTTTTTTTATATTTTCCTCTCTAGATATTATAATTGTAATATTGATCAATTCTTTAATTAAAAAAAATCTGCCTTGAAAGTATTTGTGTATGTCATTATTTTATTGGCTATACAAGTCACACCCGCAACGAAAATTTTGAATATTTTCCACAAAAGCAAGAATTGAGTATGTAATTTAATATTTTCTAGAATAATTATTTAAGTATATCTGTCTAATATATAAAAATATCAATTCACTCAGTTGTCATAATTCACAGAGTTTTGTATTTTTGCACTGAAAGATGAAAATGCATGTCCTTTTTATGTCACACCCGCAACAGGCGGAAATTATTTTTTTTATATAAATAAATGATACATCGGACAATTTTTAGATTTGGATAAATGTATGTGTAAGTGGTCTACATTGAAAGTCATACAAATTGAAACCAATGCTCAAAAATTTTTTTGCTGGTGACTAAATTAAGTTGTGTAAATGTCACACCCGCAACTTTAGATTGGGCGCTTTATAATTAAACGTACCGATAGCATGTCTGATAGTTCTTTTAAGAGAACCACGCCATTTTTGATTGGAAAAATATTCTAATCATTTTTAGAGGATTATAATTCACTCAAAAAATTACAATCAAGAGATTTACTGGTTGAAGTTTCCCCAGCCATCCATTCGCAACTTCTGTCAAACTGTACAACAATAGGTAACTTTTCTGTTTCTGTCTAGCTACACTAAACTTTTAATACAAGCCGTGGAGTTATATCCGAACCAGAACTTTTACTGTGTAAAAAAGAGAAGAATGTAAGAACTATTACTAAATTTAAAAGATCGAAATATCACAGATGTGTGGCGTATTACTATCCGTAGGAATGGGCAAGTGTTTCCAACAAAACACAAGAGCCCTACTCTTCCGACTAGAATAAAAAATGGTTACCTAAGTTGTGCAGTACACTGTTAAAAATTTGAAATTTTTGCTGCATAGTCATACCACCGCTTTTATAGAATAATGCCAATGAGAATGCTCATATTACAGTGAAGTAATCGTTTTCTATAAGAAGCAGTAAAATGGCGATGCGGCAAAAGTTTAAATTTTTAACAGTGTACGGTCTTATATCACGGTCAACTTCATTAGAGGCCACAGGAGCTGTTGCTTTTTAAGGCGAGGCTTAGGACAAAGTTCACGACGTCAAATTATGTGATCTCCGTTGACGCAATCTCGGAGAAAGTTGGCCTATCAAGGGCGTTATAAACAAGAGCTTTCTATGCCAATTGGGTCGATGTTACATTACTTCAATAATTCCGTCCTAACAACGAAGATCATTTTAGGCCACTAATGAAGTCAGTCATGCTTATAGCCCCAACCTTCTCCGTTGTTTCAAATGTCAACATTATGGTCTTAGTATGACAAACTATCGTGGTCCTGTTACCTGCGCACGTTGTGCAGAATCTGGCCATGACAGTAAACCCTGTGAAAAAGCTGAACGTCGTGCAAACTGTAATGGTAACCATGCAGTCTATTGTCGCTTTTGTCCAAACTGGATCCGTGAGAAAGAAGTACTTGCTGTTAAAATAACTAAAAAACTTTCTTCCCCCAAGGCCCCCAAACTTATTGAATCCAGAACTAATTATCTATTGGTGTCTCTTTTTCCAGTTTATGTAGGCAACAATCAAAACCTGTATCGTACATAAGCATCCAGACTGACTTCACTTTTCCACCAGGTAATTAAACAGAAACACTACCATCCAGCATTTCAAAGAGAAATATGCTCAGAGTGTGATGGTTGTTACACAACTAGTTGATATGTTAACCTAAAATTGGAACTTTGGCTACCTTTGTCAGAACATGTTACAGTAGAATACTTATCTAGTCGACCACAAAATCATCTACCCAGTCTAAAATGTCATCTCAACACAAAACTGAAAAAATGTCTGCTTTATTTACAAACTCATTGCAGAAACCAGATACTTTTCCAAATGGGAATGTAAAACAAAAAACTTGTAAACAGGAAGACAGTAAAAAGACCCCTAAACAAACCTCTTCACAGAGGAAAATTGTGAGAAAAAAGAAGAAATCATGCCTTAACATATGAGTTACTAATATAAAAGATCTTAAATAGCTTCAAACCTATGGGAAGAGACTATGACTCAAATGCAGATGACGAGAACATTGTTTTTGAAGAGTTTGTTCTGAAATAATTTTATATTGTTATTTAATAATCTGTTGATTTTAAACTTGTTTTTATTCAGTATTTGTATACATTTTATACCTTTATTTAAACAGTTATTACTTCATTGCTTTTAATTGTAATAATTTTCTTTGTGTTTTCTAACTGCGGTCTTTTGACTTTATTCATTACTTTTTATTTTACTTATATCATTATTTTAAGCACATTGACTTTCTTATCTTATTATTTAGACCATTTTACTTTTTTTAAATACTATACTATGTTTTAAGTTTAATTTTAACTTCGCGAAGCATGTCCCAAAGAGGACTTTGTGCCATTAAACCTTAATGAATCAATCAATCAACCAACCAAAACGTGATGCTACATTTATTGCTAATGCACTATTTCCATTAGGACAGCTCTCTGAAAAAATTCCATAGGCATGTAATATGCTTTTTCGGCAATATCGCACATATTTTGCGCACGAAATTTTTTAACAGAATCTCTTAACATAGACGTTCTAAAGCGATTAGTTAAGTCTTCTTATCTCTTCTTATACTGTATGGGAGGTATAATAAAAAAAAAAATAAACCATTTGTTAAGGTGTTTTATTTTTTCCTTTTGCAATTTAGAGCATCGATGCACCCATGAGTGTGACTTACATCCCATTAGGATGAAAGTTATTCCAAAGACTAATCATCGTATAAATAACCTTGATACTTTTTCATCGAATATATATATATATATATGATTTTTATATTTTATATTCATTAAATAAAATAAATTAGATAAGTTATAAACAAATGTCTTAATTCATTTAATTATTTTTGATTAACTCTGTCAAAGCGAAAAGATTTAATTTTATTTATTTTAATAAAAAATAAAATTTAAAAATTTAAAAATATAAATTTGTAAATTTACATATTTATATATATAGTGTAGTTTATATATCGATTTTAGAGCATCCAAACACTTATGATAACAAACTGAGAAAAATACAATAAACATTTGAATTTTTGAAAAAAACTGCATATAGCATTACAAATTTTAATTTTTTAATTATTCTATATGAGAAGACACATTTGAATCAAGGATCAAAGGCAATCTCAATCAGAATGTTCATTAATATTTTATTGCAATTCAAGTGCATTTTACATATCACAATGTTTTTCATATATACTCTATATACATACTTTAAAAGATCATATTTTTCAAAGAAAACTACAAAAAAGTAATACTAATATGATAAACTAATTAATATTAAACTTTGCTCAAATTTTTCTGTAAGAAATATTTTTGGCCGGCTGAATCCACCAAATACTCCACAGTACAACGTAAACGCAACATACAAATAACATTACGTTGCGAATTCTCTTCTCTCAAAAAATTCTTTTATAAGAGTGCTCTGTTGGTTCTGAGAAGTAAGAAATCTTATATTCAGTTTCCTCTTAAGGAAAAGAAGAATAAAACTCAGAACAGGCTGAGGAAACAAATATACAGGGTGTTTCGCTACCAGACCGTCAAACTTTGAAAGGTGATAATAGACATAAAGACAAACATTATTAAATGGGAAACCATGGGGCGCAAACGTCTTCTATAGGAGCTAGGGGGCATTAACGTTTAAGGTCCAAAAATTCAAACTCTGATAAAAATTAGAAAAAAGAGTCGATTTGTTTGCGGTTTTCTCTAAAATCATTCTTTATATCACGATTTTTTATTTTTTTAATTTTAAAGGTTAAGTTCGAAAATTGTCGATAGAGGGCGCTTTAGACTTTAGAGTAACGAACAAATACTTTTTGCCGTTCTTTTGTGCATGGGGTTGAAATTATTCTAAAGTTTACATTTTAATTTAAATTATAAGCCCAAAATCGGACGCATGGGGATCGGTTAACTAGCGAAAATTTATTTGTGAACCGAGGGGGAGATTTTAAACGCTCGTAAACATTGGACAAACTAATCGATTTTGTTGCGGTTTGCGAGTAGGTCATTCATTTGGTAATTATTTTATTCAAAATGACGTACAGCTGTGGTGTCCTCATATTATTATAGAGGGTGCTTGCGACACATCTCCGACATTTCAATGGCATTACTCCTGGGTGTTTTACTACCAGACTACCATACTTCCAGGAAGATTTAGGGATGCGAAAGTGACACGGAATCACATAGGAATGTAACGTTGAAAATATCTTTTTTGCGAGTTATGGTTAAAAGAAGCAGAGAAACAGCAACACGTTAATATGACATAAAACAGGTTATTTAAAGGTTTTACTAGAAAAGATGTTCGAAATTACGACCAAAAGTAATTCGACATGCTTGACAGCGGCGTCGCATGCAAATCCTCACGCTTTAAAAGATTCCTGGAATCTTTGCTAGATTTCCGGAAGCTACAGAAATACGAGCTGCTAAGTCTTTAATTGATGGTACGAGATTCTCATACACCCAAAATTTCATGTGACCCTAGCAGAAAAAGCTCACACTTGATAGGTCCGGTGATCTGGCAGGCCAATAAACCGAGACACCACGACCTATCAACCGCTGTCCATATGTTACGTTGAGGTATCGGTGAACATCATTGGTAAAATGTGGAAGAGCCCGATCGTGCTGGAACCACACAGAGCTACGCAACGCGAGAGAAACTTTCACGCGCATTACCGTTCAGCGCCATATACAGCAAGAAAATCGCAGTGCCATCTACTATCGCTGTCAAATAGTTTGCTGGACATTTTCTGGTCGTAATTTCGAACACTTTTTGCAGTAAAACCTTTAAATAAACTTTGTTCTGTCGCTTTAACGTGTTGCTATTTCTCTGCTTGTTTCTGCTGTTTTTTCTCTGTTTTTTTTTTAAACGTAACATGCAAAAAAAAAACAATTCTCAACGTTACATTCCTGTGTGATTCCGAGTCGTCTTTGCATCTTTTACACTTCCTGGAAGTATGGTGATCTGGTAGTAAAACACCCAGGAGTAATACCATTGAAATGTCGGACATGTGTCGGAAGCGCCCTCTATCAAAAAATGAGGACATGAAAGCTGTACATCATTTTGAATAAAATAATTACCAAGGGAATGACCTACGCGCAAACCGCAACAAAATCGATTAGTTTGTCCAATGTTTATGAGCGTTTAAAATCTCTCCCTCGGTTCACAGTTAAATTTTCGCTAGTTACCCGATCCCAATGTTTCCGATTTTGGGCTTAAAATTTAAGTTAAAGTCTAAACTTTAGGATAATTTCAACTCCGTGCACAAAATAAGGGTAAAAAGTAGTTGTTTGTTACTCTAAAATCTAAAGCGCCCTCTATCGACAATTTTTGAACTTAACCTTTAAAATTAAAAAAAAAATCGTGATATAAAGAATTATTTTAGAGAAAACCACAAACAAATAGACCCTTTTTTCTAATTTTTATCAGCATTTGAATTTTTGGACCTTAAACTTTAATGGCCCCTAGCTCCTACAGAAGAAGTTTGCGCCCCATGGTTTAGTATTTAATAATGTTTGTCTTAATGTCTACTATCACCCCTGAAAGTTTGTCTGTCTGGTAGCGAAACACCCTGTATATTTTTCTACTATTTGCTAAATCTCACCCAGAAAACAAGAAATGAATATTTGAACAATGATAAATATGTAATATAAATTGCCATTCTTTACGTAATATTACAGGAAATTTTCGCAATAATAACATTATTTATAAAAGTAAGAATGCTGGGAATTTATTCTTTAGAAAACTGTTTCCATAAAATTTCGACAAGCATTAATTACTGTATGAATTTTTACTTATATATATATATATATATATATATATATATATATAAGTGTGTGTGTATACCTAAAAAGTTAAGAAGTTAACAGTTTACTGCACGAAATTTTCTATTTTTATGAAAAAAAAATATTTAAAATCGATATGTCTGTCAAGAAGTGGGGAAAATAATAAAAAAAATTAAATTCCAAATTTTAAATTCCAGCCAAATTTTTAATTCCAGCCAAAATTTGGTATTTAATGCTGTGTGCCATCTGTACTAAATTAGTGTTTCACAATATGGCATCGCTATATTTTACAACTGAATGAGCTTAAATTAATTTAATTTATCTACTTAACACTTTGCAACTTCTTCTTTTTTCCTAAAATTTTCTAGTATTCAGTTAAAAAGGGGGCGAAGGTTGATTTTACCTTGAAAACTTGATCGAAATTTCTTTTGTTTCCGACGAACGAATTCTTATTTTTTGTTTAGCGCAGTCATTTTTACATGGACCAAATAAGTGTTACTCCTTTCTTTAGATTGTTCTTGATCAAAAACAGAGATCATATTGGAAAATTCATGGCGCATAATGAAAATTTTAATGTTTATAGGTATGTGGCAGGTATGACACGTGGTGCAATAAAGAGTTAAAGAAGAATTAACGTTATCAGAAGAAGTTAAAATTCATTTGTAGAAGTATTCTATATTGAAAATATTTTTAATTTGAAAATTTTAAAAATTGCAGTTTTGTATGTTTAGCTAAAATTTAAAAATTTATAAAATCTCACATAGTTTTTTAACTAATCGAGATATAAAAGAATTCAAAGTTATTTTAAAGCTACACATTCTGTATTAGACTGCTTATTTTTTTATTTTAATTTTTGTTTATTTATTTGACTTTTGAATTTTTCGAATATTTTTGGAGCTGAAATATTCATCAAAATATCAGGTTTTTTTATGTTTGTTAATGTTTTATATTTTTATATAATCAAATTTATTTTTTTTCTTTGTTAAAAAATTCTGTATTCACACGATTCCAATAGTGGCTTTGGAACAATACTACAGAAAGGATTTTAAATTGGGAAGTTTGCTCCCTACAATTGTATTTAGAAGTTAAACAGGAAGTTGTATGTAAAATAATTAGGTCATTTATGTCTGTAAAAAGCTGTGACGATGTACTAGTATTATCTAAAACTACAAAAAGAGATAGATCTAAAATTTTAAAATGAATTTAAAGCATAACCAAACTCTGTGAACCCTATTCTGTATCTGAATATGGAATATATTTGATCTAATAAAGCAATAAATTACACAGAACAAAACTTTATTCTTTAAAAATTATATTTGAGTTTAATTGTTTTGAACATATTTATCGTTAAGCAATCTGAATTATTATTAAAAGCTTGTGAATATACGATACTGGAAAAGCTAATATCCGATTATCAAAGTGAAAAATCATATTTGTACATTTTATAATTCTACCAAATACTAAGAAAACAATTTAAAATAAAAGATTTGAATGGGGTTGTAAATATTGAACAAAGTCCCTGTAAATTCAAATTTAATTAGTCCTTCTAAATACTCCAAAAAGTTATTAAATAATTATGTCAATCTTTTAATTTAGTTTAAAAAATTTATGTAAAATGCTTTAGAATGTAAAACTTTCATGAATTCATAATTCGGTAGATAAAGGGTTAATATTATTTTTAACGGAAACTATTTATACTGTTACTTAGAGGAATTAATATAGTAAGAATTTACATTATACTATTAAATTATACTATTAAAAATCATATAAACTGCGATGTAAAATTATCATATGGGTCATATTGGGAAGACCCTGTTCTCAATATTGCCCACTTTGTAACTTTTTAGAAAATTGCAAAAAAAATTGCAAATTGTTATATGTTATGTATTAGAGGTGTTCAAATGAAAAGGTACAAAACGTCGTAGAAAGAAACCGGTTGAAATTTAAATATTCTGCTTTGGGATTACACAGTCATACATCGAGTGACGCGCTTGGAATAACCGGCGTAGTTGTACGTACGTGCATGACGAAGGGGGAGAAACAGGCAATTACGTGTTCCGTCCGATTGACGCAGCAGTGCGTATGAGAACATCATGGCTTTCTCGTAGAAAAATTCGACGATTGAGGAGCAGTGAGGTGTTATCAGATTTCACGCTGCACCAGGTTTTAAGGAGACACCTCGCTGCCCCTCAATGATCGAATCTTGAAATTCGAATGCCATTATGTCTTAACACGCACTATCGCGTGTATTGGACGGACACATAAATGCCTGCTTCTCTCACTCTTACATCTGCGGACGTCCACGCGTTCGCATAGCCTTGTCGGATATCCCAATCGCGTCTCTCGATGCCTGACTACGTAATCCCAAAGCGGCATATTTAAATTTCAACTGGTTTCGTTTTTACGACGGTTCGTAACATTTGAACCCCCATAATAATATAGATATATGTATATATATATATATATATAATAATTGCAATTTTTTAAAGCCAGAAAAAGCCCCCAAAAATAAAATTAAAACATTTATTAAATTTTAATATATTTTTTTTTATTACAGAAGTATAAATTGAAGAACAGAGGTGAAACAAAATTATGTCCGTAAATATATATATACATGCTTGAAGTCGAAATAGGAATGGAATTTGAAATGTCCCACCCAGGCCATAATGGAAACCTTTTTATTTTATACCCCAAAAATGGATATAATAATAAGTAATGATAAAACCATTGATTGTATCTTAAAGTAGATTAACCGTGTTATTATATTTTATTTTATTTTATACTAAATGCTGGCAAATATTAATAATATGAAATATTCCTTATCTTTAACAAATAATAAGAGGATTTCTTTATTATTTTAGGTAGCTTTCATTACAAAAAGTAAAAAGCTACCTATTGCAGCCGATTGCAGCCGTCCGGAAGAAAGCACTTCCAGAAAATTTTTGTATATTTTCACCGATCATGACCCCCAGACCCCAAAACCACCCTCCGTTCAAATGTTGACATATATATATATATACATATATATTACAGTAATTGATGTTGATTTGTAGTATTATCTAATGGTTCTATATATATATATATATATATATATATATATATATATATATATATATATATATATATATATATATATATATATATATATATATATATATATATATATATATATATATATATATATATATATATATATACTAGCGCACCCGACAGACGTTGTCCTGTCACTGACAGACGTTGTCCTTCTTGGCACCGACTACAGAAAATCAAATAAATGTATGTAAATATGGTAAAACGCAGAATAAACACTACGCTCTTAATTTAATTTCTTATAACAATTATGTAAGGAAATTATTTTTTACTCTTCATTAGTTTTTGAAGTCTGTTCAATTTTTGATAGAAAAGTTTATTTTTCTCTTTTTAGTTAAAAGTTAACGATTGTCTGAAGTCGGTTAAGCAAAATTATAATACAGGAAATATTATTGTAAAAGATACACGTTTGTCAGCAGTGGGGATCGAACATGCGACCTCTTTCTTCAAGAAGCTGAGCTTAAATCTGGCGCCTTAGACCACTCCGACATTCCGTCCGCACTCCATTCATTGAACTTATTTAACACTTTTAATTAGCAAAAAATCACTAACTATTAGTTATTGCCTAATTACAAAAATGTACTGAATCAAATTCGATGAAATGTGAATCTAAACCATTCTCAAATCCACTGGAACACACACGCAAAATTTCCTTAAAATCGGTCCAGTCGTTTAGGAGGAGTTCAGTGACATACACACGCATAGAAGATTTTTATATATAAAGATAAGCATTGAAAATTTGAGGTTTTTGCGCCGAAGACATCGCCAAATTAGGAAAATGTGAATTATCTCACGAACTACTGGATTTAAATGAATTTGCTTAGTACCATTCGATTCAGAATGAAAAAATGCACTAAAATACGTTATCAGTTGAAAAATAACTACAAAAGCTTATTTTTATGGAATTTTTTAAAAGTTCGTTCTTTTTTCTACTCATCTTAAGGGTGGAATTTTCGAAAATCCATTTTTAGCAGCACTCGATGTTATAAGAAGTATTTTTAACCCAATTTTCAAGATTTTTGGATAGGTAGATATTTTTGTGCTATGATTAATACGAAATCCTGACTTTCTTTAATATATATAGCACTTTTAATTAGTGAAAAATCACTAACTATTAGTTTTTGCCTAATTACTAAAAAAGTACTGAATCAATTTCGACGAAATGTGAATCTAAACCATTCTTGAATCAACTGGAACGCACACACAAAATTTCATCAAAATCGGTCCAGTCGTTTAAGAGGAGTTCAATTACATACACACGCACAGAAGATTTTTATATATAAAGATATATATCTATATAAATATATAAATATATATAAAGATATATATATACATATATATATATATATATATATATATATATATATACATATATATATATATATATATACATATATATATATATATATATATATATATACATACATATATATATATATATATATCTGATTTTTTGTCATGCGATAACTATCGTATTTATGAACCGATTTGAATGAAACTTGGTATTTACATGGTACATACAAATGTCTCGACCGAGTTCGTTAGCCAGCACCATCCGCCATCTTGTTTCAAAATGGCGGCCAATTAAATTTTTTTAATTTAAAATTTAATGCGAAAAAATTAAAAGTTGAAAAATATTTTTCTTTTATGTGTTAGAACTTAAAACAGCGATTCCAGAACACTGTTTATTTTGTCTATATCTTAAAAAATGTTTGAGTAATACCACTTTGAATTTTTCTTATGGTTGACATTTTGAAATGATCTGATTTTTGTCACGTGATAACACGCGTATTTATGAATCGATTTGAATGAAACTTGCTATGTATATAGTACATACAAATGTCTCAAACGTGTTCGTTAGCCAGCATTATCCGCAATCTTGTTTCAAAACGGCAGCCATTTAAATTAAAAAAAAATTACAATTTAAAATTGAATACGAAAAAATTAAATGTTGAAAAATATTTTTCTTTTATGTGTTAGAAATTAAAACAACGATTCCAGAACAGTTTTAATTTTGTCGTTATCTTAAAAAATGATAGAGTTATAGCAATTTGAATTTTTCTTATGGTTGACATTTTGAAATGATCTGATTTTTGTCACGTGATAACACGAGTAATTATGAATCGATATGAATGAAACTTGGTATGTACATAGACCATACAAATGTCTCGACCGAGTTCGTTAGCCAGCATCATCCGCCAACTTGTTTCAAAATAGCGACCATTTAAATTTTTTTTCATTTAAAATTCAAAATTTAATGCGAAAAAATGAAAAGTTGAAAAATACTTTTCTTTTATGTGTTAGAACTTAAAACAACGATTTCAGAAAACTTTTTATTTTGTCCAAATCTTAAAAAATGATTGAGTAATTCCACTTTGAATTTTTCTTATGGTTGACATTTTGAAATGATCTGATTTTTGTCACGTGATAACACGCGTATTTATCAGTCGATTTGACTAAAACTTGCTATGTACATAGTACATACAAATGTCTCGACCGAGTTTGTTAGCCAGCATTATCCGCCATCTTTTTTCAAAATGGCAGCCATTTAAATTTCTTTAAAAAATTTAAAATTTAAAATTGAATACTAAAAAATTAAAAGTTGAAAAATATTTTTATTTTATGTGTTAGATCTTAAAATACCATATCCAGAATACTTTTTACTTTGTCTATATCTTAAAAAATGATTGAGTTATAGCACTTTGAATTTTTCTTATGGTTGACATTTTGAAACGATCTGATATTTGTCATGTAATAACACGCGTAATTATGAATCGATTTGAATGAAACTTGGTATGTACATAGTCCATACAAATGTCTCGAGCGAGTTCGTTAGCCAGCATTATCCGCAATCTTGTTTCAAAACGGCAGCCATTTAAATTGAAAAAAAAATTACAATTTAAAATTGAATACGAAAAAATTAAACGTTGAAAAATATTTTTCTTTTATGTGTTAGAAATTAAAACAACGATTCCAGAACACTTTTTATTTTGTCTATATCTTAAAAAATGTTTGAGCTATAGAGCTTTGAATTTTTCTTATGGTTGACATTTTGAAACGATCTGATTTTTGTCACGTGAAAACAAGGGTATTTATGAATCGATTTGGGTGTAACTTGGTGTTTACATAGTAAGTAATGAGGCCTTGACCGAGTTCGTTATTCAGTTCCATCCGCCATCTTGTTTAAAAACGGCGACCATTTAAATTTTTTTTTATTTAAAATTTAAAATTAGGTACAAAAAAGTGAGAAATTGAAAAAGATTTTTATTTTATGCATTTAAGCTTGATACAAAGATTCCAGAGCATTTTTGTTTCTTTTATATCTTAAAAAATGGCTGAGTTACAGCATTTTTAATTTCTAGTGTTGCTCACATTTTAACACGCGTATTTATAAACCGATTTCGATGATTCTTGATGCGTACATAGTACATGTCGATGTCTGGACCGAGTTTGTTGGCCAGTTCCATCCGCCATCTTATTTCAAAATGACAGAATATTATTTTTTTAAATTAAATTTTAAAATTAAGTGCAAAAATAAGAAATTAAAAAAGATTTTTCTTTTGTGTGTTTGACCTTCATACAAAGATTCCAGAGCAATTTTTCTTTCATCTATATCTGAAAAAATGGCTGAGTTATAGCACTCTCAATTTCCAGTGTGGTTAATATTTTGAAACGGTCTGAAATTTGCCACGCGATAATACGCATATTTATAAGCCGACTGAAATATAACTCAGTGTGCACATAGTACATATGAATGCCTTGACCGAGTTCACTGTCCAACTTCATCCGCCATCTTGTTTCAAAATGGCGGCCATTTAAGTTTGTCAAAAATCTTTAAAATATATAATGATGTACAAACAAAAAATTTGAAATTGAAAAAGGTTCTTTCTAAAGTATTTATCTTAATAATAAATTCCGAAGTATTTTTTGCTTTGTCTTCATCTTAAAAAACGCCTGAGATATAGCAGTTTGAATTTCTATTGTGGATGACACTTTAAAAAAAATCAATTTGGCCGCGACAGTACTCATGTATATTAATCAATTTCGATATAAGTGGCATGTGCACATGAATTAAGATTTCGAGCAAGCTCATTGGTTTGTTTTATCCATCCTGTTGCTTTGAAATGGAATACATTTCATGATATTGTGCAATTTGGCGACTCTCTAAATCGCTGAAAATGAAACCAGGTTGAAAAAAATATGACTAAATTCTAAATATTCCTATTAATATTCAGTTTTGACAAAAACTAGCATTCAATATTATAAAATCGTGTTCCACTAATTTGAGCTTCGTATGTTTGAACAATATAACTTAATTTAAAATAAATAAATAAATAAATAAGTATATGAAAGCTAGCTCTTCCTCCCGGCATTTCCGGAAGGACTTTTTCTTTCTTTTTTGCCGAAAATTACATTTCTTCTACCAGTAACGTCGCCCACGCGATATGATTTCGCTTTTTTTTTTTTGGGGGGGGGGGAGGGTCCACTTTCTATCATCGCGAGGGTCAAACATATATTGCCCTCTATTGAATGAAAAAAAAAGTAAATGAAATGTACGACGTGGGCCATATTGGGAACCGAGCAATATTTGGCCCAAGTACCTTACTTTTCTTCTCATGTGCCTCAAGCTGCCAAATAGGGCAAAAAATATTGAATAACGCAAAATAGTTGCATATTTTAAAATATTTCCATTTTTGACTAAAAAAGATACGTAAATGTTACAATAAAATGATCGTTACACAATGCAATAATATTCAAATTCAAATTGAAATATTTTTTTCCGTAAATTTTATTTTAAAGTTCGAAAAGTCCTTTAGGGAATCAGTGGCGTAGCTACATTTTTGGTGCCCGGGACAGGCAGAAATTTTGCGTCTCTTTCACCCTCCCAAATGAAAAAAATAACTACATATTTCCTCAGGCAGAAGAAAAAGACTGTTTGGCTTGTATTGGTAGGACGTGGAAAGAGATTATATATGATCTGCAGTTTTCATCAATACTAAATGCACATGGGAATTTCAAAAATTTAGCGGGATGTTCACGGATATGCCTGTTTTAATCACATAGAAGTTGTAACAACGAGCATAAATTTTCAAAAAACATTCGCTAAATCTTCTAAATTATGCCTGATTATGCAGGGGGGGGGGCACCACCCTAGAATTTAATATTGCTCTATTCACCATTCTTTGAGATAGAGAGGAAAATAAAAAAAATGTTCTTAAGTCGTCTTATCAAGACGTAACGATTACGCAAAAAATACATTTGCATTTATACCTAAGAAAGTTCATTTTTTACAGCTACATCCATTTTGAATTTGTTTACAGAAGCTATCGTTACACGAAAATATTCAGATGAGGAAGTGAGTTTCAAAATCGCCTTATCCAAAATTTAAAAAAATCGAATTTTTCCTATCAATCTGTTGGTAAACGTAAATCGAAAAAAACACTACCATCAGAAAAAAAATATATAGTTTTATGGTGTATTTCTGCCACTATAAAATTTTGGTTTGCAATAAAAAACAATATACATAATCATGGGGTTTTTCAAAAACTTAATTTTTAGGATAAAGAGAGTTTTGAAACTCACGTCCTCATATGGTCTATTGTCTATTTTTGTCGTCCGATTATCTACACTAGGGATACAGGACCAGGGGGAGTGCCCTTCGTAGGAGTCTTTCTAAGGGAACCTAACCCGTATTTACGCAAGGTTCGAAGAAAACCACGAAAACTCCGAACGGTTAGGCCGACAGCCGCGATTGGGTTCGAACCCAGCACCTGCCGTCTACCAGTTGAGGTCAGAACCTCTCGGCCACTGGTGGGGCAACGTCCTCATACGGAATGCTAAGAACGTAAGATCCGCATGACAGCCAATCTACACTGTTAAAAATTTGAAACTTTTGCTGCATCGTTACTCCACCACTTTTACAAAAAATGATTACTTCACGGTATTATAGAGCATTCACATTGGTCAAAGTAGAGATATTCTAGAAAAGAGATGGAGTGACGATGCAGCAAAAGTTTCAAATTTTTAACAGTGTACATATGTATGTGTGTGTGTGTGACGAAGGTAGCTAGAAATATCTACCGTATGCGCAAGTCTGAAAATTTGGATGAGGGTAATCTAAAGAAATTACGGACACTCACGAGGCTCAGATATCGCATTTTTTGAAAACTAGCCAAAAATTTTAAAGAAGCACTCATTAAAAAACGCGATTTTTGGTCACAAATTGGCAAAATTGCGTGCAAATCGGAACCTTATTCCAGAGCCGAAATGAAAGAAACTAAGAATTTTCACTAATGAGTGAAAATTAAAAAAAAATTAATTAAGGTATCGATTTAAAACTTTCAGAGCACATGTAGAAAAATACATGTGTATAAAATTTTTGGCCCGGTAATTTTTCTTAATTTTCTTACAAAAAATAATGGTAAGAAAGTTCTGAGAAAGAAGCATACAGAAACGAACATTCATTAAAAACTAAACTAAATGATCGCTTTTTTACGGCTGACAAGCAAAAAAATGAGACTCTGTATCCATCTATCCATAGATTGGTGTCAATATAGAATACACAATATTGCACGAACTACTACATTTAAATACAGTCCCCCCCTTTTTTTTTCTTTATTTTGGAAAGAATTGAATTTGAGCTTATTTTATCAACGATAATTTTCTAGAATTTTCAAGCTATGTTTTTGATATTTTTACAAAAGTTGCTCAATACATTTAGGTAATATAATATGCAGATGAAATTTTGATAGCATTCACGCATGCGCAGTGGAAAATTATTTTGTAAAATTGCTCATTTTTCAGAAAATTTTTACTATTTTTTAATTTTTATTAAGTAGTGTTGTGTGGAATGTTGTTTGTCATTTAGTCTGAAAAGAACATATTTTATAGTAAGAACTCTGCAAATCACATGCAAAAAACTTGGCAAAAATTTAGGACTGTTTTTATAAAAACCTAAATTTTACTACGAGTATATATGCTATCCTCATAAAATTTAACATAGTTTATTACAATAAGCCACTTAATCATAATTTATAGTTTGAATGAGTTTGCAACATTAGTTTTGGCAAAGTTGTCCAAAGGGAATATTTTTCAATTTGTTGGCGGTCCCCTATAAGATATTGTAAATATCTCCACGGTAATATATGACCTGTACTATTTTGTATACACGCCTGGAGTTCCAGGATATTTTTTGTATTTTGTTAGATATTTAATAAAATGTCTAAAATTGCAAGTGGCCGGCCACCTTTGGCCATATACTGTATTTTCGTCCAAAATTGTTGACATAAAGTGCTTGTTCCTTAAACAGATTTTTGCTGGAATTAACCAGGAACGGGTCAATGATTTTCATACAAACAGGGTTGTGATCATGCCAAAAAAATTTCACTCGATGCTTACTTCTAAGAGAAATAAAGCAGAGGCACAGAAATAACCCGGTTCTGCCTGGCCCACGCCTTTAGAGAAGACCCGGGCACGACCCAGAAAATCTAATGATCAGACTCAATTTATCCCGAGTCCGTGTAAGCCTCTAAATGTCATTTGAATCAGAAAATTTCTACATAAATTTTCAACAATTTTTTTTTTTAACTTAAAGGTGGGTAGTGTACCAATAAAGGTTGGGAACCGCTTTTTAACGCATAGCTAAATAGGGAAAAAGGTCAGAAATATTTTCACCGTTGTATAAAATTTAGAATTGCATGATTTAATCTATGTACATTATAATTTGACAAATTTGGTCAAAAAAATGTTTGCATACCTAAAGTGTGCTAGGTCATCCTTATTTGCAATTAAAGCTACTGGAGAAGCTCCCACATTTGAAAATTCCTGATGTAGTCGCTTTAACATTTCTCTTCCCATCATGAAACTTCTTTTGTCAGTAGAAGAGTATACAACAAGAAAACCATCAGCATGATGAAAAATATCTTGTTTTAGTAAGGAAGAGTATGTTTCCTACAGAAAATAAATGAAATTTTAGAACTACATATAAATACATCAAAACGCTTTTTAACAAAAATTTGTCTGCGTATAATTAATTTGCTTATAATAGTTTTGGTCAATCGTACTTTTCAGCTTATTCAATTTTGTGAGATAAATTTAAAAAAAATGAAGTTTGGGAAAAAATAATGTTCTTTTATTAATCGATCATATTTTCTTATACTGAAAACTTACTTAAATGCATATGATAAATTAAATATGATATACAAAGTAACAAGGACGTACAAAAATAAATATGTATTACTCGGAATTTTTATCGTGTATCATGTATATTGTACGCAAGTGAGTCATAAAGAAAGTTGCCATGGTGATTGCGTTTCTGAAACGTTTGACAGATACACATAATTTAACCCTTTCAGAAGTAATTCACAAATATTTTCCATATGCTGCGCGTATAATGTTTATTTTTTAGTGCAAGAATATTTTTGTCATAACATACTCCTTGTCTATTTTATGAATTTTTGGATTAAATATTTTGAAAAATTCTGTAAGGAATTACTGCTGTTAAAATAAAAATGTAGTTAAATGATGTCCGTCTTGGGGGTCTTAAGCATTGGTAAAATGACTAATTTTAAAGTGGATAAAACAATTTTGCACGATGCAAAAATAAATCTCCTTTAAGTGATATAGTTTCCTTATCAGTTATTTCTTCCATATAGCAATAGAATGTTATATGAATGCCCTAGCCAAAATTATAAGTGCACAAAGAAAATGTAAAAAAACAAACATTTTATGCAATTATACTTATAAAAACACATTATATAACATGTATTTAAAATTCAAATAAAACTGTTTTGCTCCTTTTTGTTAAAAAATAATAGTTCTATTAAAATTTTGGATTGGGAAAAATAATTTAAAAAATTTAATTGTCATAAAAATGAAAGACACTGCTCATAAGTTCACAATTGTTTGCGTTATTTTTACAAAAAATTCACATTTTTATGAGTGAATTATGTCAAGACCCTTTAAATAACAAATACTGCATTGTTTCCGATAAAAGGAATAAAAGGTTGGTTAATTATATACTGTTTTAACTATCGAGTGAAATGTTTTCCTTAATTAATGCATTTATCTTTCGTTTAATACTTTTAATGTTATGCGAACTACGTCACAGATAACAGCTATTTTTTTATTAAGTTTATATCGTGCAACCGAGATATCCAATCAAATAAAAGGACATTGTGATCATTAAACCACTTTTTCGTAGCTTTTGGGGTATGATGTGATCCAAAATCTCGTTAAAAGGGATTTTTCTTCCCCAAAATGCAACTACACCTTAAAATTTGTGTTTATAAAACATGCATTTACACTTTTCAGTTTATCTTCTTAGAAGAAAACAAATTAGCCTTTCCTAGAACTGACAAAGCATCACAAACCATTATTGATCCCCCCCCTTTTTTTTAATTGAAGCCTTCATTCAACATTTTTATTCTTCCACAAGTCGTGGAAGTATAAACGTAGGACTTTAGGTTCATCAAGATTTAATGAATCGTTTTTCAAACCTGATAAATTTGTACGTTATTGTTGGTAATTGGAATAATCATTCTAAGAATAGTAACTTAGCGTCAAAATAAAGGCGGATGAGTTTGATAGATCATTTGATTGAGTGCTAAAGACACTTGATGTAAAAGGGGAGGGGGGGGGAATTCGAAATTCGAATGTGAAAAAGTTTCCGGCCATTCATAATTCTTTTGTTTTTGCTGTAAATAAAGTATTTTTTGGCCGTGTTTGTTAATTAATCAACTTGAATAATGTAGTTGAAATTCATAAATGAAAAGGTAAACAATTATTGTTTGTAAACGAGTAATTTGTTTGTTGCTAAAGAACCAATCTTCTCGTGAGATTGCCGCAGAGGTGTAGATTAGAAAATCTAATGTGACCAATACTTTTATCTAAATATGCAAATTACCATGGCTTTGAGGATTTGCCCCGAGACCCTAGGAAAGACTATTCGTGTAGACAGAATTGTCAGAAGATAAGCAGTTGAGGAACCGTATAAAAACGCCACTGCAATAACAGGCGATTTACGGAGTAGAAATATTGCTATAATAAGTGGGTTTAATGTGTCAAGCCGTTTACGTGATGTAGGACTTTGTGGAAGAGTTGATGATAAAAAAAATTTCATAAGTAAAAAAGAATCAGCAACCCTATTTACATTTATCAAGGAACACCAAGGAAAGAATGGTCACCTGAAAACTGGAAAAAGTACTATTTTCCGTTGAATCTAAGCTTAAACTCTTTCGTAGTGATGGTAGGCACTATACCGAATGACCTAAATACTAAAAATGCTATTTGAAATTTTTTTTTCCTAGAATGAAGGATGCCGGAGAACACGTTATACTATGGGAAGCATTTTCTGAAAAAGTTGTCTGTCCGTTAGTTGAAATCTGCAAAAAGGTGAATGATGAAATGTATAAGGATATCTTGTAAAATTTACTGTCTTATTGGTGGAAAAAGTTTGATTGCAACTTTTCGTTTCAGTATGATAAGAACTCAAAGCATACATGCAGACTCGTCAATCAGTGGTTTTAGAACAAACAAAATCAACTTTCGAAATGGCCAGCCCAATCACCATATTTGAATCAAATAAAAAATCTTTGGAACAAACTTGCCAAACGTGCACTTCAGCAGAAATGTCCCTAAAATTGCAAAGAAAAGGGAAAAAAATAAGTTAGACGATCTTCAACTATATATTGAATCGATGTCACATCGTTGTGCCGCAGTACTTATTGCTAAAGGTATAACGACAAAATACTAATTGTAAATGTCTGTGTATCATAGTTATTTTCTTTTATAACACCATTTTTCTCCAAACTTGCCAAGACGGTCGGAAAATTTTGAGAACATGAGTTCTTCTTTGCTATTAATTTAGTCAATTAAATTTTTTGGTTTTATTTGTTACTTCATAAATACGTTTTTAACTATTACGTCAATAAAATGTATACGTATCACTTTGAGATTCCTTTTCATACGGGTATACTTACAAATTCACGAAAAAATTTATGCTGGCAGGAAACTTTCGACCGCCATTGCATATATATATGTATATAGAGAGGGGTGTAATAATTTAGGCCCCAACGGGTAGTCCCACAGCACACTAGTTTTTTTCGCTTAAATTTTATTGTCATTCTTGCAAAACATTTAGACGATAAATAATGATTAAAATTTAGTATTCAGAGGATATCCGCTTGTGCTTAGATTTTCACACCCCTGTCTATATATATATATATATATATATGTATGGCATGTAATACAATTTTTTTTATCTAGTAATATGTAATTGCAGAAAACATAAACATTATAAAAGCTTGCAGGTCCCCAAGCACTTTTCACATACAGTCCCTTATTCTGGAGTCCTTTGGAAACATTATGAGAGGTGATAGATTTTTAAAGAGTACTCAGAGTATGCATTTCTGCATCGCTCCTTTTTATGTGACATCCTTTCTTTTTATGACTGACGTGTTAGATTTGTCGCTTGACGGGATCATTTACAACGAGCTGTTTTTGATAAGATATCACTCCTTTTTTAAGGCATTTCATTTGCATTATGCATATTCCATTTTTATTCAAAAACAAAAGATAAAAGAAAGATGACAGGAGTAAAAAAAATAATAATAATTTAAAAGCGATGATTTCGACTTTTCAGTTGTGTAATATGTCTAGAAATACATAATATTGCACTATTTTAAAATCACTCAAAAGCATTTTTTATGTTCTATAACAAGGTGTTCTGGTGTAATAATGCCAGGTTGGGTAATAACGCAAAGTGCTAATATTATGCATAAGTATGAAATAATCTGGTAAATGGCACATATGGGCTGTGCGCAGAAGTGCCTTGGATCATATAAAGTGCAAACAACAGCTTAAAGTTAATTTGTTCCATCTGTAGGCCATAACGCTTTTAGAAGCAACTAAAAATAACGCTTGATCTAAAATTTGCGAAGTAAGTTCTGTTATGTGAAAACTACATATTTATCAGGAAATATCTTGTTTATTATATAAATTTAAACAGCAAAACACAAGAATCCTTTGGAAGCCCACGACGTTTATGGCTTTTGTTTTGTGCCTCACGTGATTTTTTTTTTCCATCCCGAAGTGACTTTTTTTCTACCCCGTTAGTAAAGAGAAAAGTAAATTAATATTTATCAAGATAAAAATAATTAGTTATGCCGAATTCTGATAGACTGCAGCAGTAGTTTAAACATAAATTATTTAATTCAGCATTTTGAAAATTGGGTTCGCATTGCTTCAGTTGTCGTTTCATTTACTATTTCGAGCAGGATTTTGCTAGAGGAAACTTTTGATTCGATAAGTTACTTATACTCTATGCTGTAAAGAGTAAATATTTTTTTTTTAATTTCTTTATATGTCTCTTTACAAATAAATTAGATTTGTATGTATAAATAAGCTATTTTAAATTTTATATTTCTTTACAACCTTCATTTTGAGTGTCAATATGAGGTGTGACTGTCTCGTGACAAAGTCATCCCAAATTTAGTTTATTTATTATACGTAATTTTTTCTGGGAATAAAATATAAAAGTAGTGCAAGTATGAACATTGTACTAATATGTATATATATATATATATATATATATATATATACAGGGTTTTTATAAAGTTCCGGACCCATTTTGATTTTTAATAACTCATAAAATAATAAAGATATATTAAAATTAATAACATAAATGGTTAGATTGACTCAAAAAGTTTTATGACCCTTGTCAATGAACTTCAACTTGTGCCCCCTTCGCCGCACATGCTTGTTTTACATGCTTCGTCGCACATGCCGACATGCTTGTTTTACATGCTTCGTCGCACATGCCGACATGCTTGCCGCTACTTGGCGTGAAATTGACTATCAACTCGATATTCTCCGTGCAACGAAGGGGGCACACGTGGAAGTTCATTGACAAGGGTCATGAAACTTTTTGAGTCTATCTAACCATTTGTATTATTAATTTTAATCTATCTTTATTATTTTATGAGTTATTAAACATCAATATGGGTCCGAAACTTTATGGACGCCCTGTATATATATATATATATATACAGGGTGAGTCATAAATATCGAAACAATAGGCTATCTCCTTAAATATTGCCCCTAGACCCATACTTCCAATTGCAAAAATTCATAAAAAAGGATGAATTTTTTGATAAGATAAGTTGCAACTCCATGGGGGGGGGGGGGTCTGTTTTAAAAAATACGAAAATTAAATTTTTATACGGCCCCCAGAGGATAAAACTTCCAATTAGAAAAAAATTCTTTATCCCTTCCTGAATTGAATAAAAAAAATCATCTCGATATCTGCAAATCCCCGAAAGATATTAATATCCAAAATTTTCCAAAATTCCTGACTTACACCACTTAAGCATGCCTCTGAGTGCAGCAAAATCAATTCATTTGAAGTACAATTAAGGGATCGACCATAAATAATATCGTATTATTAAATGTCGATCCAAGACAACACTTAAACTTTTAGATATAAAATAAAAGCGTATAGGTTTTTGCTTTAAACTTCGATGAAATATGCTAGATGTCTGCAATATTTCGATCTTGCCGCCAACTTCGTAACTGGCACGACTCATTGAACGGACCGTCTTATTAAACACTTATTAAAAGTGTTATCAAATTAAGTGATATTAATTAAACTCTCATTAAAAGAGTCTTAAAAACTTATTGGCGCAGGCAATAAGTTTAGTAAATATAGTAATAGCGAAAATGACTCTTCTATTAGCGGAATCAATGGAAATATATTTTAATAAATTACATAGAAATATTTTCAAAAATCTACTTTATACTACAGTTAAACCGCTATAACGGACACTCCCGAATAGCAGACACCTCTGTTTAACGGACTATTTTCCAATCCCCATTCTCAAAACCTAAATTTGTGTATGTTTAACCTCTGAATAACGAACATTCCGAATAGTGGACATTATTTAAGGCGATAAAGGATGAAAAAGTATTTTTTAAGGAGAAAAAAATGAAAAAAAGTAAAAAGGCCTTTAAATTTATCAGGGAATTTTGTGATAAATGAGCTGGGGAACCCCGTCCCCCCACGTTCAGAGTTGAATTGAAGGGGTTGCCAAGGAGGGACATCTTCCACAGCATTGAAATATCCCCTCGGAAAATTGAGATTTTATGCTTTTAACAGCCAAAAAAGTGCAACCCCCCTCCCCGACCGGAACTCTATAATGTCCAATAATGTCACTTTGAAAAACAAATTACATGTAATCGCAAGCAAAAGTTAACTTTTGTAACAGGGTTTTTTCACAAGCATGTAATGAACAGTCGGTAAATGTGTGTACAGTTTTATTTAGCCCCATTGCTTAAAAAATTATTTTAATTTCTGATTAATCATATAAAAGAGGTTTTAGGACACATAAAAGTCAATTAATGAAATGTTAAACGTTTCTTAGCACTTTTTGAATATCTTTGATTTTCCCAATAGTGGACACCTCCGAATAGCGGACAATTTCTGCGTTCCTGAGGTGTCCGTTATTTAGAGGTTTTACTGTATTCAGTTTCAAAATTTATGAAGGTTTTAAACCTATTTTTGCTTTCTTCTATCTTTACAAGAAGAAAGTATTGGATTCATGAAAATTTTGAATTCCGGTTTTCGATGGATTCACACGTTTTAGGGCTCAGAGATACCGAAAAACATGTTTTTATGAAATGTCTGTCTGTGAGTCACAGCACAATGAAAAAATTTGAAATCGACGTGATAAAAAAATAAAGTTTAAATCAACTGACGCATTTAAACAGTAATTAAAGAAGGTGAAAATGGCAAAACTTAAACAAAATCTGAAATCGAAACTATACAGCATTTAAACGTTAGGAGCCCATCTTTGCCCATCTTAAAACTAAATGCACTTTACTGCATCAAATGTTTTTATTTCAGTATTTCTCATTTTTAAACTGACATACGTCAATAACCGTCGGTTACGGTAACTTTTCAGCTCAGAAAATTTACTTTTAAAAATGTGATTTGTTTACAAAAATTATTTTTTTTTTAACATTGCTATTTTAAATACTTTTTTTTTTAAATAAATATGGCAAAACTTAAACAAAATCTGAAATCGAAACTATACAGCATTTAAACGTTAGGAGCCCATCTTTGCCCATTATAAAACTAAATGCACTTTACTGCATCAAATGTTTTTATTTCAATATTTCTCATTTTTAAACTGACATACGTCAATAACCGTTGGTTACGGTAACTTTTCAGCTCAGAAAATTTACTTTTAAAAATGTGATTTGTTTACAAAAATTACTTTTTTTTAATATTGCTATTTTAAATACTTTTTTTTAAAATAAATATTATTTAAAGTGCTGAATTAAAATTGAAAATTAAACATTTTCGTTTAATCAAAAGAAAAAAATTCAACGAGACAAATAATATTTTGAGTTATAACAATTTTAATTTACTCATTTTTTTTTAATATTAAGAAGTCTTATGATGTGATAATGCTTACAAATTGTATGGTTAACCATCACAAAACATTCAAAATTCCAACTTTATAAATAAATAAATAAAATAAATGTTTCCTGGACCCATTACAGCAACATTGTTTCTTCAATTACACGCATTTCAATTTGTGTCTGATCCCTTGAAACCTCACGATTTATTAAAATTGTCATAACTCTCTGAGTTTTGAAGATATCAAGATGAAATTTTTTTTGTTCAGTTCAGGAATGAATAAGGAAAAATTTTCTAATTGGAAGATTTATCCTCTGGGGGCCGTATAAAAATTTAATTTTCGTATTTTTTAAATTAGACCCCCCCATGGAGTTGCAACTTATCTTATCAAAAAATTCACCTTTTTTATGAAAATTTGCAATTGGAAGTATGGGTCTAGGGGCAATATTTAAGGAGATAGCCTATTGTTTCGATATTTATGACTCACCCTGTATATATACTATATCTATCTATCTATCTATCTATCTATCTATATATATATATATATATATATATATATATATAAGACCATTAATTTTAAACAATATGAACCATTTGAATTTAATAGAAAAAAACCATATTGAACATGAGCAAAAATTAAATAAATAAATAAAATGAATATAATATACATATATATGTATATATATATATTAATTTGTACAGATGCTCGTTATAATAATACCTGTAATTATAAATTTCTTGTACTTAGCCGCAATTATAAAAATTATATTGATGAAACGCTGCTGAAAGTGGTAGATGTTGTACAACTTTTATTTGGTTAAATAAAGGCCGCTGAAAAATACTCAATTTCGATCAATACTTTCAAGAATAAGCTATAAGGTATTAAAAAAAATTATCCCCTTTCTCAAAGATCTATTTTTTCGAAAGGAAATGTTATTTTTACTGCTTGAAATAAGTGACGATATCTAAAATTTTAGAAAATAAACGAAACTTACAAACTTTGCTTACAAATTTACCTTTTTTTTAAATCACGAGAAAAGTAGTTTTTTTTATTATTATTATTCTATCATAATAGTGTGTTTGTCTTGACTTACAAAGTTTTTGGAGACTAATTTATGATCTTTTGGTTATGAAACAAACTCACCACAAACCTGAGTATACTTTGATGGATTTTTAAATATTATTTCTAAAAATACAAGAACTAAATTTTAAAATTAAAAATTATACCTTGAATTTAGAAATTACAAGTTGTTTAAATGAAAATTTCAATATTTTTTGGATCCTTAACATAAAAGAACTACAAAAATGACAGAGCAAGATAAACAATAACAGGAGCAAAAAAGGCACAAAAAATACCCTGGTTTATGGTACTTTAATTTTATTGTTCATATTTATTTATTATGGCATCCAACGACCTTGGTAGAAAGAGTTAAAAATGAAAAAAAAATACATTTAAATATTTATTACATAAACAAGCGTTTCTTCATAACTTTGATCAAGTTTTTCTATGGCGAGCAGATTATCGAAACATACACTTTACTCGAAACTCTGGTGAAAGTAATTGAGAAACTTTATTTCATACTATAAAAAAGTTTAATCTGTCTAGACGGTCTATTTCTTAAAATTCGTATTACCGGTTGCGTCACAAACTAATTATCTAAACTGATTTAAGTAAGAGAAAATATCCTTGACAAATATAGTGAAAGCCTTTCCGTGTTTTCCAAGTTATTTCAAAGCAAATCGGCGAAAAAAGTTCGATCAACAATGTTAGAAATGCAAATCTTATGTTAGATTTAGAAATAGATGCAAATAACAAATTAAGTAGATAACTAAATTATTTAAAAATTTTCTGTATTTTAACCACTAAACCTATCTTTCATTTATGTAATTAAAATCTGTTATGACATTTTTGCAAATAATATTTAAATAATGCAGTTTTTATATCATATGTCTGTTACAATAATACCCGTAAGGCATGGTGGCGTCACTGCGACGTCGTTGTGAAGTCACATTGTGACTTTGTGACCATCGATTGTCGATGTGACATCACGTGACATCGATGTGAAGTCACAGTGATTAAAATATGAAGTCATTATGGCCGTTTTAAAGCTCGTTTGTGACGTCACATTGTGACTACTTTGTGAAGTCACGGGGTGACAAATTTGTGAAAAATGTGTCATTTGTGACTACTTGGACATTAATATTGTGACGAAACTGTGACAAAAGCGACGATATTTAAATTGGCAGAAACATGTTTTTAAAGTAAATAACATGTTTTAAAGAATATTTGTAATTTTCTAAAGATTTTTAAGAAAGTCACATCTCAGTCACAATGTGACATCACTGTGTGGTGGCATTTTGGTCACAGATGTGATGTGACCAAAGTGACTCACAGTGACGTCATTGTGACGTCACTGTTTCCATGGATGCTATGAGGGTAGTATTATGAATAGTTTCGAAATTAAAAATTAAATAAGATGGTACAGAACAGTACTTATAATTTAATATTATAAGTACAGAAAGTAGTTTTTCTTATTTTGTTAAATGTTTCTTAAGAGCACACACTAGTCACGCGGTAAAAGCCGAGCGCTAATGTAAAGTCTACGGGGGCGTTCTTTTCTAATATCTCGTTCAAATTTTAATATTTTTACATGATTTTTTTGCATAGTATAGCTTAGGACGATCTACAACCGGGCTAGTTTGTACTTTTCTGATTTTCGTTGTAGTTTAATTCTGAGGACCCTCTAAATTTTGGATTCAGTGAAATTCGAGGTGTTGTGTCCTTTTTGGTCTTATAAAATCTATTTGAGCAAAATTCAGAAAAAATTAAAAACGCTTCACGGAATATTAGTGTTTAAGCTTTCCAATGATATGCTTTCCATATTTCTACTAAAATTAGGCGGAGCAAAATTTGGAAATATTTTGATCAGAAATGGAACAATAAAAGCGTTTTAATTATATGAACTCCGCCTCAGCCAGTCTCCGCCTCTCTTGCCCTTTTTGAAAATTTGATTGGTTAACACCAATCCACTTTAGCAAATGAAAGTAACTGTTTTCCTTTCCTTGTATTTCCTTTCTGTTATTGGTTTATAGTAACGTGTTAAAATAACCTCCCTTATTTCAAAGTTTGGATTTTTTTTTTTTTAATTATTGATAAATTTTAACTAAAATAGTCTTGAAAAAAATCAACGACTTCTAATTTTTTGTTTTTATAAAACTAACGCTATTTTTAAGTTATAACTAACTTCCAAAGAAGAAAATAATACATTTCTTTGTATATATATATTTTTTTCAAGTCCATACAAAACAAGGTAGTTTTGATACAAATTACAGTAAGCTCCTTTTTAGCAGAAAGGAAATTCTGATAATTTAAAAATGTAATTGGAACTTTTGTGAAATACATAGGTAGCATTAAAAGGACAAGGAGCTATATTTGGAATTTATAAATTTCCTTATACAGCTTGCAAAATATATGAAACAGGGGATCGGGCGGGGGTGTGTGCAAAGTGAAAACTGCGCCCGGAGTAAAGTTCAGTTTGGCGCCCCATTTCCTGAACTTTTTCTTGTGACAGACTAAAAATTACGTTAGTAGTAAAAATTTGGCGCCCCATAAATTTCGCACCCGGGGCAACCACCCCCTTCGTCCGCCTCTTTTTCGCAAGGCGCTGCAAGGAGTACATTTTGGGGAGGGTTATTCAACACCGCGCCGTCCGAAGAGGGGGTGGGTGGTGCCACATTTATATTATCAACATCATTCTTGGGCTGTTACAAGAAAAAGTTGGCGCCAAATTGAAACTTTGCCCCATGCGCAGTTTTCTCTTCCCTGTGTTTGTTTTTGGTACTATACGATACTAGGCAGCCCAATTTTGGTCCAGTATTATTAAGTAAAACAGTAAAAAAAATAAGCATTTTCAGTTCGAAAAACAGTTTTTAACAAAAATAAGCAGAAATTAAAGTTAGAAAATTTTAAAGATTGGTAATTTTAAAATTGTTGATCAACTTGTTTCAAACTTTAAAGAAATATTTTTTTAATATTTATTACTTTTGAGGAAAACGATACACTTTTAACAGTCGTTAAAAATGGGGAAATTATCCTGCGTAATACATTTTATTTTAATATAATATAAAGATATATTTGCAAAGACAACGAATTGCAAATATTTATCATTATTTAGCTATACTAATATTATAAAAAGGAAAGATTTGATTGTTTGTTTGTTTGCATTGAATAGGCTCCGAAACTACTTGACGGATTTGAAAAATTCTTTCACCGTTGGAAAGTTACATTATTTCCGGTGAACATAGGCTATAGTCGCCGCTTAAAAGGGTAAAAATAAAACGCCGGATAAACGAATCAAAAGCAATTTGAGAAACTAAAGGTTACCTGACCCACTAGACACATGACAATCACTGAAACACATATGAAAATCGTGCAACCCCCTCCTCCCCCCCAAAAAAAACATTTTAAGCTTTTTAGCCCGACCGCATATAAAACCGTGTTTTTTAATTTTTAAAATTATTTAGCAATTACTAAAAAAAGGAAAAGAAATGCTGAAACGCAAATTAATTAAAATTAAAAACAAATCAAGAAACGATTGTTTTGGAGTTTTCAAAAAAGTTATAACAGATAGTAAATATTTTAAAGAGTAGTGAGCATCAAATATGGGGAGGGAGGATTTTTTTTTTAGGAGGAGCAGTCAAATATTTAAAATTGTAACGTTTTCTACAATTTCAAATGCGGACTTTTTATTACTAAGCCTAGGGATAAATATTACTTATTTAATTTAATATAAAATTATAAAGAGAAAAAATTTGTTTGTTTGTTTGAATTGAATTGAATTGAATAGGCTCCGAAACTACTTGACGGATTTAAAAATTCTTTCACCGTATGAAAGCTACACTATTTCCGGTGAACATAGGCTATATTATATTTTCAAAAAAATTAGGGATCTTTATTAAAATGCCAATATTGTAACCCAAGGTGTAGAAAAATGAACTTAAAAAATCTGTACATCCCGTGCATTGCGAATACTATTGATTATAGAACAAAATAATGTACTACGACTTTGTTAACATGTAATTATCTACAAAAAGTGTCGCAACAGCATATGTCTAACTGTTATAGTTATGTCACAATAAGTGTTTTTTATTTAAAAAAATAATTAAAATGCCGTTTCTGTAAAAGCTCTTTATTGTTACTTTGGTATTAATTCTTATCAAAATAAATTACTTCAAAATCAAGACTTATTTAATGGTTGCCGTTTACCCCGCTCGGCTAGGCTGCATCATAATGTGTGATGTAGACGTCCCTGGGGCACGGGAGGGGAGTCAATGTCAGAGACGGCATTTTAATTATTATGTTATAAGTGTGTGTGTAAAAATTTATAACTTGAAATTTTTCTTAAATATCCGTGAGAAGTCGGGATGGACTGCTATAATCTACATACATAAAGCAAAATCGTGTTAGTTACACCATTTATAACTCAAGAACGGATGGATCGATTTTTATGAAATTTTGTATGGAGGTATCTGACACCTTAGATTAACATTTAAGCTATTTTTTATCCAACTACCTAAAAGGAGGGTAATGTTTTTAGTAGTTGAATTTAATGAGATGAAGTGGTAGTAACAAAAGTAAAAATAATGAAAATGTAAGGCAAAATATAGCAATTTTTTTAAAGTCTGCTATTCAGAAAATTTTACTCTCTAATACTTTTCAGAATTGTTTCTTCTTTGGAGTTTTTTGTCGACGTTCAAATAATGCAGCTTCTTATCGAGCAGAAGGCTTTTGCATATTTCAAAACATCATACAAAGTATCGTGGACAAGATTTGCCGAGATATTTAGAAACTTTACAAGTTCGTATATATTTAATGGGTGACAATTCAATATAACATTGTAAAACTTTTAGACGATTTTGCAGTTTTTAGCAGTTTTTGTTTGTCCTGTACAAGGGCAGATATGGAGACTCCTCAAAAAAGAGAGGGGAGGGGACTTTTCAGAAAATTGGAGATTTCAATCGCACCTGCAGCTCGTGTCGGGACAATTTTTTTCATCTTGAGTAGGATCGGGGCTAATTTTTTTCGTTGCAAGTCGGGTTTCGGTCCGGTTTATTTTCATTTTTTGCCGTTGTTCTGGTTAAATACTTTTTTTTTGCGAGTCGTGTTTGGGTAAGGTTAAATTCTACTTTGCCGCTGCGGGTTGGGTTGGGGTCCGGTTCTCTTTCTTTATTGCTGCTGGTTGGTATTGGGTCTGGTTGATTTCTATTTTGTGTGTGTATGGGGGGGGCAGGGTTGAGTTGAGTACTATTTTATTGACGCTGGTTTGGTTTCGGTCAAGTTGACTTCTTACTTTTTTGCTACTGGTCGAGTGGATTTTTACGTTTTTCTTGCGGACCGAGTGGAATTCTACTTTTTATCTACTTTTCTCTGCATTCTTTTTTGTTGCTGTTGTTGTTTTCGGGTGAAATTAATTTACACTATTTTGGGTTCTGATCTGATTCATAGTGGATTTTCCATCTCGCAAGAAAGATTCGATTCGACCCCATATTTCAAATGAAAGTCTAAATACTTTCTCCGTTATGGAAGAAAATAGTTTAAAGGAGTATTATAAAAGAAAATATCGAAGACACTATAAAATGAAACTATATAAACGCCATAACAGACATTTCCAAATAGTTAATTATGAATATTTAAGATTTTACATTGAAAACTGCTACTCGCAAGTGTTAACATGTACATTAAAATATCCATACGGAATGTCTCGAATAGAAGATACCTCTATTTAACGAACACTTTTCAACAATTTAGCCATCTCTCTTTGGTTGATTCCGTTATGAGTATATACACTATATTGCGATTGATTATGGGACACTTGCGATTTTAGACATTTTACTAAATATATAGAAAAATACACGAGGAATCATCTCGAAACTCTTAGTGTATAAATATAATAGTATACGTCATACATCTCCGTGAAGATTTTTTTACCAAAACTCCATAGGGGACCGTCAACAAATTAAAAAAGAATGAATATCTTTTGAATAACCCTGTCAAAACTAATGTAGCAAAAGCGCTCAAACTCTAGATTATGATTGAATGCCTTATTGTAATACACTGTGTTCATTTTTATGCAAATAGCATGCATACTCGCAGAGTAATTAAGGTTTTTGTAAAAATGGTCCCAAATTTTTCCAAGTTTTTTCCTTATAATTTTCAGAGTTCTTAATATAAAATAATATTTTTTTCAGAAAATATGACAAACAACATTGCACACAGTACCCTGTAATCAGAATTTAAAAATAATGAAAATTGTATACAAAATGAGTTGGTATACTAAATAATTTTTTACTGCGCATGCGTCAACGATATCAAAATTTCATTTGCATATTATGTTAGCTAAATGTATAGAGCAACTTTTGTGAAAGTCACAAAATCATAACTTGAAAATTCTGAAAATAATCGTCAATTGAATAAGTTGAAAATCCGTTATTCTCAAAATGAAGCAAAAACAAGAGGGGTTGTATCCATATATTCATTGACTAGCGGCCTTCGCCCGCTACGCTGGTCGGTTTATCTAAAGAAATCTTGAAGAAGTAGTTAGATAAGGTTCAGACATACATTAAAAAAAAAAAAAGCAAGTCGATCATTCAAAAAACGTTGGGAAATATCAAATATTTACTGTAATTTTTTAAGAAAAACAAAGTTTCGAAAAAAAAAATTAAATCGAAAAAAAAATTACACTGACATATTAATGCAAGGAAATTTTCCCAGAGAGAAAATTCGCCTTGAATACAATATTTCAAATTCTTTTAATTGCTTATAGGCGTTAATGCCAACATAGTGAAAAAAAATTCCATGCTGGGAATCGAACCCGGGCCATCAGTATGGCGCACTGACGTTCTACCGACTAAACCACATGGAACGACAGCCAGCTTGAAACTTTCTCATACTTAAGTAGACTGGCGAAAACATAACGATAGCGCGTTTTAAAATCGCACAGTGACATCTATTGGATTTTATATGTACTAAAAAACGTTATGTACTAAAAAACGTGAGCAGCGCACCTAATAGTTTCTTTTGTTTCTTTTTGTTACTTTTTTGTCTGTTGTCCGATTTTGATGAAACAAAGCCTATACACTGCCCGGGAGTGTGCATTCTTCATTAGTGAAAACCGCATAAAAATCCATTCAGTAGTTACGAAGATAACCTCGAACAAACAGACAGACAGACAGACAGACAGACAGACAGACAGACAAAAAATTCAAAAACATTTTTTTTGTGTTTCATTGGTTTTCTTTTATCGCCCTGACTCCATTTTTGTCAATTATCTTCAATGTACAGACACACCGGGTCCTACTGTTTTATTATATGTATAGATTAGTGTCAATGTAGAATACACAATACGGGATGCTACGACTACTTCTGGATAAAATCCCTCATTTTTTTGCTTCATTTTGGAAACAACCGATTTTGTCCTTTTTTTATAGACGATTATTTTCAGAATTTTTAAGCTATGATTTTGAGACTTTTACAAAAGTTGCTCTATACATTTAGCTAACATAATATGCAAATGAAATTTTGATATCTTTGACGCATGCGCAGTAAAAAATTATTTAGTAAACCTACTCATTTTTCATACAATTTTTATTATTTTTTAATTCTGATTACAGGGTACTGTGTGCAATGTTGTTTGTAATATTTTCTGAAAAAAATATTATTTTATATTAAGAACTCTGAAAATTATAAGGGAAAAACTTAGAAAAATTTGGGGCCATTTTTATAAAAACCTTAATTACTCTGCGAGTATACATGCTATTTGCATAAAAATGAGCACAGTGTATTAAAATAAGGCATTCAATGATAATCTAGAGTTTGAGCGCTTTTGCTACATTAGTTTTGACAGGGTTATTCAAAAGATATTCATTCTTTTTTAATTTGTTGACTGTCCCCTATGAAGTTTCGGTAAAAAATCTTCACGGAGATGTATGACGTATACTATTATATTTATACACTAAGAGTTTCGAGATGATTCCTCATGTATTTTTCTAGATATTTAGTAAAATGTCTAAAATCGCAAGTGTCCCATAATCAATGGCAATATAGTGTATTAGATATTAATTTTCTATATAAAGGATAAAATTGATATTAGAAATATAAATGTCGACATTTTATAATTCCATTAAAACATGGATTGTTTTTCTTTCATTTCGATTCTAAATTGACAAAAAAGTTTTTGGTCGGGTTTTGATTTGATTTTCAATGGTATTTTCGGGTTCGGATGGTAAGCAGGGCAATACTATACGCTCAGGGGTCAAGTAAATTTTTTTGTCGAATATTTGAAAAATGAAGTTATTTTAAGTGGAATTCTTAGAGGAACGCTCTTTTCTGATTCAAGGGGCGAACACGAGAATCCTCAAGGGGGAGCGATTTCAAAATTTGGCGATTCGGGCAGGAGGTTTTTCATTGCTGGTGGAGATTATTTCTAAATTTTGCAGTGAGTCGTGTTCGAATCGGCTTGACATTTTTACTGTGGGTCGGATTTGGGTCAGTTTGACTTAAATTTTTTCAAATTCGGTTCTGTTCTGGATAAAATTTCAATTCTGAGAATAGCACTCAGATTGATTGATTGTTTGGTTGAATGGGGTTTTATGGCGCAAAGTTACATCGGGATATGCTGCGCAAAGAACAAGGTGGAGATTCGAGTTAATTAAAAATTTGGTTAGGGATTTTATTTATATATATATATATTTTTTTTTTAGTTTGTTTTTTGTAGTAGGCCGGATAGATTTATACTTTTTTGCTACCGACCAAGTTTGAGCAGGCTGACTTAGGAATAAGTTTTGCACTAAAGAGCAAATACTAGATTTTTTTTCTCTATAAATTATAACATTCAAGTTGAAGATGTAAAACATATTTTATAATTCTATTAAAATACATGAACTCATTTTCTTTCATTTCAGTTTCAGGTGTTCGGGTAAGGGCTCGATTTGACATAATTTGTAATTTTTGGGTTCGGATTGATATATTATGGGTCGGGTTGACTTTAAACGTTTCGGATTCGGGACATTTCTTCTTTTGGGTTTTGACAAATTCGGATCTGGTATAAACTGGTTGATGACTGGATTTTTCAATACATCAGACAATTTTTTATATGAAAACTATATGGTTGAATATTGACGAGTACATTATATATATATTAATTTTTCTACTTAAACAAAAATAAAAATTATTGATATAATTATATGGGATACTTTTCCCAATTTCCTTCAAATATTAGATTGATTTTGTTTCATTTCGGATTTGTTGATCTGTTTTGTATCAGGCTATTCGGTACTGAATCAGATTTTTTCTTTTATTTATTTATTTATTTATTTATTTATTTTTAGCGAGCTTGGGTTGGGTTAAAATTGAATTGCTTTTTGAGCCTGGGCATGGAAATTTAGGTTCGGGCAGACCTCTAAAAGAACGAAGTCCACGCCAGGCCCGAAGTGGAAGAAAAAATATAGTGTGGTCAAGTTTTGCAGAAAAAAGTAAGATCCGAATTCAGAACGGTTTCCGAAAGTGTGAAGACCTGACTAGAGGTCTGAACGGTCCGGAATTTCCAGTCTCGTCCCGGCCCGGTATAAAATTCAAATTTTTGGCCCGAGCCTGGCCCGCCCGTTTACACTTTTACATTTCTAGGCCTGGTTTGGCCCGTACAGAAATCAGTGAAAGCAGTCCCGAAAAGTCTGGCCCGACATAATTTCTATTACTTCGAAAAAATTCAGATTTTTAACATACAATTAAGATTTTTTAAAGATTACTGCATTCATATTTATTGGATGATTTTACAGAACATTTTACAGAAAATACACAATAAGAACATTAATGATTATTTAGGTTCTTAGGCTTTCAACATTCAAATAAAGATGCACTCAAAAATTAATATGGTTTAGAATAAAAGAAAAGAAATTTTAAAATTATCATAACTTTTGAAGCTCTGTAATAAAAAGTAGATTTATGGAAATACTTCTTTATCATTTTATCAAAGATTTACTGAAATCTAGAGGAGCTATTTTCTTATGCATTTCTGATTTCATTTCTTTTCGGAAACGCATGAGATTAACAAATGTTTTTATTCAGAAACAATTTAATGAAATGTCGTTGTCTATTTTTTGATACAAGCAATTTAAGAAAATACTGTGAAAATTAACGTTTTGAATCGATTTTCCTGAAGCGACAACATGCAAAAGGAGTTAAATCTAAAATCACATGAGAAGAATCTCTTATATCTCAACAAGTATATACAAATATCTTATTTACCAAAAATGAAATATGCTATTCGATTCCAAATACCTTCAATAGTCAGGCTTGTCAATTTTGTGCCTCTACAATTAAAAATTTGTCAGAAAAATTGTCAAACTTTCGTGTTTTTGAGAACTGAATTTAAGAAACACCAAGGAGTATATTTCCAAAGGGTACGTTAACAGAAATTCTTTATCCCTACTGATGCTTTTACAAATTATGTTGTCTGCCCTACACGTCTCACGAACAATTAAGTCTAGTTCTTACCGATCCCGACTATATTTAGAAAAAACAGTGCAAGTCTGATCTTGGCCCGGATCGAAAAATTTATTAAACCCATTTAGACACAAAGCACGATGTCGGTCGCTACGCTGTACAAGTTACATTTCTGTATTGATGTTGTCAAACTAGTATCTCATCGTGATGCACATTTATACTTATGCTCGTTAAATCCATATTCATTGAAAATAGTTCACATTTTAGCGTTTTTGCCGAAATCTTTATAACGAACCGGCAGGCCCGTTAAAATTTTTTATCGGCCTGTCCCGTACGGCCTGTTTAATTTTTTTGCGTCTGTTGAAAAATTTGGAACTATTTCGCCAGTCTGGTCCAGCCCGGTGCAGATCTCTAGACCTGACCAAGTCCTTGTCTCATGAATTAAAACTGGCGCGGCCCGACCCGGGCTGAGACAGCTTCGTCGAGTCCGGTCAGGTCGCACAGTTCTCAATCTTAAATACGATTCATTTATCCTGTGTACATCTAATACTATTTTGAAGACCCCCCCCCCCCCATTGGGCTCAAAGGGAGGCAGAGGGCGATCGCCCCATCACTTCTAGTGTTCACCATATTGAAATCTTGCTATTGAATCACACTTTAGCTTTTTATAAGTCGACAGATGGTTCATGGGAATTATTACATTGTTCTGCAATGAATAATAAAATTTTAAAGAAAACTTAACCATAAAACACTGTAACATTGATAAAGCTAGATTGACTGTGCATTATCTTCCTTTAAAAAAAACGAACAGTGAAGGAGGGACTCTGTAAGTGATGAAGAAAGTAGGGGTGGCGGGGAACAGATGACCCATTTCACCAAGTTTCATTTGATTAAGTATACAAATGGAATGTTTTTATGGAAATTGTTTTAACAAAGAGTATACACGAAACAGCATTTCATTGCATTTTATGTTCGAAGTAGTGAACATAATTTAAATACGCTAGAAACAGTTTTTCTTCGAAGAGCTTTTTACAACCGAATTCTTTTGTGTAACTCTGTAATTGAATGGTAAATGCTTTTCACCAAATATTATACCGCAAGCAATGTTAAGTCCATCTCAGAAGTTTGTATCAATTTTAATGTTTGTAAGAGAGTAACATTATTACAACAATACATCGGGAAAATTTTTTAGACCACAATATAATAGATTACTATGGAGATCCTCTGTACGTATACTGTAAGTGCTATACATATAATATTTTTTTATAACTATCTTCCAGAGTACCTGAGTAATGTATATGAATTTTATTACTTTTAAATTAGCAGGACGCTCCTTAAAACACCGCAAATGATTTATCCACATAGACCATAATGTAGCGGAATAATTTTGAGTGATCCTAAATGTTTCTTATGTTTCTTCAATTTTTTAAAAAGCGTTCAATTTTTCAAAAGTAATTTTTGCTCCTTAAAAAACTTAGTTTTATGCAGAATTTGCAAAAAGTCCTTAAAAGTATTTAAGTTTTTTTTATTATTTGTTAATTTAAGATGAAAATCTGAGTTCTCTCAAATCTGATTTAGAAAAAATAATCTATATCACCACTCCCCCCCCCCCTTTATATCAAAATTTCGCCTCGCCTTTTGCTCTCATCACAGTCTTCAATATTACCCCTTCCAGAAGTATCACTTCGCTGTTTTGCTGTCTATCTCACTGTATCCAGTTTACAGAATGTAGCCACTTTGTTTTAACAATAAAAAATCGATCACAAAAACTCCTCCCCACTAACTGAAAATGAGATTTTTCCCTCTCACCCTATTGCTAAGTGCCTAAAATTTATTCATTGAAACTTTCTTATATCTTATTATTTTTTAAGCCTATTTGTAAATGTTTTGAAAGGCAAATAAATAGTAAATCATCTAAAAACTTCTCCATGCCACACACACACACCAAAATAAATAATTAATAAATCTGTTTGCTTCTCCCCCCCCCCCCCAGCTCACAAATTTTAAACCTTTAAAGTCATTGATTTTTCTAAAACTTTTACTGTAATAATAAATAATCAATCATATAGTTTTACTCTTAATCCCACAAAAATTGATGTTTTCCCTCTATGTCTCCTTACCATGCATATAAAATTTTGTCTTTAAATCTCTTTATTTTGTTTTTAACCATATTTGTTATAATCTTTAGTCATGTAAGGTAAGTCATCTAATAAATTCCCTGCATCCCTCTTGAAAAAAAAATTAAATAAAATAATAAATAAATACTTTTCATTTTTTCCTCCTCAGAAATGTCCAACAATTATATAAATAAATTTAAATCAATTATTTAGTAGATTTGTGAAATTCGAACGAAATATGATAATTCAGCATAAAAAACCTTTTTCTATATTTAAAGGAAGGAATAGTCAACCCTTTCTCCCCTTATACTTACCCATTGAATTCCTAAAACTAATCCCCCTAGGGGGATACCTTCTTTAAATATTTACGGGCTTCACAACCCCAGGCACCTGAATGATTTTTCTCTTTTTATTTTACTCTTATTTCTCTTCCTTTTTTCTTTGTTTCCCTTTCGTTGTGGTTTTTTCTCAGAGATTAGGGTAATTTTGTATGAGCCGATACCATTCTGTATATCGACTAATGGAAAAATGTAAACCACCCACGTGTTTGCCAAGCATGGCGACCCGTGTCCCTGGAAAGGGGGATCCTGTCAGTTGAAAGAAACTAACACACTGCTTTGGCCTCTGCTTCAGGTTGACGGGAGGTATATATTGGTCACGTATACATCATTCGGCTGGTCAGCTGACTTTTGTTATTGGCTTTAGGGATTAAGTGACTGAGCAATTACTTTCATCTCGTTAATGGGGGAGATGAGATAGGATTGTCTTATGACTGTATAGGCCATGGCTAACACTATTACACGGATGTGTATCCCCTTGTTGGACTCGATAGGGGGTGGTGTGGCCAAGGTCCAAATTATTTTTTTTCTAATATAGATTGTATATATGTAATATAGATATATCTTTCTTAATTTTGTTATACCTGTCCAAGATGTGCGGAAGTGGGTCACGAGGTTGACTCGTGTGAAAAGTCTGCCGCATTTTCCCATTCTTATCCAAACTGGATCTATGAAAAAGATATTCTTACCATTAAAATAATAAAAAAACTTATTTACCATGAAGCTCGCAAAATTATTAAGTCTAGAATCCTATCTGTTGATGTTTCTTATTCAATTGTACTCAAACAGCAATCAAAATCCGTAAGGCACATTAGCATACAAACAGAATCCTTTATTCTACCCAACATCTCAAAGAAACAAATCCGTAATGGCTGTTGTTACATTAAGTGTTCTGAAAGTCGGAAATTAGGACAAAACCTATTTCAATAGAATCCCAAACTAATCAATCATAGAAATCTTCCGTTCAATTCAAAAAGTCGACCGAATTCCAGACTAATACTAAGACAGTTATATCGAATTAATAAAACTAATCCTTCTGCATTCAATATACAGATACCTAATGCTACCCAAATTGTGAAACGATCCATAAAACAAAAGAGAACAAGACATTTCGGGGTGCTTCACGATGGCAAACAGTGGGAAAAAACAGCAAAAATGATGTCATAGTCCATGGATTACAAATTTGAAATATTCTAAGCAGCTGATTAAGTTTGTGTAAATAGCTATTGAATCCAATTCTTATGACTCGAGTACTGATGAAGAGAATGCTATCTACAAAGAATTTGTGCCTGAATAATTTTATACATTGTTTTTTAAATTCTTTGTGATTGTAAATATTGTTCTTATATAGTATTTGCACATTTCACACTTAACTCATATTTTGACATTTATCACTTTTAACCTTTAAAGTTCTTACTTATGTAACTTTTGTATTTTAACTATCATTTTTTGACCCTTTTAAACGTTTTTAATTATACATATCTTTATTGTTCTCATTAGTTATATAATCTTTTTTAGCTCATTTGCTTTTGGTTTTCTATTTTTGATTTTATTTTGAATTTGTTTTCGCCCACTATGTTCCCGAGGGGGCTCTGTGCCACCAAACCCATTCAACCAACTAACTAACCAACCCAAACTAATCAGCGAAGCACTTTATTTCAATAAACCTGTATCCAAAATTTGAAGAAAATCGGTAAAATTCTTCGTAAAAAAACCCCATTTACATAAATTAAGGTAGGTTATCCCCTATTCTCTCCGTTTAAACCTAAACAATGAACACCCAAATTTAATCATGGAAGTGCCTCGTCAGAATAGCCCTCATCTAAAGTTTGAATGAAAGCTGATAATTCAACATAAAAAATCCATTTATCTAAATTTAAAGGATAGGATTAGCCACCCATTCCCTCCTTATACTTATCCAATGAATTCTCAAAACTAATCAGGGAAGCTCTGTATCACAAAAAACCTACATCCAAAATTTTAAGGAAATCGGTAAATTCTGCTTAAAAAACCAATTCACCTAAATTAAGCGGGGTTACCTGCTCCTTTTCTCTCTCTTTATACTTAACCAATGAATATCCAAAACTAAACATGTAGGCATCATTAAGCATCGAAATGATCCCATATCTGAAATTATGATGAAATCTGTTAATTCAGCATGAAAATAAAATTTATCTAAATTAAGAGTTGGGATTAGCCCTCCCTTATCCCCTTATACTTATCCAATGAACTCCCAAAACTAATCAAGGAAGCGTCTTATCGCAATAGATCTAAATCCAAAATTTGAGGCAAATCGAATTTTATCATGAGTTATCGCGTTACACAGAGGCGTACGTACGTACATACAAACACAATGGGCGGGCACATAAGCTTCCAGGCTTTGAGAAAATGTGAAATAAAAAAGGAAAAAATATAAATGAAAATAAAAGCATTTAATTGTTATTCCAATTTCGGATTTTTACAAAACAATGCTTTACTGAATGTATCATTTAAAAAATATTTGATATTTAGAAGTTTCTCCCCCGAATTTATTCTTTTGTTAGTACTCAAAATTTAAAACTTCTACTTGTTTTTGTTTTTTTGTTTTTTTGTTTATTATTATTATTATTGTTATTATTATTTATTTAAAAATTATTGATAATCTAAATTTCCTTCCACCCGAAATTTTGAATAAATTTTTTGCCTTTCCTCTAAGAACACATAAAAAATTTAATATTAAAAAAAATAATAATTCATTTTTTTGTCACATTTGTTACTGTAACAATGATAAATTGTGCACTATAACTAAAGGGGCCATCCATAAATGATGTCACGCCTGGAAGGGGGGAGGGGAGGTACGTGAAATTGAGACAGCTTATAACAAAGGGCTGGGAGGGGTTAAGAAGAAATGTGACATCACATATTTTGGTTGGAAGAAAAGTATTAATAATTAGAAAATTAAATTTTGAAGTTATTTTGGAATTAAAATATTTTTGTGTTCATAAATTAAAGTAAAAGTTTAAAACGAAATACAATTCCATTTCAAATTTCAAAACATTACTCCTCTTAATTACTTTTTCATATTAATATTATATTATTAGTGTATATTAATTATAATTTTTGTTGTAAACTTAAATCTTATTTCATACAAAATAAGTACACAAATTATTTTTATAGTTATTCACGTAAATGTCATTAAAATACACAGTTAAAGTTTAAAAACAAAATTTGAAATATGATCTATAGCATAGTGCTTTCTTTCTGAACTGCATGTATATATAATATAGCGTGACATGTGACAAAGGGGAGGGAGGGGGTTAAAAGCATTGGACAAATGTGTGGCATCATTTATGGACAGCCCCATAAATGAATACGCTGGGGTTTCGATCTACACATACTTTCTTCGAAATTTATGTTTACCGTTTGGCACCCCCTCCCTCCTGCTCGCTCTACAGTATAAAATATTCAATGTTTAAAATCGTTTAATTTGTTAAATATTTTTTTCCTCATTTCATGAAGATCCTATCTTATACTTCAATATCATTTAGCTTTTGTAATTCTCTTGACAAATCTCGAGTTCTGAAAAGAATTTTCCAAAATATAGTTATTTTAATATATTTGTACATAATAATTTTCGCTTTTTTCAAAATTCTTCTTTTAACTGCGTAACGTGAAAAAAAAAAAAAAAAAAAAAAAAAAAAAATCACGCTACATGAATATTCCATTTGCTAATTGGAGGAGTTCGTTTGTCATTTTTCAGTCATTCGGAAAATGATCGAGGTGTGTGTCTTTTACAGCCGAATGAAATGATATTAGCAAAATTCAAAAGAAAAAAAAACGTACAATAATAGCTCAGAGTTTAAACTTCTAGTAATATGCTTTTTATAGTTTTACCAAAATTAGAATGAGCAAAATTACGAAAGATTTTGGTTAAAATTTTAGCAAAAACGGCTGATACTCTACGATTGAATTTAATCTCGTCTCTACTCGTACGTCAACCAATCTTCTTGAAACTGACCGCGCTACCTTTAAATATCGAATCTTGGTAGGTTGGTTGGATGACACAGAATCTGTTTCATTACGGTGCTACAATGGGAAAAATTTCTAGAAATATGTCCATCGATTGTAAGGGGCTTATATGGGTTATTTCCAAATGCTGACTATTTTTCCTATAATCAGGTTCGCACACTCCTTGGAATTTTCAAGGACTCTGGCACCACTATTAAAAATAAGAAAATTTACATTTAATTTTTAAATCAGAACATTTATAATCCCCGCCTTCATTCACAGAATTTACGATATTTTTCTGCAGTGAAACACTTCGAAAATATACTTAAAATTTAGTGGTAAAACTGTGCGAACATTCCCTTTAATCTATTTTTTAGATTTCAATAAATTACTACTGAAAAATGATTCAAGAGTATTTTCACAAATGAAACCTTGACGTACTGTTTCCCTAGATTCAGGAAATTTCTTTCCGGTCCATATGCAAGAGGAATATTTTTGTGAAAATAATAGCTAGTATATATTTGTGGCAATCTCCAGAAATTTAATTTGGTATAATAAATTGTAGACGCATTTTTTTTCTTAATGAACCGTTAAATTTACTATTCTTTTTACAGGCCGTAAAACCCAACTAGTAGCCATCACCCGCTACGCTGGGTCGATTTTTCTAAAGAGTCTCGAATCCAACGAAATATATCTAGCAGATGTGAAATAAAATAAACATTTTCTTAAATGTCTAATCATATAACCATATTTGCTGCGTTATTCGTATAATCTTACGTTACCTAGTACAAAGTCGATATTGATGACATAATAGACACAAAAGGAATAAAATCACTGATATACTAAATTTAAATATAGTTTTAGTCGGTTTATTATTCTGATTTTCCTGTTTATACGTAAAAATAATGCTGATATATGGCGAAATATGCTACAATTTTCACCCTCCTCCCTACACACATACATTTGTTACCTTCTTAGGGAAGGAATTTCTAAAGCCTCTAAAATAACTATTTAGTTATATTTTTAAGAAGTTTGTTATCCTGAATTTCTCGCTCTTAGCTAAAACGGCTAATCAGATAGGCAGAATGTCCTACTTTTTTTTTTTTACCCTCTCCTTTGGTACTCACTTTAGAGATCTGCACGGGCCAGGCCTAGTTCCAAAGCCAGAGCCCGGCCCGCGGGCCGGTTTCCGGTCGATTTCCATTAACGGCATTCGGGCCGGGCCGAGCCTTACTTTTGAATACTTAGACCAAGCCGGACGGGGCCTAGTCACTAATGTTTTCGGGCCAAGCTCGGGCCATATTTTTTCCCTGAACATCGGGCAGGGCCTAACGTCCCAATAAATGATCTGCCGAACGACACTAGATGCCAGCAGAGAAAAATTGTTGGTCCTAAACTCTAGGCCGGTGCGACCCCGGTCGGGGTGGCGCCAACTTTAATTTATTATCCTGGGACAGAGTCGGGTCTTCACACTTTCAGAAAAAAAGCTTTAGTCGGGTCTTATTTTTTTTCTGCAGAGCTGGATCGCGCCACACTGCTTTTTCTAGGTCGGGTCTGGTGTGGACTTCCTTCCTACTACAGACATACACGTGAAAATTTGTTCAAGCCCAGGCTGCATCTGGTGTAAAGTCTAAACGCTCGATCTAGCATCGACACAGCTCGTATGCTGTGGCGGTTCTAAGGGGTGGGGGTAGGGCGCAAAGTCCCCCCCCCCTTGGACTAATAAAGGGTTTACAAAGTGATATTATGTATCCTCACGAGAAATAACTTGGGGAGAAGCTCGAGCCCGTCACGGCCTGGCACGGGTCACGCCAGTTTAAGTCCACGCGACTTGGACTGGGTAAGGTTTTCTCTCATTTTGAATCGGTTCGTGTTCTGATCTTCCTTTTTTTTTGGAGATTCGGGTGGTGACAGGCTTCTTTTTCTTCCAGACCGAGCCTGGTCTGGATATCGTTTTTCTTAGAAGTTTCATTGAACAAAATTTCCAGGTCGTGGCTAGGCTCGGAATAAAAGCTAAATATACGGTCCGTCTCTTATCTAGATAGTATGATAAACATTACTGTCCCGATCTCAACCCATGCAGATAAACTTTCAGTACAACTCTGATCTAGATTGTATGATAAACATTACTGGCTTAAAAGCGACAAGTGCACTTCTCTAATTTTTTCCCACGAGCCCAAATTGGATTGAAATTTTTTTTGCTTCTTAATCTTGAAAATTATTAAACAAAGAAAACACGAATTTCGTTAGGGGTTGCAAAAGAAACCCGCATTTCATCAAATGGTCGCAAAAAACCCTCAAATTTTGTGAAAGGATCACGGTGAAAACGTGATTGTCTTCAAAGAATCCCATTCACGAATAAAATCGAATTTTGTTAAAGGATCGCGGAAAAACGCAAATTTTGTCAAAGGATCGCGATCAAAACTGACGGCAACCATTTACTAGGCTCAATCCGCAAGAATAAAAACCGAATATGTAACTGACTCAAATTCCGAAATGTATGACAATCTGCCCCGATGAACTAAGCGCAACTAAAAAGTAAAAGTCAAACCGACTATTATCAAAATATAGTTCTTAACCGGACCCAGACCCTACCCGAAGCAAAAAAATTAGAAATTAACTTGATCCGCAGCAAACACTAGAAGCTAACCGGATCCAAACGCGACCCACAAAAAAGTAAAAATTATCCCGACCAGCAGCAAAAAAATAGAAGCGAAACGCACATAAAATTTTGTGAAATGATAGCGGAGAAAACACGAATTTCTTTAAAGGATCGTGAAACAGACGCACATTTCGTACAAAAAGTGCGAAAATTTTATCAAAGAACTCATTCCAATCAATTCGGATCAACCCGAAACCTTCTCACAAAATTAAAACCAAATCCTAAACTGCCCCAAATGCTCTAAGTACAGCTAAAAAGTAAAAGTCCACCCGACCAACAAAAAAATATAGCAGTCGACCAGACCCAAACCCGACCAAAAAGCAAAAAAAATCAGAAATTAACTCGAACAGCAGCAAAGTATAGAAGTCAACCGGACCCAAACTCGACCCAAGTAGAAATTAACAAAAAATGGAAGCGAACCGGATCCAAACCCGACCCTCAGCAAAAAAGTAGACGAAACACGACCCGCATTAAAAAATGAGTTACGAACCGTTCATGAGATTGGAGTTTCCAAATTTCTAAAATCGCTCCCTCCTCCCTTGAGGACTCTCCAGATAAGCCCTTAGCTTCCCTTTATATCAAAATTTTTCTTTGCCTTTTGAACCTGCCACAATCTTTTAAATTGCACTTTCCGAAAATATCACTTTGCCGTTTAATAGACTAGACCACAATACCCATATTTGTAGCATATAAGTCACTTTATTGTAACAATAAAAAATCAATAACAAAAATTCTCCCCCCTCCCAAGACTGAAATTGTGTTTTATCACTCCCTTCCCTTTATTAAGTGCAGAAAATTTAGTTCTTTAAATCTTTCCACTTTTATGAATTTTTAAATCGATTTATAAATATTTTTAAAAGCAAATAAATAATAAGTCATCTGATAGATATCTCCCCCCTCCGCACATACACGAAAATAAATAAATAAATAATAAATGAGCTTATTTCTTTTTTCCCTCAGCTCACAAATTTTAAACCTTAAAAGTCTTTGATTTTTCTAAAACTTTTATTGTAATAATAAATAATCAATCATATAATTTTACTTCTCACCCACCAAAATTGACGTTTCCTTTCTATCTTTTTTTGCAAAGCATACAAAAATTCGTCTTTCTCTTTATTATTTTTTAATTCTATTTTTTAATATTTAGTCATGTAAATAAGACAAGTCATCTAATAAACTCCCTGCATCCCCCCTTCACATCACTCAAAATTTATTAGAGCTCCTTGCGGTATTTACAAAATGCTTGTAAAAATCATCAAAAATCTAAATTTCCTTCCACCTGAAATTTTGATAAAATATTTTGCCCTACTGACCTAACGTCACACATTTTTTTTATAAATTTGCGACACTTTTTCTGTCACATTTGTTACTGCTTAACAATAGGAAATTGTGTTATGTCTATAAACGACGACTAGGCTGGGATTAACACCTATATCCCTTTCTCCAAAATTTCTATTTCCCTTTCTTCCTTGCTATTTCCCTCTCCGCAAAAAAATATACACATTTTTAAAATATTTAAATTTGTCTAAATATTTTACTCATAATTTTATGAAGATCTTACTTTAAACATTCAGTGCTATTTGTCTTATATAAGTCTCTTGATAAGTTTCGTATTCTAAAAAGAATTCCTCCCCCCCCCCCAAAAAAAATAGTTATTTAAAGTACTTATACCTGATATTTCTCCACCCCTTCATTCAATAGTATTTTTCTTTTCTAATCGCGTTAAATAAATAAAGTAGTTTTTATTTTATAATAATCTGTCTAAATTAATAATTCTTTTATTTTCTGAAAATAAAACCGTTTATTTTGGAACGCTAAAGGTAAACAGATTGAAATTCTTTTACAACTTTTATAAACTTGAAATCATCGAATGTAGTGAAAGTAATGGGAAGACAGTTGAAAAAATCCTTTAGACAAGACACCGTCTTAGAAAACACGCCTTTGAGGAGAAAAATCGTCACACATGATTGGTTAAGAAAATTCTGTTTCCTAATTGGATGATTAGATGTCAATCATTTCAATTTTAGTCCATCCTTTGAATGAGCTGAAAAAGACAGTCGGCCATCTTGATTTGAATAGACGTGTGACTATTGTGGGCTCTTAAAGAAAATCTGAAACAAAAATTGAAAAAGTAAAAACTAGCCCGGTTGTGGATCGCCCTCAGCTATCTTGTGCAAAAAAATCATGCAAAAACATTAAAATTTGAGCGAGATATTAGAAAAGAACGCTCCCATAGACTTTACATGGTCATCCGGGTCTTTTTGAGTAATTTTTCTGTGACTATTGTGGGCTCTGCTCCCATAGACTTTACATGATCATCCGGGTCTTTTTGTGTACTTTTTCTGTGACTATTGTGGGCTCTTAAGAGCCCACAATAGTCACAGAAAAATTGCTCAAAAAGACCCGGATGACCATGTAAAGTCTATGGGAGCGTTCTTTTCGAATATCTCGCTCAAATTTTAATATTTTTGCATGATTTTTTTGCACAAGATAGCTGAGGGCAATCCACAACCGGGCTAGTTTTTACTTTTTCGATTTTGGTTTTAGATTTTTTTTAAAAAATTACTTTAATTTTCAAAACCGGTTTAAACCGGTTTTGAAACTGAAACTATCATAATATAAAAAATATATAACCAAAATCGAAAAAGTGAAAACTAGCCCGGTTGTGGATCGTCCTGAACTATTTTATGCAAAAAAAATCATGTCAAAATATTAAAATTTGAACGAGATATTAGAAAAGAACGCTCCCATAGACTTTACATGGTCATCCGGGTCTTTTTCTGTAATTTTCCTGTGACTATTGTGGGCTCTAAGAGCACACACTAGTCACACGCCAAGGCAAATCAAGATGGCGACGCGCTTTTTCAGCGGATTCGAAGGATGGGCTAAAATTACTTTGATTGACATGCAATCATCCAATTAGGAAATAGAATGCTCTTAACCAATTATCTGCGACGATTTTTCTCTTCAAAGGTGTGCAATTCCAGCCGATTTCATGTTTAAAGGATTTTTTTCAACTGATTTCCCAGTACTTTGCGTAAATGCATTCGAATCGGAGCTCAAAAGAATTTCAATCTCTTTACGATTAGCGTTTCAAAATTAAAATGGTTTGATTTTCAGAAAATAAACGAATGATTAATTTAGATAGATTACTATAAAATAAAAACTATTTTATTTACTTAACGCAATTAGAAAAAAAAAAAAAAAAAAAAAAAAAATATTGAATGAGGGGGGGGGGGGAGATATCAGGTACAAGTAGTTTAAATAACTATTTTTTTTGGGGGGGGTAAGAGGGAAGGGGATTCTTTTTAGAATACGAAACTTATCAAGATAAATAGAACTGAAGGTTGATGAATAAATTAATAAAATTATGAGAAAAATATCTAGACAAATTTAAATATTTAAACATTGTTTATTTTTTGCGGAAAGGCAAGCAAGCAAGCAAGGGAGAACAGGAAATAGAAATTTTGAAGAAAGGAGAAATAGGTGTTAATCCCAGCCTAGTCGTTTATAGACATAATACATAATTTATTATTGTTTGTAGTGACAAATGTGACCGAAAAAGTGTAGCAAATTTTAAAAACTTTGTGTGATGTTAAGTCAATAAAGCAAAATATTTTGTCAATATTTCAGGTGGAAGAAAATTTAGATTCTTGATGATTTTTACAAGCATTATATAAATGCCGCAAGGAGCTCTAACAATTTTTAATTTTGAGCACTGACATAGCAGTAAAGTCTATAGGAGGGGGGGGGGGGAATTCTGAAAACTGTTTTTAGCTCACAGGCTATCATAGCCTGAGAGCTTATGTGCCCGCCCGTTCTGTATGTATGTTCGTACGTAACGCGATAACTCATGATAAAAATATCCCATCCACTTGAAATTTTGTATATAGGTATATCCTGACAAGGAGCTTCCCTGATTAGTTTTTGGAGTTCATTCGATATATATAAGAGGGAGAACGGGGGGCTCATGCCCCTCCCCTTAATAGAAATAAGTGGGTTTTTCATACAGAATTAAGTTTTCGTTCAAAATTTAGATATAGGATCATTCTGATGAGGCGATTCCGTGACTGTTATTAGGTGTTCATTGAATAAGTATAAACAGGGGGAACGGGGGTTCTAATGCCCTTCCCCTTAATTTATATAAATGGGTTTTTCAAGCAGAATTGTCAGATTTCGTTCAAATCTCTGAATAGTTTTGGAAGTTTAATGGTTAAGTATAAAAGAGGGGGATAACTCCTTTTAAATTATACAAATGCTAAATGTTTTTATTAAGAATTATCCGATTTGCTCTGAATTTTGGATATAGATTTTTTATATGATAAATGTCCTTGATAGTTTAGGAGGTTCAATGATTAAATATAAAAAAGGGGAAAGGGAAGAGCTGTTTCCCCTTCTTAATTTCCTTTTTCGAACGGAATTAACCCTTGAAAATATAACGCTTTATTGTACAATTAGTATGCGTAGCCTGTGAGCTCAATGCCATCAGTTTAACTGGGCAGTATTCTTTTTATTTAAATGATACAGTCAGTTAAGAATGGTTTTTGTTGTGAAAATCCCAATATTTTATTTAAATATCTCTCTAAAGATATTTTACTGTATGAAATGCACAAACACAATACGCAAAAAATGTAAACATGTGTTTTGTGTAGAATTTAATGCATATCTATCGCTTTATTTTTAACACTTTCCTACATAGTTAAAAAGATTTTGTTAATATTATAATTAGCAGAGATTTATAATTAGCACTTAAAAAAAATTAAACATATTTAAAGACTTAATTATTTGTGCAGAAGGAGGATTTCAGGTTTTAATTATTTTTTTTATTAAAATACGGAGAGAAAAAAGAAAGAATTTAATTTTGTAAGCTGAGAAGGGGGGGGAGGAGGTAGAGGGAAAAAACGGATTTTTTTGGGGGGGGGAGAGGTAGTAGGATAGTTTTATAGATGACAGCTGATTTACCTTCTTGAATATTTATTAATAGGACGAAAAATATAACTTAAAAGTGTTTTAAAGATTTTTAATTTTGTGTACTTCAAAAGAACGAGGGGGGGGGGAGGTATACAACGATATTTATGGGTTGTTTACGATTAATTATTTATTTTTAGAATAAAATATGTATAAACCTATGGAAAAAAAAAAAACAAAAAAAACTTTCAAAGATTTTAAATTTAGTGACATATGGGTAGGGGCGAAAATAGTGCAATGCCTCCCCCCCCCCTCAAAAAATGGTGGAATTTGTGTTTGTTTAAAATTTGTGAGCTGAAGAAAAAAAGAAATAAGCACATTATTTATTTATTTTCGTGTGTGTGTGTAGGGGGGGGAGATGTTTATTAGATGACTTATTATTTATTTGCCTTTCAAAATATTTATAAATCGGTTTTAAAAAATAATAAAAGTGGGAATTATTTAAAGAACTAAATTTTCTGCACTTAAAGGAACAAAATGATAAATCCTAATTTCAGTCGTGGGGAGGGGGGGAGGAAATTTTGTGATTGATTGTTTATTGGTATACTAAAGTGACTTGTATGCTACAAATATGGGTATTGTGGAATAGACTACAAAACGAAGTGATATTTTTGTAAGGTGCAATTTAGAAGATAATGACAGATTCAAAAGGCGAAGCGAAATTTTGATATAAAGGGAGGCGAAGACCAAGGGCTGATCTTGAGAGTCCTCAAGGGGGGGGGGAGGATTTTAGAAATTTGGGTACTCCAGTGTAATGCACGGGTCGGAGCTCATTTTTTTTATGTGGGTCGTGTTTTTCTTTTTTTACTTTTTTGCTGTGGGTCGGGTTTGGGTCCGGTTGGCTTCCATTTTTTGCTCCTGTCTGGGTTAATTCCTACTTGGGTCGGGTTGAGTTCCACTCTTTGCTGCTGTTCAAGTTAATTTCTGATTTTTTTTTTTTTTTTTTTTTTTTTTTTTTTTTTTTTATTTGTCAGATTTGGGTCTCGTTGACTGCTACATTTTGTTTTTAATCTGGTTGACTTTTACTTTTTAGCAGTGCTTAGCGCATTTGGGACACTTTAGGATTTGGTTTTTAGCACTTTCCAACAAAGTTGAAAAGTGCTTATGCATTCGGTTTGTCTGTCCGTCTGGTCGGATGGCCGTCTGTCTGTCTGTCCGCGCTCTAACTCCCGTAAATATACTCGGATTGCTATGAAATTTTTATACGTTGTTGATGTTTACCCTAGCACGACACCTATTAAAAATGAAGTATCTACCATAATTAGTTTATCTACAGAGAGAATCAAAAGTTTCCCATTACATTACGGCGTATGGGGAAAATCGTTAATATACTCGGATTGCCATGAAATTTTAGGACGTTATTGACGTTTACCCTAGCACGAATGCTATTGAAAATGAAGTTTCTACCATGACTAGTTTATCTACAGGGCGAATCAAAAATTTTCCATTACATTACGGCCTATGGGGAAAAATCGTTAATATACTCGGATTGCCATGAAATTTTAGGACGTTATTGACGTTTACTCTATCACGAACGCTATTCAAAATTAAGTTTCTACTATGATTAGTTTATCTGCAAGGAGAATCAAAAGTTTCCTATTACATTACGGCCTATGGGGAAAAATCGTTAATATACTCGGATTGCCATGAAATTTTAGGACGTTATTGACGTTTACCCTATCACGAACGCTATTGAAAATTAAGTTTCTACCATGATTAGTTTATCTGTAAGGAAAATCAAAAGTTTTCATTTACATTACGGCCCATGGGGAAAAATCGTTTATATACTCGAATTGCCATGAAATTTTAGGACGTTATTGACGTTTACCCTAGCACGAACCCTATTGAAAATAAAGATTAGTTTATCCCCATGATTAGTTTATCTACAGGGCGAATCAAAAGTTTCCCATTACATTACGGCCTATATGGAAAAATCGTTTCAAAAAATTTTTAAAGATGTTATACCCTGTCAAACATATTAAAATATGCATTCTATAGAATATAAGATGAAAATTTAGCTATTATTCATTTACATGGCCACACAAAAGAATTCCATTAGATAATGGTAAAAGGGGGAATTGTGTGTGGCATATTTTAAATATATTAAGCTGTTTCATGTATAATAAAATTGATATATGTCACTGAAGCTTAATATAAATTATACGCTACTGTCTTGCATAATATGAAGTACATAGCATTTACAGGGCCATACAAAAGATTTCAAATAGCATATTCTTTCCGAAGTACCGCATATGTGTCCGATGATGGCTGATGGAGGGATGAAATGCATTTTAATTATGATATGCGCGTTTATATTTCGCTAAAAATATGCACATTATATGGTGTGTATGAATGTTATAGTTGATATACAGGGCTACCCGAAAGAGCTCACCAACGTTACTGAATATGAGCATAGATTATTTAAACGTGGTTCTTAAATAAGCTATGCATTTTTACGCTGAGCTTCATTGAATTTACTGAGAAATGTTTGCAAAATATAGATAAAAGGATATACAGGGCCACGCAAAGAATTCGGTACATGGACGCCTATGAATGATAATTTATGAGAATGTGATTTCAGTTGTTTTAAAAGTGTTTTAGTTTACAATAAATTTTAGCCTAATGCTGACGTGTAATAAAGGTACAATGTAAACTACAGGGCTGAACAAAAGTATTCAAGTATGTTTCCATCTGATAGTATGAAAATGCTGAAAAATAAATTTCAAGCTACTGGGTATTTTCTTGCTAAACTAAATTTTCCCATTATATCAAGTGACATATGAAATACAGAGCTGTTCAAAAGTACTGGAATACATATTTGGGTATATTTGGCTATACACTATTATTTCCCTAAATAACAAAGTTTTGTTAAAGATTTCATTAAGTGTTGGAAAGTGCTTCATAATCAATGCTTAACGCGTTATTTTTCTTACTTGTTACTTTATCGAGAAGGGTTAGGGTTGACCCGAATTTATTGGGGTGAATTCTTTGGTAAAATGTTCGTTCTTTTTTGCAATTTTTGTACAAAATGTGCGTTTGTTTCACGATATTTTGAAGAAATTCGTGTTTTCTCCGCGATCATTTTACAAAATTTGTTGTCCGGTTCGCTTCTATTTTTTGCTGCTGGTCGGGTTTAATTTTTTACTTTTTGTTGTGAGTTGCGTTTGAATCCGGTTAACTTCTACTCTTTCCTACAAACACGTGACGTTACACACAGCAAACACGTGGGTGGTTTACAATTCTCCATCGATATACAGAGTGATATCGGCTCATACAAATTGCCCTCACCTCCGGGGAAAAAAACCACAACGAGAGTGAAACAAAGAAAAAAGAAAGACAATAGAAATCAGAGGTAAAAGAAAAGAGAAAGATCATTCAGGTGGCTTGGGTTAGGAAGCCCGTGAATATTTAAAGAAGGTATCCTCCTGGGGGCGATTAGTTTTAAGAATTCATTGAATAAGTATAGGGGGAGAAAGGGTAGCTACTCGCCCCCCCCCCCCTTTAAATTTAGAAAAAGTTTTTTATGCTGAATTACCACATTTCGTTCGAATATCGTAAATCATATAAATAATTGGTTTAAAATTTCCTTTATATAATTGTTGGAGATTTCTGAGAAGGAAAAAATGAAAAGTATTTATTTATTTATTTTGGAGGGGGATGAAGGGAATTTGTTAGATGACTTACTTTATATGACTAAAGATTAACAAATATGGCTAAACACAAAATAAAGAGATTTAAAGACTAAATTTTATGTACTTGGTAAGGAGAAATAGGGGGAAAACATAAATTTTTGTGGGGTTAAGAGTAAAACTATGTTTGATTATTTATTACTACAGTAAAAGTTTTAGAAAAATCGATGACTTTAAGGGTGTATTTCGATTCAAACTGCCTATTTTCCGATTTATTTTTGAACTCATTATTGCTCTCAAATACACCAAACTTTCAAAATCGCTTATTTGGAAAGTGCACAAGGTGCCGTAAAGGTCAATTCTTTGATAAGTGCACAAAACATTGCAAAAAAAGCAATCAAAAACGGCATTTCGAACCGATTTTTCCCAAGCGGGAGATTTGAGAACGAAAAAAGTCCTTCCGGCAATGCCGGGAGGAAGAGGTAGCTTTCATATACTTATATATTTATTTATTTATTTTAAAGTAAGTTACATTGTTCAAAAATACTAAGCTCAAATTAGTGGAAATAATCTTATAAAATTAGTGATTTTATAAGATTGAATACTAGTTTATGTCAAGACTGCATATTAATAAGAATTCTTAGAAATTAGTCATCTTTTATTCAACCTGGTTTTATTTTAAGCGATTTAGAGAGTCACCAAATTCCACGCTATCATAAAGTGTATGCCATTTTAAAGCAACATTGTGGATCATGCAAATCAGACCGTTTCAAAATGTCAGCCATAAGCAAAATTCAAAGTGCTATAACGCAATCATTTTTTTAAATATAGACAAAATGAAAAGTGTTCTGGAATCGTTGTTTTAAGTTCTAACACGTAAAAGAAAAATATTTTTCAATTTTTAATTTTTTTGCATTTAATTTTAAATTTTTAAATTTTAAAAAAAATTAAAATGGCCACCATTTTGAAACAAAATGGTGGATGATGCTGGCCAACGAACTCGGTCGAGACATTTGTATGTACTACGTACATACCAAGTTTCATTGAAATCGGTTCATAAATACGCGTGTTATCACGTGACAAAAATCAGATCGTTTCAAAATGTCAGCCATAAGAAAAATTCAAAGTGCTATAACTCAATCATTTTGTAAGATATAGACAAAATAAAAAGTGTTCTGGAATTGTTGTTTTAAATTCTAACACGTAAAAGAAAAATATTTTTCAAGTTTTGATTTTTTTCGCATTTAATTTTAAATTTTAAATTTTTTTAAAAATTTAAAATGGCCACCATTTTGAAACAAAATGGCCGATGATGCTGGCCAACAAACTCGGTCGAGACATTTGTATTTACTATGTACATACCAAGTTTCATTGAAATCGGTTCATAAATACGCGTGTTATCACGTGACAAAAATCAGATCGTTTCAAAATGTCAGCCATAAGAAAAATTCAAAGTGCTATAACTCAATCATTTTTTAAGATATAGACAAAATAAAAAGTGTTCTGGAATCTTTGTTTTAAGTTCTAATACGTAAAAGAAAAATATTTTTCAACTTTTAATTTTTTCGCATATAATTTTAAATTTTAAATTTTTTAAAAAATTTTAAATGGCCGCCATTTTGAAACAAAATGGCGGATGATGCTGACCAACGAACTCGGTCGAGACATTTGTATGTACTATATACATACCAAGTTTCATTCAAATCGGTTCATAAATACGTTAGTTATCGAGTGACAAAAATCAGATATATATATATATATATATATATATGGTTATATATATATATATATATATATATATATATATATATATATATATATATATATATATATATATATATATATATATGTCAACATTTGAACGGAGGGTGGTTTTGGGGTCTGGGGGTCATGATCGGTGAAAATATACCAAAATTTTCCTGAAGTGCTTTCCTCCGGACGGCTGCAATAGGTAGCTTTTTACTTTTTGTAATGAAAGCTACCTAAAAGGGGTCATACTGAGAAGATAATTGTTTATAACTCAAATTCTAATGAATTGAGCGTAAAAAAACATCACTCGGCACCTCATACGTCCCTTCAAGAATCCTCTCAGCAAATTTCATGTTTCTACGTTTAAAAATGTGTCTGAAATTATATCGGAAAATTTTGAGCTGTTGAAGATGGAAAAGCGTTTTTTCGAATACACCCTTAAAAGTATAAAATTTGTGAGCTGGGGGGGAGGGGAGAAACAATTTATTAATTATTTATTTTGGTGTGTATGTGGGATGGAGAAGTTTTTTAAATGACTTACTTTTATTTGCCTTTTAAAACATTAACAAATGGACTTAAAAAAAAAATAAAATGTGGGAAAGTTTCAATGAATAAATTCTAGGCATTTACTAATAGGATGAGAGGGAAAAATCTCATTTTTAGTTAGTGGGGAGGAGTTTTTGTGATAGATTTTTTATTGTTACAACAAAGTGGCAATATTGTGTAAACATGGATACAGTGAGATAGACAGCAAAACAGCGAAGTGATACTTCTGGAAGGGATAATATTGAAGGCTGTGATGAGAGCAAAAGGCGGGAACGAAATTTTGATACAAGGGGGGGGGGGCAATGGTGATATAAATTATTTTTCTAAATCAGAATTTCAGAGAACTCAGATTTTCACCTGCAATTAATAAATAACAGAAAACTTAAATATTTTTAAGGACTTTTTGCAAATTCTGCATAACACTAACAAAGTTTTTTAAGGAGCAAAAATTACTTTTAAAAAATTAAACACTTTTTAAAAAATTGAAGAAACATAAGAAATGTGTAGGATCACTCAAAATTATTCCGCTACATTATGATCTATGTAGATAAATCATTTGCGGTGTTTCAAGGAGGGCTATACTAATTTAAAAGTAATGAAATTCATATACATTACAGAGGTACTCTGGAAGACAATTATAAAAAAATATGTCATGTATAGCACTTACAGTATACACACAGAGGATCTCCATAGTAATCTATTATACTCTGGTCTAAAAATAATTTCGCGATGTATTGTTGTAATAATGTTACTCTTTTACAAACAATGAAATTTATACGAACTTCTGAAATGGACTTAAGAATGCTTGCGGTATAATATTTGGCGAAAAACATTTGCCATTCAATTACAGAGTTACACAAAAGAATTCGGTTGTAAAAAGCTCTTCGGAGAAAAACTGTCCCTAGCGTATTTAAATTATCTTCACTACTTTGAACATGAAATGCAATGAAATGCTGTTTCGTGTATACTCTGTGTTAAAAAGAATTTCCATAAAAACATTCCATTTTATATATAATCTTAATAAACCTGTTAAAATTGGTCATCTGTTTCCCGCCGTCCTTTTTTTTTTTTTTTTTTTTTTTTTTTTTTTTTTAAGGAAGATACCGCACACTCAGTTTAGCTTTATTAATGTTACAGTGTTTTACAATTAAGTTTTCTTTCAAAATTTATTATTTGCAGAACAATGTAATAATTCCCACGAACCATCTGTCGACTTATAAAAAGATGCAATTCAATAGCAAGATTTCAATATGATGAATACCAGAAGCGATGGGGCGATTGCCCCCTCCCTTTTTGAGCCCAATAAAGGGTCTGCAAAATGATATTAGATGTCCATAGGATAAATGAATCGTGTTTAAGATTGAGAACGGTGCGACCTGATCGGACTGGACGAAGCTGTCACTGCTCGGGTTGGGCCGGGCCAGTTTTAACTCATGAGACTAGGGCTTGCTTAGGTCTAGAGATCTGCATCGGCCTGTATCAGACTGGCAAAAAAAAATAATAAATAAACAGGCCGTATGGGCCAGTCCGATAAAAAAGTTTAACGGGCCTGCCGGCGTGTTATAAAGATTTCGGTAAAAACGCTAAAATGAGGTCTATTTTCAATGAATATGGGTTTAACGACCATAAGTATAAATGTGCGTCACGAGTAGATACTAGTTTAACAACATCAATACATAAATGTAACGTGTACAGCGTAGAAATCAGCATCGGACAGTTGCTTTGAGTCTATACGGGTATAATAATTTTTTGGCAAACTGGAGCCGGGTCAAGATCAGGTTTGCACTGTGTTTCTACATATAGTCGGGGTCAGAACTAGACTTAATTATTCGTAAGCCGTGTAGGGCAGACAACATTATTTGTAAAAGGGATAAAAACTATTAACGTACTGTTAATGTACTTTTTGGAAATATACTCCTTAGTGTTTCTTAAATTCATTTCTGAACAACACGAAAGTTTGACACATTTTCTGACTAATTTTTAACTATAAAGGTACAAAATTGACAAGCCTGACTATTGAAGGGATTTGGAATCGAACAGCATATTTCATTTTTGGTAAATAAGATATTTGTATATACTTGTTAAGGTATAAGAGATTCTTGTCACGTGGTTTCAGATTTTTCTCCTTTTGCATGTTGTCGCTTCCGGAAATGCGATTCAAAACTCTAATTTTCACAATATTTTCATAAATATCATGAAAATTAGCGTTTTATATAGTGTGTTGCGCATTGTATTTGCTTTTATCAAAAAATGGATAACGCCATTCCATTACATTGTTTCTGAATAAAAACACCTGTTAAACTCATGTGTTTCCAAAAAGAAATGAAATCAGAAATGCATAAAAAATAGCTCCTCTAAATTTGAGAAAATCTTTGATAAAATGATAAAGAAGTATTTTCATAAATGTACTTTTTATTACACAGCTTCAAAAGTCATGATAATTTTAACTTCCTTTTTTTTTCTTTTATTCTAAACCATATTAATTTTTCAGTGCATCTTTATTTGAATGTTGAAAGTCTAAGAACCTAAGTAATCATTAATGTTCTTATTGTGTATTGTCAGTAAAAATTTTCTATAAAATCATCCAATAAATATGAATGCAGTAATCTTTAAAAAATCTTAATTGTATGATAAAAATCTGATTTTGCTTCGAAATAAAGATGCAGGCCGATTTCGGCCTGGACTGTTTTCACTGATTTCTGTACGGCCCGGGCCTGGCCTAGAAATGTAAAAGTGTAAACGAGCGGGCCAGGCTCGGGCCGAATATTTTGTTTTATACCAGGCCGGGCCAAAATAACAATCATTCGGTCCGGGCCGGGGCGAGACTGGAAACTCCAGCCCGTCCAGACCTCTACTCAAGTCTTCACTCTTTCGGAAATCTTACTTTTTTTCTGCAAAACTTGACCACACTATATTTTTTCTTCCACTTCGGGCCTGGCGTGGACTTCGTTCTTTTAGAGGTCTGCCCGAACCTAAATTTCCATGCCCAGGCTCAAAAAGCAATTCAATTTTAACCCAACCCAAGCTCGCTAAAAATAAATAAATAAATAAATAAAAGAAAAAAATCTGATTCAGTACCGAATAGCCTGATACAAAACAGATCAACAAATCCAAAATGAAACAAAATCAATCTAATATTTGAAGGAAATTGGGAAAGGTATCCCATATAATTATAACAATTTTTTTTTGTTGTTTGTTTAAGTAGAAAAATGAATATATATATAATGTACTCGTCAATATTCAAACATATAGTTTTTCATATAAAAAATTGTCTGATCTATTGAAAAATCCAGTCATCAACCAGTTTATACTAGATCCGAATTTGTCAAAATCCAAAAGAAGAAATGTCCCGAATCCGAAACGTTTAAAGTCAACCCGACCAATAATATATCAATCCGAACTCAAAAATTACAAATTATGTCAAATCGAGCCCTTACCCGAACACCTGAAATTGAAATAAAAGAAAATAAGTTCATGTATTTTAATAGAATTAAAAAATGTGTATCTTCAACTTGAATGTTATAATTTATAGAGAAAAAAAAATCTAGTATTTGCTCTTTAGTGCAAAACCCATTCCTAAGTCAGCCTGCTCAAACTTGGTCCGTAGCAAAAAAGTATAAATCTATCCGGCCTACTACAAAATAGGTAGCTTTTTACTTTTTGTAATGAAAGCTACCTAAAACAAACTCAAAAAAAAAAAAAAAAAAAAAAAAAAAATCCCTAACAAAACTTTCTAATTAACTCGAATCCCCACCTTGTTCTTTGCGCAGCATATCCTGATGTAACTTTGCGCCATAAAACCCCATTCAACCAACCAATCAATCAACCTGAGTGCTACTCTCAGAAGTGAAATTTTATCCAGAACGGAACCGAATTTGAAAAATGTAAGTCAAACTGACCCAAATCCGACCCACAGCAAAAATCTCAAGCCGATTCGAACACGACTCACTGCAAAATTTAGAAATAATCTCCACCAGCAATGAAAAATATCACCTCCTGCCCGAACCTCCAAATTTTGAAATCGCTCCCCTTGAGGATTCTCGTGTTCCCCCCTTGAATCAGAAAAGAGCGTTCCTCTAAGAATTGCACTTAAAATAACTTCATTTTTCAAATATTCGACAAAAAAAAAAAAAAAAAAAAAAAAAATATTTGACCCCTGAGCGTATAGTATTGCCCTGCTTCCGATCCGAACGCGAAAATACCATTGGAAATCAAATCAAAACCCGACCAAAATTTTTTTTGTCAATTTAGAATCGAAATGAAAGAAAAACAATTCATGTTTTAGTGGAATTATAAAATGTCGACATTTATATTTCTAATATCAATTTTATCTTTTATATAGAAAATAAATATCTAATATATACTCATAACGGAATCAACCAAAAAAGATGGCTAAATTGTTGAAAAGTGTTCGTTAAATAGGGGTATCTTCTATTCGAGACATTCCGTATGGATATTTTAATGTACATGTTAACACTTGCGAATAGCAGTGTTAACATGTAAATTGAAATGTAAAATCTTAAATATTCATAATTAACTATTTGGAAATGTCTGTTATGGCGTTTATATAGTTTCATTTTATAGTATCTTCGATATTTTCTTTTATAATACTCTTTAAACTATTTTCGTCCATAACGGAGAAAATAATTAGACTTTCATTTAAAATATGGGGTCGAATCGAATCCTTCTTGCGAGATTGAAAATTCACTATGAATCAGATCAGAACCCAAAATAGTGTAAATTAATTTCACCCCAAAACAACTACAGGAACAAAAAAGAATGCAGAGAAAAGCAAATAAAAAGTAGAATTCCACTCTATCCGTAAGAAAAACGTAAAAATCCACTCGACCAGCAGCAAAAAAGTAAGAATTCAACTTGACCGAAACCAAACCAGCGCTAATAAAATAGTACTCAACTCCCCCCCCCCCCAGGGCCGTAGCTAAGAGGGCGCTATGGGCGGCTCAGCCTCCCCCTAAAATATTTTGAGCCCCCCCTGGAAAAGATTCCAAGGTCACTCAATGAATTTCTGTTCCGAAAATTCAAATGAAATTCTGTTCAAAAATCTAACTTAGTCTTGACACCTTTCACAATTTTGCAGGATTACTAAATTGTATCTAAAATAAGTGTGTTCAACACGTCCCTCATCCTATTGGCACATAAGAAGCTAGAATGATGTTTAATTTTGATCAGCTATACACTCAAAATTTTCATCATCCTATAATTTTCTTAGTATAAAATGAAGTTATTAGAACACTTTTTAATAAGAAACATAGTACCTACAATATGAATATGCATAACTTTATCTTTCTGTGGCAATGCAAGAGAAAAAATTATGAGCCCCCCCCTTACATTCTCTTGAGCCCCCCCTACATTCACTTGAGCCCCCCTATTGTTCACTTCTAGCTACGGACCTGCCCCCCCACACACACACAAAATAGAAATCAACCAGACCCAATACCAACCAGAAGCAATAAAGAAAGAGAACCGGACCCCAACCCAACCCGCAGCGGCAAAGTAGAATTGAACCTTACCCAAACACGACTCGCAAAAAAAAGTATTTAACCAGAACAACGGCAAAAAATGAAAGTAAACCGGACCGAAACCCGACCTGCAACGAAAGAAATTAGCCCCGATCCTACTCATGATGAAAAAAAAAATGTCCCGACACGATCTGCAGGTGCGATTGGAATCTCCAAATTTCTGAAAAGTCCCCCCCCCTCTTTTTTGAGGAATCTCCAGATCTGCCCTTGTACCAGGACAAACAAAAACTGCTAAAAACTGCAAAATCGTCTAAAAGTTTTACACTGTTATATCGAATTGTCACCCATTAAATATATACGAATTTGTAAAGTTTGTAAATATCACGACAAATCTTGTCCACGATACTTTGTACTATGATGTTTTGGAACATGCAAAAGCCTTCTGCTCGATAGAAGCTGCATTAGTTGAACGTCGACAAGAAACTCCAAAGAAGAAACAATTCTGAAAAGTATTAGAGAGTAAAATTTGCTGAATAGCAGACTTAAAAAAAATTGCTATATTTTGCCTTACAGTTTCATTATTTTTACTTTTATACTATAACTAGCCGCCCGCCCTCGCTTTTCTTCGGGTAGAGCAAGTCGCCCAGTCCCCCGCCACTGCTGACACCGCAAATTGTTTCTACCACTTCATCTCATTAAATTCAACTACTAAAAACATTACCCTCATTTTAGGTAGTCGAATAAAAAATAGCTTATATGTTAATCTAATGTGTCAGATACCTCCATACAAAATTTCATAAAAATCGATCCATCCGTTCTTGAGTTATAAATGGTGTAACTAACACGATTTTGCTTTATGTATATAGATTATAGCAGCCCGCCCCGACTTCTCACGGATATTTAAGAAAAATTTCAAGTTATAAATTTTTACACACACACTCATAACCTAATAATTAAAATGCCGTCTCTGACATTGACTCTCCTCCCGTGCCCCAGTGACGCCTATATCACACATTATGATGCAGCCTAGTCGAGCGGGGTAAACGGCAACCATTAAATCAGTCTTGATTTTAAAGTAATTTATTTTGATAAGAATCAATACCAAAGTAACAATAAAGAGCTTTTACAGAAACGGCATTTTAATTATTTTTTAAAATAAAAAACCCTTATTGTGACATAACTATAACAGTTAGACATATGCTGTTGCGACATTTTTTGTAGATAATTACATGTTAACAAAGTCATAGTACATTATTTTGTTCTATAATCAATAGTATTCGCAACGCACGCGATGTAAAGATTTTTTAAGTTCATTTTTCTACACCTTGGGTTACAATATTGGCATTTTAATAAGGATTTGAAATAATTTTTTTGAAAATATAATATAGCCTATGTTCACCGGAAATAGTGTAGCTTTCATACGGTGAAAGAATTTTTCAAATCCGTCAAGTAGTTTTGGAGCCTATTTAATTCAATTCAAACAAACAAACAAACAAATCTTTCCTCTTTATTATTTTATATTAAATTAAATAAGTAATATTTATTCCTAGGCTTATTGAAACAGTCCGCATTTGAAATTGTAGAAAACGTTACAATTTTAAATATTTGACTGCTCCCCCTAAAAAAAAAAATCCCCCCTCCCCATATTTGATGCTCACTACTCTTTAAAATATTTACTATCTGTTATAACTTTTTTGAAAACTCCAAAACAATCGTTTCGTGATTTATTTTTAACTTTAATTAATTTGCGTTTCAGCATTTCTTTTCCTTTTTTTAGTAATTGCTAAATAGTTTTAAAAATTAAAAAACACGGTTTTATATCAGGTCGGTCTAAAAAGTTTAAAATGTTTTTTTTTTGGGGGGGGGGAGGAGGGGGGTGCATAGTTACGATTTTCATATGTGTTTCAGTGATTGTCATGTGTCTAGTGGGCCAGGTAACCTTTAGTTTCTCAAATTGCTTTTGATTCATTTATCCGGCGTTTTATTTTTATCCTTTTAAGCGGCGACTATAGCCTATGTTCACCGGAAATAGTGTAGCTTTCCAACGGCGAAAGAATTTTTCAAATCCGTCAAGTAGTTTCGGAGCCTATTCAATGCAAACAAACAAACAATCAAATCTTTCCTCTTTATAATATTAGTATAGATAAATAATGATAAATATTTGCAATTCGTTGTCTTTGCAAATATACCTTTATGTTATATTAAAATAAAATGTATTACGCAGGATAAATTCCCCATTTTTAACGACTGTTAAAATTGTATCGTTTTCCTCAAAAGTAATAAATATTAAAAAATATTTCTTTAAAGTTTGAAACAAGTTAATCAACAATTTTAAAATTACCAATCTTTAAAACTTTCTAACTTTAATTTCTGCTTATTTTTGATAAAACTGTTTTTCGAACTGAAAATGTTTATTTTTTTTTACTGTTTTACTTAATAATACTGGACTGAAATTGGGCTGCCTAGTATCGTATAGTACCAAAAACAAACACAGGGAAGAGAAAACTGCGCCTGGGGCAAAATTTCAATTTGGCGCCCCCTTTCCCAACTTTTTCTTGTAACAGCCCAAGAATGATGTTGATAGTATAAATGTGGCGCCCCCCCCCCTCGGACGGCGCGGTGTTGAATAAGCCTCCTCAAAATGTACTCCTTGCAGCGCCCTGCGAAAAAGAGGGGGACGAAGGGGGTAGTTGCCCCGGGATCGAAATTTAGGGGGAGCCAAATTTTTACTACTAACGTAATTTTTAGTCTGTCACAAGAAAAAGTTCAGGGAATGGGGCGCCAAACTGAACTTTACTCCGGGCGCAGTTTTCTCTTTGCACACCCCTGCCCCCCCCCTGTTTCATGTATTTTGCTAGCTGTATAAGGAAATTTATAAATTCCAAATATAGCTCCTTGTCCTTTTAATGCTACCTATGTATTTCACAAAAGTTCCAATTATATTTTAAAATTATCAGAATTTCCTTTTTGCTAAAAAGGAGCTTACTGTAATTTGTATCAAATCTACTTTGTTTTGTATGGACTTGAAAATATATATATATACAAAGAAATGTATAATTTTCTTTCTTGGAAGTTAGTTATAGTTATATAATAATAGTAAAATTGCGTTAGTTTTATAAAAACAAAAAATTAGAAGTCGTTGATTTTTTTCAAGACTATTTTAGCTAAAATTTATCAATAATTGTAGAAAAAATAAATCAAAACCTTGAAATAAGGGAGGTTATTTTAACACGTTACTATAAACCAATAACAGAAAGGAAATACAATGAAGGGAAAAAAGTTACTTTCATTTGCTAAAATGGATTGGTGTTAACCAATTGTAATTTTCAAAAGGGCAGGAGAGGCGGAGACTGGCTGAGGCGGAGCGCATATAATTAAAACGCTTTTTTTATTCCATTTCTGATCAAAATATTTCCAAATTTTGCTCAGCCTAATTGCAGTAGAAATATGGAAAGCATATCATTGGAAAGCTTAAACACTAATATTCCGTGAAGCGTTTTTAATTTTTTCTGAATTTTGCTGAAATAGATTTTATAAGAGTAAAAAGGGCACAACACCTCGAATTTCACTGAATCCAAAATTTAAAGGGTCCTCAGAATTAAACTACAACGAAAATCCGAAAAGTACAAACTAGCCCGGTAATAGAATGTCCTCAGCTATCCTGAGAAAAAAAAATCAATTAAAAATATTGAAAATTAAGCGAGATATTAGAAAAGAACGCTCCCATAGACTTTACATTAGCGCTCGGCTTTTACCGCGTGACTAGTGTGTGCTCTTAAGAGCACACACTAGTCACGCGGTAAAAGCCGACCGCTAATGGTAAGTCTATGGGCGAAATCTTTTCGAATATTTCGCTTAATTTTCAATATTTTTAAATGATTTTTTTTTCTCAGGATACTTGAGGACATTCTATTACCTGGCTAGTTTGTACTTTTCTGATTTTCGTTGTAGTTTAATTCTGAGGACCCTTTAAATTTTGGATTCAGTGAAATTCGAGGTGTTGTGCCCTTTTTACTCTTATAAAATCTATTTCAGCAAAATTCAGAAAAATTTAAAAACGCTTCACGGAATATTAGTGTTTAAGCTTTCCAATGATATGCTTTCCATATTTCTACTGCAATTAGGCTGAGCAAAATTTGGAAAGATTTTGATCAGAAATGGTACAAAAAAAGCGTTTTAATTATATGCGCTCCGCCTCAGCCAGTCTCCGCCCCTCCTACCCTTTTGAAAATTTGATTGGTTAACATGAATCCATTTTAGCAAATGAGAGTAACTTTTTTCCTTTCCTTGTATTTCCTTTCTGTTATTGGTTTACAGTAACGTGTTAAAATAACCTCCCTTATTTCAAAGTTTGGATTTATTTTTTCTACAATTATTGATAAATTTTAACTAAAATAGTCTTGAAAAAAAATCAACGACTTCTAATTTTTTGTTATTATAAAACTAACGCTATTTTTAAGTTATAAATAACTTCCAAAGAAGAAAATTATACATTTCTTTGTATATATATATTTTTTTTTCAAGTCCATACAAAACAAGGTAGATTTGATACAAATTACAGTAAGCTCCTTTTTAGCAAAATGGAAATTCTGATAATTTTAAAATATAATTGGAACTTTTGTGAAATAAATAGGTAGCATTAAAAGGACAAGGAGCTATATTTGGAATTTATAAATTTCCTTATACAGCTTGCAAAATACATGAAACAGGGGGGGGGGGGCAGGGGTGTCCAAAGAGAAAACTGCGCCCGGAGTAAAGTTCAGTTTGGCGCCCCATTCCCTGAACTTTTTCTTGTGACAGACTAAAAATTACGTTAGTAGTAAAAATTTGGCGCCCCCTAAATTTCGCACCCGGGGCAACTACCCCCTTCGTCCCCCTCTTTTTCGCACGGCGCTGCAAGGAGTACATTTTGAGGAGGCTTATTCAACACCGCGCTGTCTGAAGAGGGGGGAGTGGCGCCACATTTATACTATCAACATCATTCTTGGGCTGGTACAAGAAAAAGTTGGGAAAGGGGGCGCCAAATTGAAACTTTGCCCCGGGCGCAGGTTTTCTCTTCCCTGTGTTTGTTTTTGGTACTATACGATACTAGGCAGCCCAATTTCAGTCCAGTATTATTAAGTAAAACAGTAAAAAAAATAAGCATTTTCAGTTCGAAAAACAGTTTTATCAAAAATAAGCAGAAATTAAAGTTAGAAAGTTTTAAAGATTGGTAATTTTAAAATTGTTGATCAACTTGTTTCAAACTTTAAAGAAATTTTTTTTAATATTTATTACTTTTGAGGAAAACGATACACTTTTAACAGTCGTTAAAAATGGGGAATTTATCCTGCGTAATACATTTTATTTTAATATAACATAAAGGTATATTTGCAAAGACAACGAATTGCAAATATTTATCATTATTTATCTATACTAATATTATAAAGAGGAAAGATTTGATTGTTTGTTTGTTTTCATTGAATAGGCTCAGAAACTGCTTGACGGATTTGAAAAATTCTTTCGCCGTTGGAAAGCTACACTTTTTCCGGTGAACATAGGCTATAGTCGCCGCTTAAAAGGATAAAAATAAAACGTCGGATAAACGAATCAAAAGCAATTTGAGAAACTAAAGGTTACCTGACCCACTAGACACATGATAATCACTAAAACACATATGAAAATCGTAACTATGCAACCTCCTCCTCCCCCTTCTCCCCCCCCCGAAAAAAACATTTTAAACTTTTTAACCCGACCTGATATAAAACCGTGTTTTTTAATTTTTAAAACTATTTAGCAATTACTAAAAAAAGGAAAAGAAATGCTGAAACGCAAATTAATTAAAGTTAAAAACAAATCACGAAACGATTGTTTTGGAGTTTTCAAAAAAGTTATAACAGATAGTAAATATTTTAAAGAGTAGTGAGCATCAAATATGGGGAGGGAGGATTTTTCTTTTAGGAGGAGCAGTCAAATATTTAAAATTGTAACGTTTTCTACAATTTCAAATGCGGACTTTTTCAATAAGCCTAGGGATAAATATTACTGATTTAATTTAATATAAAATTATAAAAAGGAAAGATTTGTTTGTTTGTTTGAATTGAATTGAATAGGCTCCGAAACTACTTGACGGATTTTAAAAATTCTTTCACCGTATGAAAGCTACACTATAGGCTATATTATATTTTCAAAAAAAATTAGGGATCCTTATTAAAATGCCAATATTGTAACCCAAAGTGTAGAAAATGAACTTAAAAAATCTTTACATCGCGTGCGTTGCGAATACTATTGATTATAGAACAAAATAATGTACTACGACTTTGTTAACATGTAATTATCTACAAAAAATATCTTAACAGCATATGTCTAACTGTTATAGTTATGTCACAATAAGTGTTTTTTATTTACAAAAATAATTAAAATGCCGTTTCTGTAAAAGCTCTTATTGTTACTTTGGTATTGATTCTTATCAAAATAAATTACTTCAAAATCAAGACTGATTTAATGGTTGCCGTTTACTCCGCTCAACTAGGCTGCATCATAATGTGTGATGTAGGCGTCACTGGGGCACGGGAGGGGAGTCAATGTCAGAGACGGCATTTTAATTATTATGTTATGAGTGTGTGTGTAAAAATTTATAACTTGAAATTTTTCTTAAATATCCGTGAGAAGTCGGGGCGGGCTGCTATAATCTATATACATAAAGCAAAATCGTGTTAGTTACACCATTTATAACTCAAGAACGGATGGATCGATTTTTATGAAATTTTGTATGGAGGTATCTGACACCTTAGATTAACATATAAGCTATTTTTTATCCGACTACCTAAAATGAGGGTAATGCTTTTAATAGTTGAATTTAATGAGATGAAGTGGTAGAAACAATTTGCGGTGTCAGTAGTGGCGGGGGACTGGGCGACTTGCTCTACCCGAAGAAAAGCGAGGGCGAGCCGCTAGTTATAGTATAAAAGTAAAAATAATGAAACTGTAAGGCAAAATATAGCAATTTTTTTAAAGTCTGCTATTCAGCAAATTTTACTCTCTAATACTTTTCAGAATTGTTTCTTCTTTGGAGTTTTTCGTCGACGTTCAACTAATGCAGCTTTTATCGAGCAGAAGGCTTTTGCATGTTCCAAAACATCATAGTACAAAGTATCGTGGACAAGATTTGTCGAGATATTTACAAACTTTACAAGTTCGTGTTATATTTAATGGGTGACAATTCAATATAACATTGTAAAACTTTTAGACGATTTTGCAGTTTTTAGCAGTTTTTGTTTGTCCTGGTACAAGGGCAGATCAAGAGACTCCTCAAAAAAAAGGGGGGGGGGGACTTTTCAGAAATTTGGAGATTCCAATCGCACCTGCAGCTCGTGTCGGGACAATTTTTTTCATCGTGAGTAGGATCGGGGCTGATTTTTTTCGTTGCAGGTCGGGTTTCGATCCAGTTTACTTTCATTTTTTGCCGTTGTTCTGGTTAAATACTTTTTTTGCGAGTCGTGTTTGGGTAAGGTACAATTCTACTTTCAACTGCGGGTTGGGTTGGGGTCCGGTTCTCTTTCTTTATTGCTGCTGGTCGGTATTGGGTCTGGTTGATTTTTATTTTGTATGTGTGTGTGGGGGGGGTTGAGTTGAGTACTATTTTATAGATGATGGTTTGGTTTCGGTCAAGTTGACTTCTTACTTTTTTGGCTACTGGTCGAGTGGATTTTTACGTTTTTCTTGCGGACCGAGTGGAATTCTACTTTTTATCTGCTTTTCTCTGCATTCATTTTTGTTGCTGTAGTTGTTTTGAAATGAAATTAATTTACACTATTTTGGGTTCTTATCTGATTCGTAGTGGATTTTCAATCTCGCAAGAAGGATTCGATTCGACCCCATATTTCAAATGAAAGTCTAAATATTTTCTCCGTTATGGAAGAAAATAGTTTAAAGGAGTATTATAAAAGAAAATATCGAAGACACTAGACACTATAAAATGAAACTATATAAATGCCATAACAGACATTTCCAAATAGTTAATTATGAATATTTAAGATTTTACATTTCAATTTACATGTTAACACTGCTATTCGCAAGTGTTAACATGTACATTAAACTATCCATACGGAATGTCTCTAATAGAAGATACCTCTATTTAACGAACACTTTTCAACAATTTAGCCACTTCTCTTTGGTTGATTCCGTTATGAGTATATATCAGATATTTATTTTCTATATAAAAGATAAAATTGATATTAGAAATATAAATGTCGACATTTAATAATTCCATTAAAACATGGATTGTTTTTCTTTCATTTCGATTCTAAATTGACAAAAAAATTTTTGGTCGGGTTTTGATTTGATTTCCAATGGTATTTTCGGGTTTGGATCGGAAGCAGGGCAATACTATACGCTCAGGGGTCAAATAAATTTTTTTGTCGAATATTTGAAAAATAAAGTTATTTTAAGTGCAATTCTTAGAGGAACACTCTTTTCTGATTCAAGGGGGGAACATTTTACCAAAGAATTCACCCCAATAAATTCGGATCATTCCGAACCTTTCTCGATAAAGTAACAAGTAAGAAAAATCATGTGTTAAGCATTGATTATGAAGCACTTTCCAACACTTAATGAAATCTTTAGCAAAACTTTGTTATTTAGGGAAATAATGGTGTATCGCCAAATATGTATTCCAGTACTTTTGAACAGCTCTGTATTTCATATGTCACTTGATATAATGGGAAAATTTAGTTTAGCAAGAAAATACCCAGTAGCTTGAAATTTATTTTTCAGCATTTCATACTATCAGATGGAAACATACGTGAATACTTTTGTTCAGCCCTGTAGTTTACATTGTACCTTTATTACACGTCAGCATTAGGCTAAAATTTATTGTAAACTAAAACACTTTTAAAACAACTGAAATCACATTCTCATAAATTATCATTCATAGGCGTCCATGTACCGATTTCTTTGCGTGGCTCTGTATATCCTTTTATCTATATTCTGCAAACATTTCTCAGTAAATTGAATGAAGCTCAGCGTAAAAATGCACAGCTTATTTAAGAACCACGTTTAAATAATTTATACTCATATTCAGTAACGTTGGTGAGCTCTTTTGGGTAGCCCTGTATATCAACTATAACATTTATACACACCATATAATGTGCATATTTTTAGCGAAATATAAACGCGCATATCATAATTAAAATGCATTTCATCCCTCTATCAGCCATCATCGGACACATATACGGTACTTCGGAAAGAATATACTATTTGAAATCTTTTGTATGGCCCTGTAAATGCTATGTACTTCATATTATGCAAGACAGTAGCGTATAATTTATATTAAGCTTCAGTGACATATATCAATTTTATTATACATGAAACAGCTTAATATATTTAAAATATGCCACACACAATTCCCCCCTTTTACCATTATCTTATGGAATTCTTTTGTGTGGCCATGTAAATGAATAATAGCTATATTTTCACCTTATATTTTATAGAATGCATATTTTAATATGTTTGACAGGGTATAACATCTTTAAAATTCCTTTGAAACGATTTTTTATATAGGCCGTAATGTAATGGGAAACTTTTGATTCGCCCTGTAGATAAACTACTCATGGTAGAAACTTCATTTTCAATAGGGTACGTGCTAGGGTAAACGTCAATAACGTCCTAAAATTTCATGGCAATCCGAGTATATTAACGATTTTTCCCCATAGGCCGTAATGTAATGGGAAACTTTTGATTGTCTCTGTAGATAAACAAATCATGGTAGATACTTCATTTTTAATAGGTGTCGTGCTAGGGTAAACATCAATAACGTATAAAAATTTGATAGCAGTCCGAGTATATTTACGGGAGTTAGAGCGCGGCCAGACGGACAGACAAACCGAATGCATAAGCACTTTTCAACTTTGTTGGAAAGTGCTAAAAACCAAATCCTAAAGTGTCCCAAATGCGCTATGCACTGCTAAAAAGTAAAAGTCAACCAGATTAAAAACAAAATGTAGCAGTCAACAAAACCCAAATCTGACAAAAAAAAAAAAATCAGAAATTAACTTGAACAGCAGCAAAGAGTCGAAGTCAACCCGACCCAAGTAGGAATCAACCCAGACAGGAGCAAAAAATGGAAGCCAACCGGACCCAAACCCGACCCACAGCAAAAAAGTAAAAAAAAAACACGACCCACATAAAAAAAATGAGCTCCGACCCGTGCATTACACTGGAGTATCCAAATTTCTAAAATCCTCTCCCCCCCTTCAGGACTCTCAAGATCAGCCCTTGGTTTTCGCCTCCCTTTATATCAAAATTTCGCTTCGCCTTTTGAATCTGTCACAATCTTCTAAATTGCACCTTACAAAAATATCACTTCGTTTTGTAGTCTACTCCACAATACCCATATTTGTAGCATATAAGTCGCTTTAGTATATCAATAAACAATCAATCACAAAATTTCCTCCCCCCCTCCCCATGACTGAAATTAGAATTTATCATTCTGTTCCTTTAAAGCTATCGTTCAGTTAAAAAAAAAGATGCTCATGCTCAATAGATGGCGCGGACTTTCACACTTCTCGACGGGGGGTGGAGCGATAATTTTCATGTTTTGGTAATCCTACTTTTTTGTTAACTACAAATTTTTTATATATGACCCCTTATATTTCCCTTGTAGTGCAGGAGAAAAGGGGTGGGCTCGGCTGATCTTTATCTGGTGCGAAGAAGGGATCTTCATGTTCAAACTGATTATAGTGAGTTTATTCTTTCTTAGGATCTGCATGGCAGATTCGAATGCAATAGTCATATTGTCACTGTATAGTTCTGAAAGCAGTCTTTTGAAATTTACCTTTGTTTACCTACAAAGACATAATTTTAAAACACATTTTTTAATCGTTATAGATCCTAATTATGATATTTTTATAGTTACTTTAATTTTTTTTTCTAAACTATATTAATTTCTTTAATGTATTGGATTGTTTGAGGACATATAGATTTAAATATGATGTAAAATTACTGTATATGATACAGCAATCGAAAAAAAAAATAGTATATACCATTCAATTGTAATCTCTGTTATTTATGTAAGCAGGGCCGGCGCTAGACATTTTGCCGCCCCTATGATATTATTTTTTTTCTTTTTACCACTACTCAAACTTTTTTAAAAATAAGTAAATTAGTATAATAACTATAATTTATTTACATACATATAAAATGCATTATAAAATATATTTATATTTAACGAATTTAAAATAATTAAACTGCTTTATTTATTTTATTTTATTTTTGCATATTTTTAAAAATAACAACAGCTACTTAGAAATTAAATTAATAAATAATATTATACTAGTATATAAAAAAAAGGCCAGAAAGTCTCATGTAAAGAATAACAGTAATACTTCAAAATCTCTTTTACCTTGTTTTTCATTTCGAAAAATCAAGCACGTTATGGATATTAGAAAAAAAAAATGTTACAATAGGTAAAGAGTGTTTAAAAAAATATATATTACTGAGACAAAATATGTTAAACATTTAAAATAAATCACATTGCGTATAATATTTGTGTATGAATTTAAAACAGAAAAAGAAAAATAATTATTTAGTATAACAAGTCATTTATCTTTTGAAAATTGTATAACACAAAATCGCATATTGATAATATTAATAAGAAAACAGCTACTAAAAATAAGACAAAAGTTTAGAGAAGAGAGTAATTTCTCTTGATTTAGCTTCGACGAAATCACACATTATTATGTCAAAATTAATATTATAAAATGAAAAAATATAAATAAATAAATAAATTTAGCGCAAACTTCGCAATATATTATTGATATTAAATAGAAAAATGTTGATAGACAGAGAAAATTACCTAATTATTTCAAATGAAACACTAACAATTAAAACAATAAAAATATTATTTTCAAACACACAACTATCAACAATGAAATATTTAATTCAATAATAAATTCACCTTGATTCTTTTTTTTTCTTTGTGAAAATCGTTTGCTATATCACGCTAATCAATATAGAAAACAATTAGATTTTCATTTACTAAAATAATTTAATCACAGCTAATCTGATGGCCGCTGCGTTTCCGGGCACCTAAAAAAATTGCACAAAACGCAAAATCGCAAGAAAAATAGCAAAATATTTTTAAAAAATCGATCCATAAGTTCTTATTAAACGTTATAGAAAAGATAACAAAATGTACTTTATTGGATTGGAAGATTGAAACTGAATTTCTTTTACTAATGCGAAAAAATCGCAGCGAATCGCGAAAGAAAATAAAAAGGGGGGGGGGCATTAAAAATAGTATATAAAGAATTGTTAAAATTTCAAAAATTGCAGACAGTAAAATTTATTTAAGATTAAAAAAGAATTTCTTTTGTAAAGTCAAAAAACATCCACAGACAAAAAAAAAAAAAAAAAAAAAAAAAAAAAAAAAAATTACAAAAATTTGAAATTTGCTCAACGAGTTTCGATTAAATTTAGCTGAAACGAGGACAAATTTTAGTACATTAGATTAAAAGATTATAACAGGATTCTTTTTTAATAACGTTAAAAAATTGCTTCAAAACTAAAAAAAAAAAAAAAAAAAAAAAGAAAGAAAAAAAGTAAAAGTTGCTAAAGATTAAAAAGTTGCAGAAAAACAAAATTTATTACAATGCTTTAACCTATTCTAAAAGGAATTTTTTCACAATTAAATTCACAGTTGAAGTTAATAACAAAATTCCTGTTACGAATGTCAAAAACTCATGTTGAAAATTGCATTAAAAGTCGCGAAAAAATCAAAAATTGCGGATAAATAAACGTAATGTATTACACTGAAAATCGATACAAAGTTTTATAAAATTTACAACAAAATTTCCTATAATTAGGCTAAAATTTAAAAAAAAGCTTGTGTAACGAATGTCAAAAACTTGCAGCAGAACGCAAAAGAAAAAAATAAATAACAATCGCCAATAATCGTATTGAAAATGCCATTTAAAATAACTAAATATTCAAAAATCGCGGAGGATAAATTTTAATATATTTAGCTAAATTTTTTAACGTAGAATTCCTTTCAAGAAAATCAAACAAGTAGGTGAATGTGATATCAGATCGCACTGGGGGTTTCGTTTAATATCTCTTTCAAAAAACGTTATCCTTATTCTTACTATGTGTTATAAAGTTTAAAGCGATTGATTCTTTAGGTTTCCCAAACTTATTAAAATTTAGAAAATAACTCCTAGTCGGACGACCCTCTCCTCCCCGTGAATTTTTCCAGCGAATGAAATAACATCCTCATGCGGAAGTACCACAGTATTTGAAAAATCAATAATTAAAAAAAAAAAAATTGTACTGCAATTATCAAATCCTAATAATAATAATAAAATATATGGGTCATTCCACAAGAATCTGGTAACTTTAGAGGTGAATTTGACATGCACTATTTTTACCTCAAATTTCAATTATTTTTATAATATCAATGAATAATAAGTTAATTTTGTTATATTTGCAGAGCAACACTCAAATATCTGAATATTTTTGAAAAAATGGATCTTTTTTAAAAATTAGATTCTAGGGGATTGATTCAAACTTTTTATTAATAACTATTAATAATTATCCAAAGGATTAATAAAAACATTTTTAATACATATTTTTTATATTAATCATCTTTAACTAATACATGTTTTATCACTTATTTTGATAACACCAATTAAATTTTTAAAGCTTTGAATAAAACTTTTTTAAACAAGTCATAACTTTAAAATCAAAGCAAACAGTAACAGTTTTATTAAATGTATAAGTGATTCTATTACGTTTGGTACTTGAAACAAATAGGTATAGGTATAGGTATAGGTAATTTTTCCAATACCTGCTGAAACGAAATTTTATCTGTATCATTTTCATCTAATAGAAATAAGGTTTTTTTTATCATTATATTTTTTTAGTGATATCACAGCCAACTTCTCACTACTTTTTACTTACCCATCATACGTAGTATAGGGTAAGTCTTGCAATCGTTTTGAAAATCGAAAAAAAAAAAAAAATCGACGGATTTACACGTTTCAGATAGTGGAGATTCCGAAAAACATATTTTTAGAAAAAAAAAATTTGCCGTCCGTCCGTCTGTGTGTCTGTCTGTCTGTAACCGCTCTATCTCCCGAAAAAATTCAGATAGACTTGAAATTTTGTATGTACTTAGTATGTAAGAATGGGACGAAGCCTATTTAATATCAGTAACCTCGATTATCCGAAATTATTTTTTTCGGACTCTCGAAAAATTCATTCTGATGAAACGTACATAAAAATTTTCGAAATTTTTTATTTTAAGGAGTGGATATAAAAGGCAATAAAATAACACAAATTTTGCATAAAGAACGAAGTCGATCGAATTACTAGTTGCTGAGATACGTGTAATCCTGTTTTTCACATTCTTTGATTTTTCATGACTCTGTATTTCATACAAATTTGAATTCAAAGATATATTTTAATTGGAAATGAGCCGCTTCATCCGACGCAGTAATTTGCTAGTTAATATGATTATTATTTTTTGAGTTATAAGGGTGTTTCTATTATGCAATCCGGTATTACTTGAGTATTTTGGCGTTTTATATAATTTGTCGAAATCGGCTCAGCAGCACTTCATTAATAAATCATTACTATGCATATTAAAACTATTTAAATATGCGTTAAAATTTTATTTTGAAACTGCAATGCATTTTATAAATAAGTTACACATGTTTTATTTTCATATTTTATATTATGCATATGTATGATGGGTAAGTATTACGGTGGCCTCCAACGACTAGTTTACTTACCCATCATACGTAGTATAGGGTACGTTTTGCAATCGTTTTGAAAATCTAAAATTTTTTTGACGGATTTACACGTTTTCGACACTGGAGATTTCGAAAAACATATTTTAGAAAAAAAATTTGCCGTCCGTCTGTCCATCTGCCTGTAAACGCTCTATCTCCCGAACGAATTGAGATAGAGACTTGAAATTTTGTATGTATTATGTAAATATGGGACGAAGCTTATTTAATATCAGTAACCTCGATTATCCGGAACTGTTTTTTTCGGACTCTCGAAAAATTCGTTCTGATGAAAGGTATATAAAAATTTTCGAAATTTTTTATTTTAAGGAATGACCGTAAAAGGCAATAAAATAACACAAATTTTACATAAAAAAACGAAGTTAATCGAATTATTAGTTGCCGAGATATCTGTAATCCTGTTTTCCACATTCTTTGATTTTTCATGACCCTGTATTTCATTCAAATTTCAATGAAAAGATATATTTTAATTGGTAATGAGATGCTTAATCCGACGCAATAAACTGTTAGTTGATAAAATTATTATTTTTGGAGTTATAAGGATGTTTCTTTTTCGTAATTCAGTACTAGAGTAGTTAGGCGTGTTGTATAATTTATCAAAAGAGATTCATCAGCAACTCATTAATACAGCATTACTATGAACAATAAAAATATAAATACACGTTTAAATTTTGTTTTGGAATTGCAATCCATTTTATAAATAGTTTTCAAATGTATTATTTTCATATATTATATATGCATATATATGATGGGCAAGTATTACGGTGGTCCCCAACGACTAGTTTTAACATGCGAACAAATTGCGACAGTTGTACAGTTTTCGGTACTGAAAATTGTAAACTTCTAAGCATCGCACATTTTCCTTTTTTACACTGTCGTATAGGAAGAAAATCTACTTTTAAATTCAATTTCTTTGAAATCTGTATCTCAATTTGTTTTTTAGTTTTTAATACTTTTTTGTCATTGTGGCAACAGAAGTACGTCAGATAAGTCACAGATATATCTATTTTTCTCCAAAAACAACAGCCATTTTCTAAAAGATAGAAAAGGGAAAAAATTAGTTAAATATCTATATAAAAAATCTATTTAAAATATTCACATTTTTGATCTCAATCGTTCATGGACCCCTTACCAGCAACCCGTGTGACGAATTTCGTAGCCCTGCACGCTGTGGTTTCCGAATTTTTAATGTTACGCGCACAGATTTGAATAGTATAGATCAGTAATTAATTAATGCATAAGCGAATTTGTAAAAAAAAAAAAAAAAAAAAAAAAAAAAAAAAAAAAAAATTATTATAGAAATGATGTGATCTAGCATTCATTAATTCGTTTAATTGTCTTTTGAGTATACGTCAGTTCCCTGGGAGTTTTTCATCTGAAAAACTGTCAGGGGACTGATACCAGGGGACTGACGTATTCACTATAAAACACAAAAAATCTACTTATTGGAACCAAGTACCATATTATTCTGTTTTAATATTAAATATAGCAATAAAAAGATGTTAAATTAAGCACACATCAATAATAATTATTTATAAATTATTAAATTATTACTTACCAGGGGACTGATAAATTGAGTGTTTGCAATCTGTTTGTCGACACAAGAATGGCAACAAACATTAAATAAAAATGGCTGATGGATAAATATCATTAGTCACTGCCATCTTTATATTATAAATAAATATGAAAAAGACAATTCAGTTATCAACAATGGATAATATCAGAAATTTTTGGAATTTAACATGCGCCAGGGGACTGATGCGCAAAGTAGGGATACACATCGAAATATTAAAAATAATAATAATAAATAAATAAAATAAAATAAAATTTTTGTTGTTTACCAAAAATTTAGCCTTGGGAAATTTTGTTGCCAAATAATATGCCACGACAATGGGTATTGAAATATTAAAAAAAAAAAAAAAAAAGAAAAAGAAAAAGAAAAAAAAAAACTTTTGTTGTTTACACAAAATTTAGCTTTGAGAAATTTTATTAGAAAACTTGGTTTTTCCAGCTTGACATTGACATTATTATAAACAATTGAAAAAGAAATCTTCTACCCGATTTTTGGAGATGTAAAATGTTTATTTTCCCTGGACTGCATACAACAACCGTAAAATCTTTGAAAATGAAATCTCTATATACGGATTCAGGGATGATGCCAAAATGCATGTTTTGCATGGGTGCAACAAAGGAATTTTTGGTCCTGAAACATATAATTTACTACTACCAATATATAAAGTATTCTTTTAAACAAAGCTGTGGCAACAAGTTTCGAGATATTAAGAAAAAAAAGAAAAAAAGAAAGAAAGAAAGGTACTTTTGGGGGGAGAGGGGAGAGGTTGGCCATCAAAAATTTTCCTCAAGAATTTATTGGAAAAAAAATTTCCCATGTTAGTATCAATATAAATAAGTAAAAAAGTAAACTCTTTTGCCGTTTTTTTTTTTTTTTTTTTTTTTTTTTCTTTTAAAGATAGCCGCATTTTTATGGTATAAATTCCCCTTTGACAGAAAAATCTGCCAAAGTTAGTGTTTTGAACTGAATTTCAAGACGCAACAGCGCCGGAGAGGAATAAACTGCCGCCCTGAGACAAAAATTTCGTGTAACTCAAGATATAATTTATATATTGGAAAATTAAAGGAAAATGAAAAAAGAAAAAAAAATCCGATTACACTGCAGTTTAATAATCATCCCTGCAAGTATCATGCTTTTAAGTTTAAAAATGAGCAAGGAATTTTCACGTTAGATTGTTTTTCTTTTGAGAATGAATTTTATATTTGTCTACAGAATTAAGAAAGGTTATTTACAAAGCCTAAAAACTAACAATAATAATAATAGTAGGCAGCAATATATTTTTGCTCATTTTATATACTTTGTAGTATGAAATTAACTTATAGCAAGTATAATTTTCCCTCATTGAATTTAAATTTAGTTTAAAAAAGTCATTTACAGTTAAAAAGTAAAAATGTATCATTTTTTATGCTAGAAGTGTTGCAATTATCTTATGATTTAATATCTAATATTATTATTTTTTCATTTTTTTTTTCCAAGAGAAATTTTATGACACAAATGTCAACGTGCATAACCATTTTGCTAAAATGTAGAACAATGAATTTCACATTTGTCTACAGAATTAATAAAGTTGTTTACAAAGCCTAAAAATTAACAGCAACAATAATAATAATAATAACATAATCAAAATCAAGAAAATGTATTTTTTCTTTTAAATTTTTACTTGCAAAGGCTTTAATTTTTTTTAAAGTTCAATGTTTAGAAATAAATTATTATATTTCTATGTAGAGGGTAAAATTTATATTAAAATAACCCGTATTTTATTTTTAAATACTTAATTTTCATAACTTAATTTTCAAAATTTAATTTTCAAATGTCTCTTGTCTTCTTTTTTCTTTTTTTTTTTTTTATATTGGGTGCACACCAATTTTATTTTTAATCCGCTTGCATCCTAAATAAACATTAATGTTTAGTTGAATACCGCATTTTCAGCACAAAATTAAACCAATGTCAAAAATCACTTTCCATGCATTTCCTTGCTGATTTCATAATTCAATTAATGCAATCAATTCAATTTTTGCAATGCAATCCATTGATTCAAAATACGAAAAGAATCATTCAAAGTTTAATTAACTTATTAATCCTTTTAAAAAGTTTAACTTTTCGTACAAAATTTGATCCATTGAACTGAAAAACGACTAAATAAATATACTGAAAACCTCGACTTTTCTTATCTCTCACAAGTTACTAGAATTACACTAAACTGTAAAACTTTACTGTAGGAAAACCATTCTACGCTTATCAGCTAGAGGGAGGGAGAAATAGGGTGGGAGTAGTCCCCCCCTTGATGCGAAGAGTAAGGGACCATCTCTACCTTTCTCTTGCAAAAAGTCAGTCATGGGGTTTGCCGGAATAAGCAACATTTTGCGTCATTTCTTGTACGGCTTGTCCAAATAAAAGAGCTTTTTTTAAAAACAAAAGGACTTTTTGAACAATATTTTATATAATAAGGTATAAAATATATCCCTTATTGAATTTATTAAAAAATTAATGATAATATATAAAAAAGTAAATACACAAAAACGATGAAACAATCCTTTTTTAATCCACACGGAAAACCTAATAGAACCCGTATCTCCACCTGTTGGTGTCTATTGGAAACATGGAAAAAAATTTTAATTTAAATTTAAAAAAAAAAGCGGTGATATATTTTATCCAAAAAATTATACCACTTTTAAGAAACGAGTGTTATCTTTTACCAAAAAAAATTTTAAATCAATCACTGCAATAGCAAATGCGTTATAGTGATTTTTAGAATGTATCATAAGCTGTATATGAGAAGGTAATACTGATGGTTACCCTTCGTTCTTTAAATAATTCCCACTTTTATTATTTTTTTTAACCGAATTATAAATATTTTGAAAGGCAAATAAATAATAAGTCATCTAATAAACATCTCCCCCTACACACACACACGAAAATAAATAAATAAATAATGTGCTCACAAATTTTAAACAAGCACAAATTCCACCATTTTTTGAGGGGGGGGGGGCATTGCACTATTTTCTCCCCTACCCATATCTCACTAAATTTAAAATCTTTGAAAGTTTTTTTTCCCATAGGTATATACATATTTTATTCTAAAAATAAATAATTAATCGTAAACAACCCAGAAATATAATTGTATACCCCCCCCCCCCTCGTTCTTTTGAGGTACACAAAATTAAAAAACTTTAAAACACTTTTAAGTTACATTTTTCATCCTATTAATAAATATTCAAGAAGGTAAATAAGCTGTCATCTATAAAACTGTCCTACTATCTCTCCCACCCCCCCCCCCAAAAAAAAATCCGTTTTTTCCCTCTGCTCCCCCCCCCCCTTCTCAACTTACAAAATTAAATTCTTTCTTTTTTCTCTCCGTATTTTAATAAAAAAAAATAATTAAAACCTGAAATCCTCCTCCTGCACAAATAATTAAGTCTTTAAATATGTTTAATTTTTTTTTAAGTGCTAATTATAAATCTCTGCTAACTATAATATTAACAAAATCTTTTTAACTATGTAGGAAAGTGTTAAAAATAAAGCGATAGATATGCATTAAATTCTACACCAAACACATGTTTACATTTTTTGCGTATTGTGTTTGTGCATTTCTTACAGTAAAATATCGTTAGAGAGATATTTAAATAAAATATTGTGATTTTCCATTAATGTGCAAGTAAATTTTCACAACTTTTCGCAATTATTTCCTTTCTATTAGCTCAGAATTGAATCACTAAACATAAATACTAAAATTACCCGAGTTTTCGGCTGAGTTGAGTAAATCCATAAAAAAATGAATCAGTACAATATATCGGATCAAAACAAAAACCATTCTTAACTGACTGTATCATTTAAAAAACAGTTTCCAGAACCCCCCTCCTCCCTCCTATAGACTTTACTGCTATGTCAGTGCTCAAAATTAAAAATTGTTAGAGCTTCTTGCGGTATTTATATAATGCTTGTAAAAATCATCAAGAATCTAAATTTTCTTCCACCTGAAATATTGACAAAATATTTTGCTTTATTGACTTAACATCACACAAAGTTTTTAAAATTTGCTACACTTTTTCTGTCACATTTGTCACTACAAAAATAATAAATTATGTATTATGTCTATAAACGACTAGGCTGGGATTAACACCTATTTCTCCTTTCTTCAAAATTTTTATTTCCTTTTCGCCTTTGCTTTCTTACCTCTCCGCAAAAAATTAACAATGTTTAAATATTTAAATTTGTCTAAATATTTTTCTCATAATTTTATGAAGTATTTATGACTTTAACCTTCAGTGCTATTTATCTTGATAAGTTTCGTATTCTAAAAAGAATCCCTCCCCCTTACCCCCCCCCCATTCAATATTAATTTTTTATTTATTTATTTTTTATTTTTTTATTTTTTTGTGATTGCGTTAAGTAAATAAAATAGTTTTTATTTTATAGTAATCTATCTAAATTAATTATTCGTTTTTTTTCTGAAAATCAAACCATTTTAATTTTGGAACGCTAATCATAAAGAGAAATTCTTTTGAAGCTCGACATCATTGCATTTACCCAAAGTAATGGGAAATCAGTTGAAAAAAATCCTTTAAACATGAAATCGGCTAGAATTGCGCACCTTTGAAGAGAAAAATCGTCGCAGATAATTGGTTAAGAGCATTCTATTTTCTAATTGGATGATTGCATGTCAATCAAAGTTATTTTAGCCCATCCTTCGAATCCGCTGAAAAATCCAGTCGCCATCTTGAATTGTCTTGGCTTGTGACTAGCGTGTCCTCTTAAGCGAAAACCTAAAAGCTAGAAATATAATATTAATGTATACATCGTTTTATAATGTATATACAGTGTTTCATAAACTGTTTCAATAAAATATAGAGGTTATAAAATTCAACAAAATAAATAATATTTGTACAGAAAACCAAAGTATCCATCTGTTTATTCAATGGAAAGTACAGGGTGTATCATCCAAAACTTAACCCACATTTTCATCCATAACTTTCAACAATAGTGATTGTATTTTTGAGATGTTTAAACACTTATTTGTGGGAAATTTGATATCATTACAGAAAAAGCTTCAATTGCTCAATATTTTGGTCAGTGGTGTATCTGTACTTTTAGCCAGATTTGATGCGTCTAGCTGAGTGTCGCTTTGACGATAACTGTATTTCTCCAGCACACCATATATAATCATCAAATTTCACAGAAACAAATGTAAATCTGTTGAAAATAACCCTGCAATATCCTTATTATTGGTAAAGTTATGAAAAGTTTCCGACCTGTAGTACTTCTTAAAGAAATTGAATATTTTATAATTCAAAATAGTCGCTTTAATTTTTAGAACGTTCTTTATATCTTTTATTTAACACATCAATACCCTGAACAAAATCTTAAGGGAATGTTCCAAGTGCTATATTCATTTCTTTTATAATTACAAAACATCGTTCTACATTGCTCATATTTCAGTTTCAGCTACAGATAACGGTCAGACGAAGCTAAATCTAAATTATAATAAGTATCATTAATTCCCTAAAATCCAAAATTTTCGTAGTATCGCAACGATAGATACAATTTTTGAATCATGCAGAGAAATTGTGTACCTATCATGCTGAGACTTTGTTTCTGAAATATTGTTCATGCGAATATTCTCATGTAGTTCACTCCAGAACATCGTAAAGATGTTCTTGTAGTATTGCCTATCCGACAAACTGTTTTGTATAAATCCAGTATAACTCCCGTTGCTATGACACTACCTCTTGACACTCAATATTTCCTTCTGGAGGAGAAAAATTAATTTTTAAATCAATGTCTTCAATAACGAACTTTGAGAATGATCATCTTCTATAGACTCTGGGACCATACGAAATCCCCCCCCCCCCGTTTTTTTCAATGAATCACAAATGAATGAATCAACATATACACAGTTCATGTTTTATTTATTTCTTTGATAATATTTTATTCAGTCAATACTTTCATCGCAGAATTATGCATAGTTATAAACATTTTAAGGCAAACTATCATATTAGTTTATTCTGTAAATAATTAAAACTAGCCGGATTAGAAATCCCCAAACTCTCTTCTATCTCATATGTGTTAACTTTTCGAAATTTGCTATCACAGTACCAAAATCAAATGGCAACCTATGCCCATCATGAGGATTCTAAAGATATGAAATTCCATGCATTAGTTCTTGAAATATGATTATCGGTATAATTCTGTAAATCCTACAAAATTCATCATAGCAGAGCCACCTGTAGAGCGATTGGCACAAAAATGCAAACAGAAACAATTCATATCAATGATTAACTGAATATGAAGTTTGATATGGAAATCCGTGAATTAGTTATGGAAATAGAGTTGTTACAGAAATCGTAACTTATGCAGTATAGCAGCGCCATTTGTGGAGCTTTTTTACAACAAAATATAAACAGCATCAATTCATGTCAAGGACTATAGAATCTGCAATTTGATGAAAACTCGTGCATTCTTTCTTGAAATAAAGCTGTTGCAGTAATCTTAAACTAGTTGGATGTGCCAATCTCAAAAATTTCTTCTATCTCATACACACATTTTAATATAAAAAATAATAGTTACTCATTTTAATGCTTTAATAATTTTAATTCAATGCCTTACCAACTTTGATTTTCATCTTAAATTTCTGCTTCAATCAATTAATCGGAGTAAATACGAATTTCCGTCTCTGCACGAGTCGATGGACAATAGAATGATAAGCAGATTTTTTTTTCAAATTCAGGGAGGACCTACTTGCCTTACCAAAAAATAATCATATACAAAATGTTTAGTTCAGTTCTAGAACTAACTTCATACACTTTTATGTGGTGCAATATTGAAAATGGCATAAAATTCGGTATTGCAGCGCCCCCTTCCGGCGGATTTTTTTCAGATTCAGGGCAATCCAACTAGCCATAGGCATACACATACACAAAAAATTTGGTTCAATTCGATGCACAACTTCATATACTTTTGGTTGGTACAATATTGAAAATGGCACAAAAATCGCGATTGCGGCGCCCCCTTCCGGCGGAATATTTCAAAACTGAAGGAGGACCTGCTTGCCACAGCCAAAAACATTCACAAAAAATTTGGTTCAATTCTATGCATAACTTCATACACTTTTTGATGATAGAATGGCGACATACAGACACACAGACACACACACAGACAGACATTTTGTAAAAACATGTTTTTTGTTATCTCTGACTCCTAAAACGTGTAAATCCGTCGAAAACCGGAAGTAGAAAAAAAATTTCGATTACAATACTTTCTTCTATTGAAGATAGAAGAAAGTAAAAATGCAGTATAGAAGCGTCACCTATTGAGCGATTTACACCAAACGTAAAAAAAGTCAATTTATGTCAAGGACTAACTGAATCAGAAGTTTGAGAAAATTCCGTGCAATAATTCTGAAGATAGGGTATTGCGAAAATCGAACGAAATACAGCATAGCAGCGCCACCTGTTTAGTGATTAACACCAAAATATAAAAAACGTCATTTCATGTCAAGGACTAACTGAATCTGAAGTTTCATGAAAAATATTGGATTAGCTCTGTAGATTGGGCCATTGCAAAACTTAACTTAATAATGCTGCATAGAAGTGACACTTGTAGAGCGATTTACACTAAAACGTAAACGATAATCAATTCATGTCTAGGAATAACTGAATCTGAAATTTGATGAAATTTCGGGAATTAGTTCTGGAGACAGAGCTATCGCGGAAATCGAACAAAAAGACAGTATAGCAGAGTCACCTGTTGGGCGATTTTCATCAAAACTAATCAGCGCCATTTTATATAAGGGACTACCTGAATATTATTTTTTATTAAATTTCGTGCATTAGTTCTTGAAATAAAGCGCCTACAAAATTTATGTCACATACAGACAGACAGACGGACAGACGGGGTCACAGACTCACAGGCAGACATTTTGTAGGAACATGTTTTTCGGGTTCTCTGACCCTTAAAATGTATAAATCTGTCGAAAAACGGAATTCAAAATTTTTCACGACTCTTATACTTTCTTCTTGTAAAAATAGAAGAAAGTAAAAAGTCCTTTCGGCTGTACCGAGAAGAAAATGTAGCTTTCATATATCTTATTTATTTATATACAGGGTGTATCTAAACTACTGGGCAAAACATTGAGGGATTATAGTACACATAAAGACAAGTAATAATAAATGGGACACTAGGGGTCCCAAACGTCTTCCGAAGGAGATAGGCGCTATCAAAGTTTAGGGTCCAAAATTTGAAATGATTATAAAAAACGGAAAAATTGGTCGATTCATTTCCGGTTTTCATGAAAACTATTCTTTATGTCAGTATTGTCTTGGACATAAATTATAAAGATAAATTTTAAAAAATGCCGATAGAGGATGCTTTAGACTTTGGAATAACGAACAACTATTTTTTACTGTTATTTTTTGCATCTCAATATTTTTTTTAGAAGCTTAGACATAAACTTAAATTTTGAGCTCAAAATCTGTGGTTAAGTAGCGCAAACTGAACTGTGTTCAATGGGAGTGGGTAGGTTCAAATTTCAAATTATTATAAAAAACAGAATAATTGGTCAATTGATTTGCGGTTTTCACTAAAACTATTCTGTATGTCAGTATTGTCTTCAAAATTAATAAACATAAATTTCAAAAAATGTCGATAGACAGCGCTTTAGACTTTGGAGTAACGTACAACCGTTTTTTACCGTTATTTTTTACATCTCATTAATTTTTTTTTTTTAAGCTTAGACATAAACTTGAATTTTCTGCTGAAAATCTGAATCGTTGAGAGTGGTTTAGCGCTAACTGAACTGTGTTCAATGGGGGTGGGAAGGTTCAAATTTCAAATGATTATACAAAACGGAAAAATTGGTCGATCCGTTTGCGGTTTTTTCTAAAACCATTCTTTATGTTAGTATTTCCTAGAAAATAAATTTTAAAGATAATTTTCAAAAAAATCCGTTAGAGGGCGCCTTAAACTTTAGAGTAACCAACAACAGTTTTTAACTGTTATTTTTTGTATCTAATTAAATGTTTGCAAAAGCTTAGACTAAAATTTTGAGCTCAAATTCTGAATCGTTGGGAGGGGTGCGCAAACTGAACTGTGTTCAGGAGTTGAAATGTTACCCTGCCCAACCCACGAACACAGTTCAATTTTTAGCTAATTAAATTACTGACAACGATTCAGATTTTGAGCTCAAAATTTAAGGCTAAGCTTTTAAAAAATTTATTTAGATAAAGAAAAAAACGGTTAAAAATAGTTGTTGGTTACTCTAAAGTTTAAGGCGCCCTCTGACGGATTTTTTTTTAATTTATCTTTAAAATTTATTTTCAAGGAAATAGTGACATAAACTATGGTTTTAGAGAAAACCGCAAACAAATCCACCAATTTTTCCGTTTTTTATAATCATTTGAAATTTGAACCTCCCCACCTCCATTGAACATAGTTCAGTTTACGCTACTTAACCACTCTCAACGATTCGGATTTTCAGCTCAAAATTTAAGTTTATGTCTAAGCTTCTAAAAACATTTAATGAGATGCAAAAAGTAACGGTAAAAAATAGTTGCACATTACTCCAAAGTCTAAAGCGCCCTCTATCGGCATTTTGCGAAATTTATCTGTATATTTTATTTTCAAGACAATACTGACATAAAGAATAATTTTAGTGAAAACCGCAAATCAATTGATCAATTTTTCTGTTTTTTTACAATCATTTGAAATTTGAACCTACCCACTCCCGTTGAACACAGTTCAGCATGCGCTACTTAACCACAGATTTTGAGCTGAAAATTTAAGTTTATGTCTAAAATTCTAAAAAAATTTAATGAGATGCAAAAAATAACGGTAAAAAATAGTTTTTCGCTACTCCAAAGTCTAAAGCGCCCTCTATCGGCATTTTTTGAAATTTATCTTTATAATTAATTTTAAGACAATACTGACATATAGAATAGTTTTCGTGAAAACCGCAAAGGAATCGACCATTTTTTCCGTTTTTTATAATCATTTCAAATTTTGGACCCTAAACTTTGATAGCGCCTATCTCCTTCGGAAGACGTTTTGGACCCTTAGTGTCCATTTTATATTATTTGTCTTGATGTGTACTATCACCCCTTAAAGTTTTGTCCAGTAGTTTAGATACAGTATTTAGTTTAAATTAAGATATATTATTCAAACATACGAAGCTCAAATTAGTGGAACCCGATTATGTAAGATTGAATATTAGTTTTTATCAATACAGAATATTAATGGGAATTTTTAGAAATTAGTCATCTTTTATTCAAGCTAGTTTTATTTTAAACGATTTATAAGGGCGAAAAATTCCACGATATCATGAAGTGTATGGCCATTTTAAAACCACATGATGGATAAAACAAACCAATGAGCTAGGTCAAAATCTTAATTCATGTGCACATGCACACTCACATCGAAATCGATTAATATATAAGAGTGCTGTCGCGTGCAAATAGATTTTAAAAAATTTCACCCACATTAGAAATTTAAACTACTATATCTCAGGCGTTTTTTAAGGTAAAGACTAAACAAAAATGCTCCGGAATTCATGTATTAACATCAAACATTTCAGAAAGAACTTTTTTCAATTTCTAATTTTTTGTTTGTACATCATTATACATTAAAAAAATTTTTGACAAACACAATGGCCATCATTTCAAAATAAGTGGCGGATGAAGTGAGGCAGTTAATTCGCTCAAGACATTTGTATCTAAGGTACCCTGGGGTAATAACGCCACGTTAAGGTTCTACCAATTTTCACGGCTTAGTTTTAGATTGTATTTTTCAAACAAATATAGGACTTGATACAGCAACTCATTGACTATCTCTATAAAAAAAAATAATTTAACAGATATGTATTCATAAAATGTAATGGCGTGATTTCTTAACCAATGCTATTTGGCATTATTACCCACCTATATGGATAATAACGCCATGCAAACAAAACTATGAAATAAGATGGAATAATGGCAGGTAGATTGCCCAATTCTAAAAATACAAATTCTACAAACTTAGAAATTGACAAATCGCATTCTAAGCTATTGAAAATGCTCATTTTTTGTGAAAGTGTAAGAAAAATAAAGGTGTGGTGTGTGGGGGGGATGAAGCAAAAGAATATCAGACCGTGAGCTTCTTTTTGCTTAAAATGGACCGTTTAAATAGAATTATTAGAAACATTGCACGGTTTTAACTGTGTTTATTTGAATCAGTATTTAGGATGTAGTTTGGCCACTGTTGGGAATCAACAGGAGTATTAATGCCAAGGATTGGCGTTATTACCCCGGTATAGTTAATGAGCAGTACATTTTAAACTACAAATTATCTCGAGAAGATATCCGAAATCTTCTACAACATTTTGAAAGTACATGAAATGCACTACAAATTTATGTAATAAAGAAAGTATTTCCGGATAAAAAAAAAAATAGTCTTCACATCACAAAACTTATCTCGCAAATTTTAGATCAAGTGTAAATTTTAGTTGCTTGTAGAAGCAATAAGCCCTACAAATGGAACAAATGAACTTTAAGCTGTTTTTTTTTTTTTTTTTTTTTTTTTTTGCGATTTATATGGTTCAAAACCCTTCTGCGCAGAGCACATGCGTGTCATATACCAGATTAGTTCATAATTATGCATAATATTAGCACTTGACGTTATTACCCCGCCTGGCGTTATTACACCAGACCACCTTACTATGTACACACGGAGTTATATCCAAATCAGCTTATAAATATGCGTATTATCGCGTGACAAATTTCAGACAGTTTCAAATTGTTAACCACACTGGAAGCTGAAAGTGCTATAACTCAGCCATTTTATGTCGCTTTCATTACAAAAAGTCCTTCCGGCAGTGCCGGGAGGAAGAGGTAGCTTTCATATACTTATTTATTTATTTTAAATTAAGTTATATAAATTAAATATACGAAGCTCAAAGTAGTGGAACACGATTATATAAGAATGAATACTAGTTTTTGTCAATACTGTATATTAATAGGAATTTTTAGAAATTGGTCATCTTTTATTCAACCTGGTTTTATTTTAAGCGATTTATAGGGACGCCAAATTCCACGATATCCATTTTAAAGCAGCATGATGGATAAAAAAAACCCAATGAGCTTGATCGAAATCTTAATTCATGTGAACACGCGCACTCATATCGAAATCGATTAATATATACGACTGCTGTCGCGGGCAAATTTACTTTAAAAAAAAAAATGTCACCCACATTAGAAATTCAGACTGCTATATCCCAGGCGTTTTTCAAGGTAAAGATAAAGCAAAAAATACTCCGGAATTTATTATTAAGATAAATAGTTTAGAAAGAACCTTTTTTCAATTTCTATTTTTTGTTTATACATCATTATACATTTAAAAGATTTTTGGCAAATTTAAATGGCCGCCATTTTGAAACAAGATGGCGGAGATAAAGTTGGCCCGTAAACTCGGTCAAGACAATAGTATGTACCATGAACACACGGAGTTATATCGAAATCAGTTTATAAATATGCGTATTAACGCGTGACAAATTTCAGACCGTTTCAAAATGTCAATCACACTGTAAATTGAAAGTGCTAAAACTATCATAGATGAAACAAAAAATGTTCTGGAATCTTTGTATCAAAGTCAAAACACAAAAGAAAAATCTTTTTCAATTTCTTATTTTTTTCACCTAATTTTGAAGTTTTAATTAAAAAAAAAATAATAATCCGCCATTTTGAAACAAGACGGCGGATCGAATTGGCCAATGAACTCGGTCGAGGCATCAGTATGTCCTATCTACGCACCAAGTTTCATCCAAATCGGTGTGTAAATACGCGTGTCATCACGTGACGGAAACCAGATCATTTCAAAATGTGAGCAACACTAGACATTAAAAGTATTATAACTCAGACATTTTTTAAGATACAGACAAAACAAAAAATGCTTTGGAATCTTTGTATCAAGGTCAAATGCATAAAAGAAAAATCTTTTTCAATTTCTCACTTTTTTGTACCTAATTTCAAATTTTAAATTTTTTTAAAAAAATTAAATGACCGCCATTTTGAAACAAGATGGCAGATGGAACTGGTTCACGAACTCGGTCCAGGTTTTATTATGTACTATGTACACACCAAGTTACATCCAAATCGATTTATAAATACGAGTGTTACAACGTGACAAAAATCAGATCGTTTCAAAATGTCAGCCATAAGAAAAATTCAAAGTGATATAACTCAATTATTTTTTAAGATTAAAAGTAAAAAAAAAAGTAAAAGTAAAAAATGTTCTAGAATCGGTGTTTTAGAATCTAACTCATAAAAAAAAAATATTTTTCAACTTTTAATTTTTTCGCATTTAATTTTAAATTTTAATTATTTTTAAATTTTTTAAATGGCTGCCATTTTGAAAGAAGATGGCGGATGATGCTGGCCAACGACCTCGGTCGAGATATTTGTATGTACTATGTACATACCAAGTTTCATTCAAATCGATTCATAAATACGTTAGTTATAACCTGACAAACATCAGATCGTTTCAAAATGTCAGCCATAAGAAAATTTCAAAGTGATATAACTCAATCATTTTTTAATATATAGACAAAGTAAAATATATTCTGGATATAGTGTTTTAAGATCTAACACATAAAATAAAAATATTTTTCAACTTTTAATTATTTCGCATTTAATTTTAAATTTTAAATCTTTAAAAAAAATTTAAATGGCCGCCATTTTGAAAGAAGATGGCGGATGAAGCTAGCCAAAGAACTCGGTCGAGATATTTGTATGTACTATGTACATACCAATTTTCATTCAAATCGGTTCATAAATACATTAGTTATCGCATGACAAAAACCAGATATATATTTATTTATATATATATATATATATATATATATATATATATATATATATATATATATATATATATATATATGTCAACATTTGAACGGAGGGTGGTTTTGGGGTCTGGGGGTCATGATCGGTGAAAATATACCAAAATTTTCTGGACGTGCTGTCCTCCGGACGGCTGTAATAGGTAGCTTTTTAGCTCACAGGCTATCATAGCCTGAGAGCTTATGTGCCCGTCCGTTCTGTATGTACGTTCGTATGTTCGTATGTTCGTGCGTAACGCGATAACTCATGATAAAAATATCGGATCCACTTGAAATTTTGTATACAGGTATATCCTGATAAGGCGCTTCCCTGATTAGTTTTTGGAGTTCATTCGATATGTATAAGAGGGGGAACGGGGGGCTCATGCCCCTCCCCTTAATGGATATAAATGGGTTTTTCATGCAGAATTAAGTTTTTGTCCAAAATTTAGATATAGGATCATTCTGATGAGGTGATTCCATGACTGTTATTATGTGTTCATTGAATAAGTATAAACAGGGGGAACGGGGGGCTCATGCCCCCCCCTTAAATGATATAAACGGGATTTTCATGCAGAATTAACAGTTTTTGTCCAAAATTTAGATATAGGATCATTCTGATGAGGCGATTTCGTGACTGTTATTATGTGTTCATTGAATAAGTATAAACAGGGGGAATGGGGGGCTCATGCCCCTCCTTAATTGATATAAAGGGGATTTTCATGCAGAATTAACAGTTTTCGTTCAAAATTTAGATATAGGATCATTCGGATGAGGCGATACCGTGGCTGTTATTAGGTGTTCATTGAATAAGTATAAACAGGGGGAACGGGGGTTCTAATGCCCTTCCCTTTAACTTGCATAAATGGATTTTTCAAACAGAACTGTCAGATTTCGTTCAAATCTCTGAATAGTTTTGGAAGTTTAATGGTTAAGTATAAGAGAGGGAAATAACTCCTCTTAAATTACATAACTGCTAAATGGGTTTTTATTAAGAATTATCCGATTTGCTCTGAATTTTGGATATAGGTTTTTTAATATGATAAAGCATGTACTTGATAGTTTAGGAATTTCAATGATTAAGTATAAAAAAGGAGAAAGGGGAGAGCTGTTTCCCCTTCTTAATTTTTTTTTCGAACGGAATTAACGAAAATACAAGGCTGTAATGCACAATTAGTATGCGTAGCCTGTGAGCTCAATGCCATCAGTTTAACTGGGCAATATTTTTTTTATTACTTTTTGTAATGAAAGCTTCCTAAAAGAATAAGCTACCTATTGCAGCCGTCCGGAGGAAAACACTTCCGGAACATTTTGGTATATTTTCACCTATCATGACTCCCAGACCCCAAAACCACCCTCCGTTCAAATGTTGACATATATATATATCTGATTTTTGTCATGCTGTAACTATTGTATTTATGAACCGATTTGAATGAAACTTCGTATGTACATAGTGCATACAAATGTTTCGACCGAGTTCGTTGTCCAGTATCATCCGCGATCTTGTTATAAAATGGCAGACGTTTAATTTTTTTTAAATTTAATTTTTAAAATTAAATTCGAAAAATTTAAAAGTTGAAAACTATTTTCCTTTTATGTATTAGAACTTAAAGCAATGATTCCAGAACACTTTTTATTTCGTCTATATCTTAAAAAATGACTGAGAACTGACTGACACTTTGAATTTCTAGTATGGCTGACATTTTGAAACGGTTTGATTTTTGTCACGTGATAACACTCGTATATATGAATCGATTTGGATGTAACTTGATGTGTACATAGTACATAATGAGGCCTAGAACGAGTTCGTTAGCCAATTCCATTCCCCATCTTGTCACAAAATGGCGGCCATTTAATTTTTTTTTATTTAAATTTTAAAATTAGATACAAAAAAGTGAGAAATTGAAAAAGGTTTTTCTTATATGCATTTGACCTTGATAAAAAGATTTCAGAACATTTTTTGTTTCGTCTGTATCTTGAAAAATGACTGAGTTATAGAACTTTAATTTTTTGTGTTGCTCACATTTTGAAATGATCTGATTTTCGTCACGTGATAACACACGTATTTATAAACCGATTTGGATGTAACTTGGTGCGCGCATAGTACATACTGATGTCTTGACCGAGTTCACTAGCCAACATCATCCCCATCTTGTTTCAAAATGGCGGCCATTTAATTTTTTTTAATTTAAAATTTAAAATTAAATGCGAAAAATTTACAAGATTAAAAATATTTTTCTTTTATGTGTTAGAACTTAAAACAACGATTCCAGAACACTTTTTATTTCGTCTATATCCCAAAAAAATGACTAACAAGGGCACCACGAAACATGGTGCGCGCAGATTTTGATGATTTCAAAGTATGTTGTAGGGGTCACACCACTAATTATTCAGCTGAAAGGGTTCCTTCAAATGGACCTCAGTTTTTGAGAAATTGGGGAGGTCAAAATTTAGCGCGTATTTCAAATAGCCGTTAGTTATGCGCCCCGTTTGTGGCTCCGTGGCCCTGCGGTAACATGCGGGATTCCAGACTTGGCGGGTTGAGTTGGCGGGTTCAACTCCAAGTTAGAACTTTTTTTCTTCATATATTTTTTACACGTTTTAAGCAGAATTGGGAATTCTACAGCTTTGAACTTATTAATATTTTTTTACAGGGATAGTTTACATTTTCAATTTTTACTTTTTCGATTTTTTCGGAATGAAATATATTATGAAATTCTTCAGCCATAGCAATAGAAGCACAAGAAATATCATCCGGTGGCGAATTTGTATGCAGGTTATCATTTTGTAACAACGTCTCGCAATATTTTAATGCATTCTTAATTTCGCCTTTTTGTTCCTTTTCCAAACGAGAATTTTATACACTAGTGCTGGTTCCTTTCATTACAGTATTTTTAGCATTCAATCCGACACAAATACTACCTTCGCTCAATTTTCATACCGTAATTTTACCTACACATATGCATCCCAGCATTTCAAATCTTTTATTTGTCTGCAAAAAAAAGCAAAATGACATTAGTAAAAAGAATTTCTATTTTTGCGTGATTTTACCGAGAAAATAAAAGCAGACGAATAAAATAAAAATGTATATTTTTTTATGTATCGTAAATTTTATCTTATTAGCAAACGACTTTTCAGATCTAGTTTATTTTTTTATGAATAGTGTTTTAATTTGTTAAAATAAAAATGTATGTATCTTTTTTAATGTAATCTGTCATTTCTTATTTGTGCAAACGATAAATAATGTTGAGGTTAACTTTAGAGATAAATGTATTTAAAGATCAGTAAAAATTTGGATAATATTTTAGCACTACTGCATTAATATTTTATTACACTTTCGAAGTTATGCATTATTTAAATTAACTAATCCTATAAATGTTTGAGAAATTACACCTTAAAATTATTTTATATAATTTATACAAAAAGGATAAATTCTCATTTAAAAAATTCCCCCAAAAAGACGATAGAGAAAATAAAAATTATTATTTCAGAATTGTGCTTAATAAAAAAAGAAATTACATAAAAATTAATAAAAAAGAGTTCTAGGCATAAATTAGTTTTGCAATTTGTCAATAAAAATATTAGTTTAAAAATTGCAGAAAAAAAATAAATTTTCATGAAATAAATTCGAAAATATAAATTTAATTTATTAAGAAAATATCAAAAAGTTCAAAGCTCGTAGAATTCCCAATTCTGCTTAAAATATGTGACATGTAAAAAGTATGTAAAGAAAAAAAAAGTTCTAACTTGGAGTTGAACCCGCCAACTACGAGTCTGGCATCCCACATGTTACTGCGACGCCACGGAACCACAGATTGGTTGCAATACTAACAACTATTTGAAATATAGGCTAAAATTTGACTCCCAATTTCTCAAAAACTGAGGCCCATTTAAAGAAACCATTTAGGCTGAATAATTAGTGGTATGACCCCTACAACATACTTTGAAATCATCAAAATCTGTGAGCACCATGTTTGGTGTCCCCCTTGTAAGTTATAGCCCTTTGAATTTCTAGGATGGCTGACATTTTGAAACGATCTGATTTCTGTCATGCTATAACTATCGTATTTATGAACCGATTTGATTGATACTTGGTATGTACAGTACATAGTACATACAAATATCTCGATCGAGTTCGTTGGCCAGTATCATCCGCCATCTTGTTTCAAAATGACAGCCATTTAAATTTTTTAATTTAAAATTTAAAATTACTTGTAAAAAGACTACAAGTTGAAAAATATTTTTCTTTTATGTGTTAGAACTTAAAACAACGATTTCAGAACAATTTTTATTTCGTCTATATCCTAAAAAATGACTAATAGCATTTTGAATTTTCAGTATGGCTGACATTTTGAAACAATCTGATTTTCGTCATGCGATAACTATCGTATTTATGAACCGATTTGAATGAAACTTGGTATGTACATAGTACATACAAATGTCTCGAACGAGTTCGTTGGCCAGCATCATTCGTCATCTTGTTTCAAAATGGCGGCCATTTAATTTTTTTAAATTTAAAATTTAAAATTAAATGCGAAAAACTTACACGATAAAAAATATTTTTTGTCTTATGTGTTAGAACTTAAAACAACGATTCCAGAACACTTTTTGTTTCGTCTATATCTTTAAAAATGACTAACAAGGAAGGTCTCCATTGGGGGCATACTCAGAATTTTTTGAAAAAAATACGAATTAAACTACTCATGTAGGTAATAAAGGATCAGTAAAAATTAGCGGCGGAATTACATTATTAGATATGTAAAAAAAATAAAATAGTTTGGAATAATTGGCGTGAAAAGCTGAAAGCGACGCGGGATTTGGCGAGCAGTGCATTTCCTCGCCAAAAGCAGACGATTTTAACGAATCTGAAAATTGATTTTAATTGACTTCACTGTTAAAAATCTGCAGCATTTACTGCAACGTCACTCCACTACTTTTATAGAATATCTCTCTTCTGACCAATGAGAATGCTCCATACCACTGTGAATTGACCGTGTCATACACTGTTAAAAATCTGCTGCATTTTGTTGCAACGCACTCCACCACTTGTATATAATATCTCTATTCCAAACAATGAGAAACGGCCATTTCACGGCCAAGTAACCGTTTTCTATACAAGCAAGGGAGTGCGTTGCAACAAAATGCAGCAGATTTTTAACAGTGTATTTTTCAATTTGGAACAATTTTAATCAATTTAAATAGTGTTTTAAATGATAAAATATATTAATTTCATTTTGTTATAAGTACATATAAACGTATATGACAAAATTACACTTAAAGTAAAGTAAAAATGCAAAACTAAAATTACTTAAACTAAACTTATTTAAATAAATTGAACATAGAAAGTTTTTTCTTTAAAAAGTATTCGAAGCATAAAAGCGTATTTTTCAAAATTTCGTTTTTTCGCCAACCGGAGATAAATCGCCAAATAAACGAATTTTTTATTATTTTTTTACGGACGTTTTAAGGAGATTCCGCCGAAATTTTTTTTATAAACATATATAACTATATGAGAAGAACATTCTGTAATTTTTTCAGATTTTTCTGAGTATGCCCGTATGGAGACCTTCCTTGTAAGTTATAGCACTTTGAATTTCTAGTATGGCTGACATTTTGAAACGATCTGATTTTTGTCCTGCGATAACAATCGTATTTATGAACCGACTTTAATAAAACTTGGTATGTACATAGTACATACAAATATCTCGACCGCGTTTGTTGGCCAGTATCATCCGCCATCTTGTTTTAAAATGGCGGCTATTTAATTTTTTAAAAATTTTAAAAATTTAAAATTAAATGCAGAAAGATTACAAGTTGAAAAATATTTTTCTTTTATGTGTTAGAACTTAAAACAACGATTACAGAACACTTTTTATTTCGTCTATAGCCTAAAAAATGACTGAGTTATAGCAATTTGAATTCCTAATTCAGCTGACATTTTAAAACGATCTGATTTTTGTCACGTGATAACGTGCGTATTTATGAATCGATTTGATGTAACTTGGTGTGTACATAATACATAATAAGGCATGGAACGAATTTGTTAGCCAGTTCAAACCATCTTGTTTCAAAATGGCAGCCATTGAATTTTTTTTAATTAAAATTAAAAATTATTTGTTAAAAAGTGTGAAATTGAAAAACATTTTTTTGTGTATCTGTTCTTGATACAAAGATTCCAGAGCGTTTTTTGTTTCATCTATACTTTAAAAAATGGATGAGTTATAGCACTTTAAATTTGCAGTGTGGTTGACATTTTGAAACGGTACTTTAGTCGGCCAAAAAACAAAGCCAGATTTTTTTAAAGGGTGTTTTTTAAATATCCAAAAAAGGGTATATGAAATACGCTGAGATTGAGACAGAATAATATTTATGCTTAGAAGAAATATTTTGAAGATGACAGATGTTTTTTGTGGAACTTTCTACTTGTCAGAAAATACGGAATTTGGAACCCGAGTGCCATTAAGTAATAGTATGGCACAAATTAAATTGTCTGGCATTCATTTATAGATCGAACTTCTGTCTGACAAATTACTTATAGATTGTCTGTTAGCCAAATAGTATCCTGCAACAATTTTCATGCTTCCTAAAATGTTTTGAAGTGGACATATTTCATTTAACCAATGCACCACTCTTGTAACGGGCTCTTTTGATGACAAATTTAAAACTGTTTAAATCTACAAACCTTTCTTATAACATTCTATTTTCGCTGTCACATTTAAGGCTGTCTGGCATCAACTTATGAACCAAATTTTTGTCTCGCAAGTTAACTATAAATTGCCCTGTTTCTGGTAGTTAAAGAGTAACATGATGTAATATGTTACAATTTTCAATCTAAGTAAAATGGTGTGAAGATGACATATTTTTTTAACTTGTAAACCATTCTTCTAACTTACATTTTCACTGTCAGATTTAAAGCTACCGGACATCAATTTATCAACCGAATTTCTTTCTGGTAAATTAATTATAGATTGTCTAGTAGCCAAGGAGTAATATGTTGCAATTTTCAAGCTTGCTAAAATGATGTGAATATGACATTTTTTAAACTTAAAAAACAATCTTGTAATAGGCACTTTCAGTGTCAGATTTAAAGCTGTTTGGTGTTAACTCATTTAAAAAAACCCAATCCAGCTTTACTGGCACTCGCGTTTAACATCCCCAATTGTCAGGCAAGTAGAAAGTTCCCCAAAAACTGTCTGTCATTTTTTAAAATATTTTTTGTAAGCATAAATATTATTCTGTCTCAATCTCAGCGTGCCTTAAATATCTTTTTTCGATAGTTATAAAACACCTCTTTAAAAAAGTCTGGCACAGTTTGGGGACGACTAAAGTGTCTGTCTTTAATATTTTTTCATTAATACTAAATTTGAAGTTATTAGAATTAGAGAATTCCTCAAGAATTTTTTCTTAACGAAAATTTTGTAAATTTTAAAAATAATAAGTTGGCTAACTGACACGATCTTTCAGCCATTCAGCCATTCGATTTTGTATTCAGGCATTAGAAAGGAAGTGTTACATAAATTTTCATGGTGCTTCAAATACATACTCTAAAATGCTTAACAGCACTTGGACTACGAGGAGTAATAGCAGATCAGGGGCGGCGACAGAACTTGCCCGACGGGGGAGGGGAGCACAGTATCCCCAACAGGGGTGGGGGGGGGGTGATTCCAAAAATGACATTTGAAGCTAATCTTCAACAATACCCAAATTTGTCAAAAAAAAAAAAAAATAATTCCTTGATCTGCAACACGACGCCGAAACAGAAATGAAAGGAAAGTAAATAAGATTTTAACGCCATTATGAAAAGTAATCTACAAATTTATCTCTAACACCAATTTTATGTTTTATATGAAAACTATAGTTGGATATGGCAATCCCAAAACTTTCTTCTATGTCATATATGTTAGTATTCTAAAATTCGCTATCACAGTGCCAAAACTAAAAGATAATATATGCCTATCTTGAGGATTCTAAACATAAGAAATTACGTGCATTAATTATTTAGAGCTATTGCAGAAATAGTGAAAAGGGAAGCATAGCAACGCCACCTGTTGGGAAATGTGCATCAAAATGTAAACATTATCCATTCATGTCAAGGATAAACCAAATCTGAAGTTTGGTAAAAATCCGTGATTTAGTTCTTAAAATAGAGCTGTTGAGGAAATCGTAAAAAATACAGCATAGCACCGCCACTTGTTAAGCAATTTACATCAAAAACTAATCAGTCTCAATTTATGTCAGAGACTACTTGAATATAATTTTTTATTAAATATTCCGTGCATTAATTCTTGAGATAGAATGCTCACAAAATTTATGTTACATACATACAGACAGGCCAACAGAGTCACAGACAGATATTTTGTAAAGACATGTCTTTTGGAATCTCTGACCCCTGAATCGTGTAAACCCGTCAAAAACCGGATTACAAAAATTGTCGCGCATCTAATACCTTTTTTTGTAAAGATTGAAGAAAGTAAAAAATAGACATATCTGTATTCTTTAATATTCGAATACAGTAAAACCTCTCATTGGCAGATATATCGTGGAGAGACCAGCATCGAGTCGGTTAGTCCTTTTTTTCCGGGTTCGGGTGACTCTGTTTTTCTGCTGGTCATGTTCACCTTAGAATATTTCATGCTGGTGAAGCTTAAGTTTTTTACAAATCGGATTGTTGAGATTAAAAAGAAAAAAAAAAAAAAAGTTTGAGCAGAATTATGTTTTAAATGAAAATAAATATGTATTTGAATATGAATGAAAGCATGCGTATATTCAATTTAACGCAGAAGCCTTATAATGTATATAAGAAAAATAGCCGTAGATTATTCTTTCTTTAACCCTTTGATGGGCAGAGAAATTCCGTTCATAAAATGATGAAATAATTTATTGACACAAGATTTTACGAAGAATTTCTTAGAAAATACAAGTCTGCTTCTTCATGCTTTCATTGTAAAAGCTAAATTTTATTAAAATATCAAAATTAAAAATATCGGAATTAAAATCATGTCGTCACGCGGCGTGATTATCGCACTTCAAATAAAAATAATTTTTTTTATGGACTTAATTCGTTACTGACCATAGAAATAGTGCCTATTTAAACTTCATTTAAAATTTCATAAAACTAAATTCAACGTAATAATAATCTTTTGTATTTACAATGTAGCTGTAAAAATAAAACTCTTGTTTAAAATTTAAAATTGGTATTGTGCTAAACCAACACCGTATAGATATATAAGACAAGCCTTTTGACGGTCATAAAAAGTAGGCTGTGACGTCACAAATGTAGTCCTAAAGTTTTCTCCTCTCCCCCTCTCCCCCCCCCCCCAAATCCGGTGGAAATTAGCGAAACCCGCGCGTGTTTTGAATCGTATCTTCCGTTGTGTTTGTGTGTGTCGCTATTTGGAAGGGATTATAAATAAGTTTCTTAGTTTGTTTTTAAGTTACTCTTAGTTTACTTGTTACAAATCAAATTATTTTTCCATTCATAAAGATGATCACATGATTGAGCATAGCTTTATAAAGATTAGCAGCTTAATATGTTCTAAAAATTATTCCAGCTGGAATGGTTATAGTAGCTGAATGCGAAAACTGAATTTCAGTTCTATAGCCAAGCTAGTTAATTTTCCTACTATGAGATTTTGTATACATAAATAATAAAGCAAATTAGTAAGTAATGAAAGATTTAATGCTATTTGAATTTTTTTCTTACCTATTAAAAAGTCTGCTGATGTGTGAGTTATTTTTTTTTTTTTCGTAAAGAAACTTGTTTATTTATTTATTTATTTATTTATTTAATAACTATGTATACTTGAACTGCATTTTATTTTACGGAAAGAATAAAATTTTGCAATTGAAAATTAATTTTATAATTAAAATAAGAGCCTTTTAAAAGGCTTTAATTATTGAATATTAACTCCAAATTATGTGGTTAAAATGTCAAAATGTACCTTTAATAAATAAAAAAAAAAATACATTTGGTTTTAAATGAAACTATGAATAATTTGTATATGTTGTAACATTTAAAATGGAAAAAAATTAAATTTCGAAAAAAAGTTTGGTTTGAAAACTGTTGATAGTGAGTTTAACTAATCTATACTAATAAAAGAACAAAACGCTGTGTGTGTGTGTTTGCGATGGCTAGCAAAATCTACAACATGTACGACGCTGAAAATTTTTTGAGATTAGCCCCAAATCTCTCCTGATGCACCTGAGTTTCAGAATTTCGAAATTCCAATTATTAAATGAGTAATTATTTAAATTCCAAAGATCACTCTCATAAAAAAAATCGCCTTTTTTCTCTTCATTTGTTTATGGTTGATTGGTTGCATAAAATTTTCGCAGAAAAAATTAAAAAAGCTGGGACAGAATTAAAGAAACAAATTTGAGTGTTTAACATTTTCAAAGTGAGAGTTTTTTTTTTTTTTTTTTTTTTTTTTTTTTTTTTTTTAAGACCTTTAAAATTCATAGATTGGCAAACTGGCAGTTTAACTGAGGATTTTTTTTATCACAGCTGTTGTAAACAATGGAGGAAAAAATTAGGGGGAGGTAAAGCAAGCCGCAAAAAAGGTTTGCAATATGAAACCACTTATCGCTCAAATTTTAATGACCCAATCAAAAGTACGAGGAAGGGATTTTGTATTAATAAAATTAATTGAAAGAAATGAAATACAGTTGAAGCACATTTTAAGAAGAAATAGTAATTTTAATAAATGGTCGTTTTTCCATCATATTATTTATTAAAATAAATGTTTACTTTTAAAATAATTGAAATTGGAAAATTAGAAATAATTAAATATCAAAATAAAATAAAATAAAATATTGAAAACTTTTGATTTCAACTAAAAATTATATTACTAAAAGTTTTTTTTTTTTTCAGAATTTTTTAATGCTTTATAACGTAGATGAAAAATGTTTATGACTTAACAATATATTAATAATTACATGTCGGTATATAAAATATATTGTTGAAAACATTCTTTGATAATCATGCATGAAAACTTAAATAACAAATATTAATCTCAAATCTAGATTTCAGAGTGCAGACGATTTTAAGACATTAGCGAAAGAATTTTAACTTTTCAAGCAAAATCTTAAATGATGCTTTTATATTGATATTTCAAAGTTATATGATAAAAATAATCAAATAATTCTTGCCAATGATTGATCTATTTGTATTTTTTATGCATTCTGATCGTGTATTACAGCCAATAATGGCACAAATCATCAATTTTTTAAACGAAATTTTAGTCATCTGTTCAATAACAGTTTAAACGATAAAAAAGAAAAGTAAAGATATACGGGTTTAAACCAGTTTGAATTGATCGGCATGTCAAAGCACATGGTTTTGTTGGTGCTTAATTAGACTTAATGTAGCGGATTTTAGGAATACTTTAGGCTTCACCCCAAAACATTATGCTTCCACTCTATTAATTTCTCGTTACTCAATGGTTGTACGCAGATTTTTGGCACTTCGAACATTAGAATGTATGAGTGATTAGCTATGTTGCAGTAAAAATGTATACAACACTTTTCTATGAGGTTTTTTTTTAAGTCATTGATTAAATTTAAATGTATTCTATTCAATTTAAAATTTTATTATGGCTTTAATTTGTTTTTAAAACGAAAATAAAATGGCTGTTTGGGATACAATTATTTGAATCCGAAAACAATTCATACACCATAATAAATTATCAAATAGCAAAGTAAATTATTTATCAGATATTGTCATAAAAAGAATAGTATCAAAACTGGTTATAACCTTAATGTTTAGACTAATTAAAACATAATCCGATCCCAGAAAAAAAATTAAAAAAAAAAAAAAACAGACTACATTCCGATCCGTGATAAACAAAATTTCCGTGAGTATAAACCCGAACCGAGCCTAAAAATTCTATTTGAAAAAAACTATGGATTTTATAACTGACCCGAATTAAATCTGAATCCCGCAAAGATGTTCAAATGAAGCATAACCTGATCCGAACAAGGAAAAATAATTTTTGTGGGCATGAAACCTGATCCGAACCTAAAAATTTTCTTTAAAAAAATCGATATATGACCCGAACGAAATCTGAAACCAATAAAACTATTTCAGAGAACTATAACCCAATCACAGCAATACAAAATAATTTCCGCGGTCATAAACCCAACTCGAACCAAAAAAATCCCATTTGAAAAATCCTGAAATTTGACCCAAACCACATCTGAATTCGACCAAAATATTTGAAAGAACCGTAACCGGATACGAGTAAGACAAAATAATTTCCGTGGACATTAACCCGATACGAACCTAAAACTCCCATTCGAAAAATACCTGAAATTTGAATCGATTCAAATCTGAACCTGACAAAAATATTTCAAAGAATCGCAACCGGATCCGAACAAGACAAAAAATTTTCATGGACTTGAACCCAATCCGTACCCCAAAAAATTCATTGGAATAATCTGAAAACCTGAACTTGACAGAAATAATACAGTGAAGCATGTCCTTATTCGAACAAGACAGAATAATGTCCATTAACACGTAAGAAGACCCGAACCCAAAAGTTCTATTTGAAGAAAAACCCGAAATTTGAATTGAGCCAAATCTGAACGCGAGAAAGATATTCCAAGAAACTATAACCCGACCCGAGCAAGACAAAATAATTTCCATGAATATAAACCCGACTCGAACCTAAAAAATTCGATTTGAAAAAAACCTGAAATTTGACTCAAAACACATCTGAATCCGACCAAAATATTCGAAAGAACCATAACCGGATACGAGTATGACAAAATAATTTCCGTTGACCCCTAATACGATACCGATACCCGATACGAACCTAAAACTTCTATTTGAAAAAATACCTGAAATTTGAATCGAACCAAATCTGAACCTGACAAAAAAAAAATTCCAAAGAACTATAACCGGATCCAGATAAGAGAAAAAATTTCCATGGACATAAACCGAATCTGAACCTTTTTTTTTTTTTTTTTTTTTTTTTTTTTTTTTTTTTTAAATCTCGAAATCTGAACTGAACCAAATCTGAACTTGACAAAAATATTCCAGTGAAGCATAACTGAATCCGAGCAAGGCAAAATAATTTCCATGGACATGAATTCGACCCGAACATTAAAATCCAATTTCAAAAAATACCTGGAATCTGAATCGAACCAAATTTGAGCCCGACGAAAATATTCTAAAGAACCATAACAACATCCGAACAAGGCAAACTAATTTCCATGGACATGAACCCAATATATGGTTAGGTAACATTTAGGTTGCGATTAGGTTGCAATTACATTACGGTATGGTTGTTATGGTTAGATTAAGGATAGGTTACAATAAGGTGACGGCTAGGTTACAATTGTGTTATATTTAAGTTACGGTAGGGTACTGTTAAGTCACAGTTAGGTTACTGACAGGTTATGGTTATAGTACAAAAGTTTGTGGTTAGGAATTTGTCCACAGAGTGAACATTACGCATCCTTTGATTAAAAATATACATTTATTTTTGTTAACAGGTTCTGAAATTCTAATACCATACGCAAACCTTTTAGCTAACATCGAGTATCGATTTCATTCACGGTATAGTCGGATTTAAGAGTGATATAATTAGCTTGAAATTCAAAATATTTCACTTGGGGTTCTATGTGGAAAAAAATGGCTACGGGACTTAACAGTGATTTTTACGGATAAATACCGACACTTTCACACAAAATCACTCAATTGTTGGACACATATACCCTCCCTCGTTTTCCATTGTTCATTTTGAGTATTTTTAGAGATTAATATTAGTTGTTTTGTAAACCGATTTTTCACGCAGTCAGCGGCCACGTATTTCAAACAATGCATTTCTGCATGAAGAATTACTCTTTGTTAAATACATATTTTTAAATAATTTTTTACATTAATGTTTGACCTTTTTTTTTTACGATTTAATATTTAGTTTTAAAATGTAACTTTATTCATTTATGATTTGCATTGGATAATTAATTTTAATTTCAAACTTGGCTTGGCTGGCCCCGACTCCAAAAAATCAAATTAATGTACATAAGTATAATGATACGCATGGTAAATACTACGCTCTTAATTTAATTTTTTATTACTATTATATAAAAAAATTATTTTTCACTTTGCAGTAGTTTTTGAAGTCGGTTCAATTTTTGATAGAAAAGTTTATTTTTGTCTTTTTAGTGAAAAGTTAACGATTTTTTGAAGTCGGTTATTAAAAAATAAAATACGGAAAAAATTACAGTAAATTATACACGCATGTCATGGGTCGGGTTCGAACCCACGATCTCTTTCGAGAACCAGAGTTTAAATCTGGCGCCTTAGATCACTCAGCAATCCTCACATGGTAAAGTCTTTGCTCTTAATTTAATTTCTTATTACTATTGTATAAAAAAATTATTTTTCACTTTACAGTAGTTTTTGAAGTCGGTTTAATTTTTGGTAGAAAAGTTTATTTTTCTCTTTTTAGTGGAAAGTTAACGATTTTTTTATAAGTCGATTAAAAAAAAATACGGAAAAAATTACAGTAAATTATACACGCATGTCATGTGTGGGAGTCGAACCCACGCTCTCTTCCGAGAACCAGAGTTTAAATCTGGCGCCTTAGACCGCACAGCCCTTGGCTGCACACCAGTAGGCGAGCTTTTTCAACGTCCATGCTACTTTTAATTTGCGAGAAATCACTAATTTTATTAGTTTTTGACTAATTACTAAAAAAGTACTGAACCAATTTCAATGAAATGGAAGTCGTACTAATTCGTCTGTAGCCTCTTTCATTTAACACAAAAACAAATTAATCGGTTGGATAGTTTGGGAGTAATCGATGAACATACATAAAAAAATACATACGCGTCAATTTGATAACCTTCTCCTCCTTTTTTGAAGTCGATTAAAAATTATAACACGGAAATATTATTGTGCACACGTATGTCAGGAGCGGGGTTCGAACCCACGTTTTCTTTCGAAAACCACAAGCTAAATCCGGTGCTTTAAACCGCTCGGCTATACTGACTGCATTCCGTTCGGCGAACTTATTCAACGTCCATGTTATTTTTAATTTGCTAGAAATCACTAATTTTATTTGTTTTTGCCTAATTACTAAAAAAGTACTTAGCCAATTTCGATTAAATGGAAGTGGTACCAATTCGAATGTAGCTTCTTTCATTTAACATAAATACTAGTTTAATCGGTTGGATAGTTTCGATGTATTCCGTGAACATACATAAAAAAAAAAAAATAGATACGCGTCGAATTGATTATAACCTCCACTAATTTTTTTAAGTCTGTTAAAAAAAATGTCATACGGAAAAAATACTTTATATTATACCCGTACGACAGGAGCGAGGTTCGAACCCACGATCTCTTTCAAGAACCAGAGATTTTGAGTTAGGTGCCTTAGACCGCTCAGCTATCCTGCCTTCAAACTATTTGGCGGAACGTATTCAACTTCATGTTACTTTTCGCAAGTCTATTATTTTAGAACTCTTTCACTGATAAAGTATTGAGTTGATAAAAGATCTCTGATACTCGTGCTAACGGTTAAATGAAAAATATTCTTAATTGTATAATTAGTATTTAATTTGTAAAATGTATATGCAAAAATTATAATACGAAAAAAGGTTATTGCATACACCTATCTCAGGAGCGGGGTTCGAACCCACTTCTCTTTCGAGAACCAGAGCTTAAATCAGGCGCTTTAGACCGCTCGGCCATCCTATCGGTACTCTCTTCCGCGAACTTATTGTACAGTTTTAATTAGCGAAAAATCACTAATTTTATTAATTTTTGCCCAATTACTAAAAAAGTACTGAACCAATTTCTATGAAATGGAAGTATTACCAATTCGAGAGCAAGTTTTTTCATTTAACACCAAAACCAGATTAATCGGTTGGATAGTTTCGGAGTAATCTGTGAACATACATAAAAAAAAATTACATATTGATCATATAGTCGAATTGATAACCTCCTCTCCTTTTTGGAAGTCGGTTAAAAAAAGCAATATAATTATTTTAAAAACAGCAATTGCTGTTAAAATTTTGTTAAAATCTTATGAAGTAGTTTCAGATCTAGTTACATTTTTCGATCAGATCGGTCAATAAAATTTTGACAAATTTTGTTTTTCTTTCTGTATTTTTTAGATGGTTTCCGCACCACGTTTTATTTTACCAATACTTTGTATGTTGAAATCTTTTTTAACCCGGGGGAACTCGCTACATGAGATTTTCTCTCACCATCGTACCTTTTTTAAGACTCTTATTTAACCCCCTTTTCCTTTTAATTAAAATTTAAAAATGTTATTTCACATGTTTTTGCAAATAAAAATACTAAGGCAAGAAAGGTGATATTAAACAAATGTGAAGTAAAACAAAAACAATTGAGCACTGTGAGAGAAATTCTCACTAGCGAGATCTCCCGGGTTAAAAAGTCTCTGCACAGGCGGAAGTACATTTCGAAGTTACGTATTTATTTCCCCCAAAAATAAAATAAATAAATAAAAATAAATCAAGAATAGAGATAAACCCTACCACAATTTTAAAATGACAATATTTATTTTAGAATTTCACCGTAGATGTTAGAAGAATCTACACGAAGATTTATGAATTAAAACACTGGTAGAAAAGTGCGGAAATTTTAGGGACGCTGCGAATCCCTGTATTTATCAGAGACTTATTCGTGTTTTTATTTTACGTTCTATTAATTACAACTTAATTTATAAACAATTATTTTCTTGGCCACTTTTTTTCGTTTCCAGCACAATCGCTTCAGGAAATTGGGTTCAAAATGACCAGTTTGACAGCCTTTTTTTGAAAGATATTCTGCCTTCATCGAAAATTCGAAGTAAACGGCACATTATACAGTTTCGAAATAAGAAAACCGGCCAATTGGATGCGTTTTAGATGTATTCAAGAATTTTTTTAATATATTTAAGTGTGTTTTAGTTTATATTATTCGATCTTTTAAAAGAAACACTTTGTTAAATAAGTTTACTGGGCTTAATTTATTAAAAGTACAATGAATTCCAGACATAATAAACCCCAAAACTTGTTCCTTGTTTCTAAATGCTTTTTTTGTTCGTGGCTAGCTGTAATTTCTTCTATTTCAAAACTTTGTTTCACATAGAATAGTTGTAAACACAGATTAGAGACTGTATACAGAAAAGACCTTCATTGCCAAATCTTATATGAATGCCACTTCTCTCTTTTGAATTACAAACAGCTGGAAATACTAATTTATTGAAAATTTCAACATTTCAATTGCTAGAATTCAGGAAGTAAAAGAGATGGCAGCTTAAATTTGTTGGTAGACATGTTCGGAAGTAGTTAATTTTGAAAAATGCATACTGTTCCTCTTAATGAAATATAACTTTTCAAACTGTAGCATTTTGACTAATAATTTAGTATACTTTAAAACACTCAATTTAAAAAATATATATGAATCCACAAAAATGACATGATGTAATTAGAAAAATAATAGGAACTTTAGATCTTTTTAATCATTTGTTTATTTCTGTTAGTTCAAGAACTTATGCAATGTTTAATAAATTTGAATTTTCAAAAATTGCAGTTTGTAACCTCATTAAATTATTTTAAAAATCGAGTTTTTAAAATAAATTTTAACTTTTTATTTATCTTGCATTCAAACTATGAGAAAAAATAAAAAATGATGATGTAAAATGTTAAAGAAAATTACAACTGCAACTGTCTTACTAACATCTGTAAAATGTTTGTTAAAATTTTGTATAAGGATCATCTTTAACATACAAATGGTGATGTGCAATTTAGTCGTAGAACGAGTACTCTAGCGATCTCTGCGAATCAGAAATGTGTGGTTTTGAAACAAAGTTCACTTAAAAAAACTTTAAACCAAAATCAAAAAAGTAAAAGGATACATAGATCAGATATCCTATGGAAAAAAAAAATCTTTTAAAAATATTGATACTCAAACGGGAAATTTGTAAAGAACGCTTCCATTGCTTTTACAACATTTTGAGAGTGTTTGCTCGGGACTAGCATAAGAGCTTAAGGATGCTAGTAATTCAGTTTCCGAATTCTCCTTCGCAATGTTAAGTATGTAAATTATGGGCGTTTGATGCATTTTTATATTCAAAATATCTATTCAAGAAATTAACATTTTTAGCTTCTTATTTCAGTTTTCTCTTAGGATGTCTCTTTTTTTTAATTCTCAAAATACATCTAAAATCTTTGCTTAATTTAATATTTTAACCCTTAAATACATAGGATAGAATGCGTTCCAAAAAATGCGCAATTCAAAGAATCAGAATCCATACCAGAAAAATCTAAATAGTAAATTTTTCTTTATTTAACTACGAATGGTCTGTCATTAAGTAAAGTGAAAATTGCTCTTTTAAATTTCTGGTGAGAATACGGAATATAATAAACCCCCCAATAAATCGGGAACACTTATGGTATCGAAAATGATACAATATGCATTTAAGGGTTAAGCTTTAAAATCTGGCAAACTAAGAGAAAAATTTTAACTCTTTGTATAAAATTAGGCGTAGCATTTAGAGATATTTTGAAAACTAAAACTGAAACTTCCATCCTTAAAAAAGAGTACACAGGAAAAATAAGTTAAAAATATTAATTTCCTGGGGAGATATTTTAAATATAAAAACGCATTAAACGCCTATACACTTAACATTACCGACGTGAATTCGGAAACAGAGTGACTAACATCCTTAACACAAAGTTTGCGTATTGAAAGAAATTTAAACAAAGTCAATGGAATCGAATACTAATAATGACATAAGAAGTAGAAATCTCTAAAAAAATTGTAAACATCGTTAATAGGGGAATATGTAACACATTAAATATTTTCTTAATCATGATTTTTATAAATTATTTGAAAGAATACCTTCACATAACTTGTGAAAGTACTTCGATAATGAAAGTACGTAGGTTGTTAACTTTACATAATTTGTGAATGTACGTAGGTAATGAGAGTGCGTAGGCTATTTGCGCTACGTAGGTTGATGTACTAAACTCACGAAAACTAAGTATTTTATGCACATTTAAAGGTGAATTTTTAATTTAACAGGCATGTTTTTAATTTTTCATTACGTTCATTTGCAAAATAAAAAGTACATCTTTATATGCATACATATACAGGGTGAGTCATAAATATCGAAACAATAGGCTATCTACTTAAATATTCCCCTTAGACTCATACTTTCAACTGCAAATAGTCATAAAAGAAGGTGAAATTTTTGATAAGATAAATTGCGACTCCATGGGGGGGGGGGGTTAGTTGGAAAAAATACAAAAATTAAATTTTCATACGGCCCCCGTAGGATAAAAATTCCAATTAGGAAAACTTTCCTTATTCAGTCCTGAATAAGACACAAAAAGTTGCATCTTCATATCTTCAAAACTCGCAAAGTTATAGCCGTTTAAAAAATTCTTCAGGTTTTAAGGGATTAGACACAAATTGAAATCTGCGCAATTCAAAAAACAATGTTACTTTAACAGTTCTACGGAACGCGCAAAAAGTCTATTTTTTGAATTAGAATTTTGATTTTTATCTTTTTTGTGATGGTTAGCCTTATAACTTGCTAATAAAATCACATCGTAAAATTTCTCATACAATTTGAAAAAGTTTCATGTGGTTGGTACTGGTTTAAATTGGATAATTAAACATCGTTATAACTCTTAACATTATTTATCGGATTTCAATTTCTTTCCATTTAATTAAAGATAAAAATCTGAATTTAGTTTTGTTCCAGGATTTTTGTTTTTTAATAATTTTAAAACAATTAAAAATATTTATTGAGAAAATAATATAACTTTTAAAAAAATCATATTTTCAAAAGTAAATATTTTTTCAAATTTGCCGAAACAAAACTAATGTAAAAAAATAAAAAATGACATGTTTCAAGATCTTTTTTTCTTTAAGAACTCTTAACATTTAATAATTTAAAGACAAAAAAATAGTGGGAAAAAAATTCATTATGCAGAAAAACGAAGTGTACTGTTTAAATGTCCGTCAGTTATTTAAAAGAATGCTTTTTCTAAGATGCAGATTAGTCTCTTTTTTTAAATTCAGATCTGACAACTTCAGGCTTTTTATCGTCCTGGAGATTATGGTAAAAAAATCTGTATTCTGGGCACAGGCCGGGCCAGGACAGAGTCGTTGCTTTTTTCTGAAGACTCGCCAGGCCGGGGTTAACGCACTTTTCATGGATACACGACATTTCGGTCCCGCCATTTCGGTCCCGAGACATTTCGGTCCCTGGCCATTTCGGTCCCGAGACATTTCGGTCCCGAGACATTTCGGTCCCGAGACAATTCTTTCCCCGTCCCCAGCAACTTTGGTCCCTTGCCATTTCGGTCCTTAGTTATTTCAGTCTCTTGTTATTTCTTTGCTCACTATCTTATAAGTCGGATTCTAATTGTTGTGGGCCTGCCAAATGTTATAAGTTTCACATTATTCGGGCCTTTTTTTAATTTTTTTAATTCCCCCCTCTCCCTTAGTTTTATAGAAAGTTGAATAGAAGAGTCCGATAAATTTAAACTTTTATAACTCGTGACAATGAAATCACAGCGAGCTGAAAATTTTGTTTGGTTAAACAATGTGATATAAATTTAAGGGATATTGTCTTTTGCTTTTAGTAGTATTATTATTAATCAGAATAAATATTTTAAATTTTATTATTAATTATTAGTATCAGTATTTTATATAAAGTTCTATAAACTACATAAACTAAAAAGTATTTTATATAAACTGCCATGAATATTTTTTTGGCTGTTTACGTACTTTTTTTAGAACTTTTAAATTAGCATTAATTAAATAATTAAAAAAACTGTGCTTATTTTTTCCCATTCAATTCGTTTGATAATAAATGTCTTTAATAATTCAATTAGACAGTTATAAGTTATTATATATACATATTTCCTCAAATCACTCATCTACACCCTCTTTTTTGATAATTCAGAAATGAGATATATTTATTGAAGAACAAATTTATTATTATTATTATTATTGTAACACAAAGTTGCATCTTATAAATTTGTTTTCAAAAGGCACTTTCCATTATTAGCATTGCGAAAGCAATGGTGATTTCGTAACTGGGAATGCTATGAAAAAAATTTGTTTTAGAAATTTGCCTCAGCCAATTTTTTTTTTTTTTTTTTTTTTTTTTTTTTTTTTTTTTAATAATAATAGTATTTATTGATTGCATTTTTAGCAGTCTTCTCACGCCATGAAGACAATTTTTGTGAGTTAATTTTATTGTAACTGGGCCTATTTCATTGCAATAAGATGGTTATTTTTGGTTATTGATGGTTATTTTATTTACATAAAATTTACATAATAATATTTTAAAGTATAATAATATAAATATCATATATAAAATATAATATATAATTTAATAAAATATATTAAAATGTAATATAATAATTATTTAAATAATTTTATTTTCAATTTTTAAGTGACAAAACTAACCTTTTATTTATTTATTTATTTATTTATTTGTATTTCCTTTTCGCTCTTACTTTCCCAGAAAAAAAAAAATAATAATTCTTATTTTAGTTTTATTTCTAACTATACTAATTGTTTTAAATTTCTGTAGTTTTAAATATATAATAAATAAACAAGTAAAAGATAAATTTCAATTTAGAACTACTAGGAAATATAATGATGTATTGAATATAAAATGGATTATGTATTGAGTTTATTTTATAATAAAATTCATTATGTAAATTAATCATGTTATTAATTATAAATATATTTAATAAAATATTAATTTGATTTTTATATTAAAATTACTAACTGTTTTGAGAATATAGGATTACCAATTATCATTAGGATTACCAATTATGATTAGGATTACCATACAAAATTTGTGTGAATTATAATATTTTGGATAAGAGTTATACGTGTGTGCGGTTATCGGGCACTTATAATCGCATTATACTAAAATTTTATGGCCTTCAATTTAAAAACTCTGCAATGTTCCCTAAAAAATTATGTCTTATTTCACAAAATTTCAGTTTGCAGGAGAAGGGACCGAAATGTCTAGGGACCGAAATGTCTAGAGACCGAAATGGCTAGGGACCGAAATGTCTTGGGACCGAAATGGCTAGGGACCGAAACGGCGGGACCGAAATAGCAGGACCGAAATGGCGGGACCGAAACGTCCTGCTTCCTACTTTTCATAAAGGATGAGACTGTTTCCTTCTTCCTATGTGTAAACTGGACGAAATTTTCAATCCCAGTCTCGACAAAAACCCGTGTTAAAATCACTGTCTCTGGCTGACTTAATACGTGCATAAAATAAATAAAATTCGGCTCAATCAAAATTTTTACAAAAAACACATAGATTTTGAAATTTTTATTTTACAAAAAATAAGAAAAAAAAAACTTAAAACTTATTTTTTTTTATTAAAGAATAGTATATTCAAAGGCTAAAAAAAAATACGATAAAACCAGTGAAAAAAGTCTGCCTATTACGGAATTCTGTCTTAAGCGGAAAATATGTTGATCTATGCAAAATTAATATAGTATTATCTGAGAAAAAAATTAAACTCCAATTACACCTCCTAGGAAGGGCATCTGTCTATAACGTATTTTTTCTTTCATATGTGATTTCTTAAAAGGATTTACTGCATAACATTTTTCAAAGTCTCCAAAGCATGGGATATGGATTAACGATACACAAGTGAAACATTTATATTTAGAGACTCATTGATAATAGAGATTCATTGATAAAATAAATATATTAAAGCCTTTGGCGCTTTTTTAATAATAAAAAGTATAAATATAAAAAACGAAAAGCTATAAAAGGAATTTTTGGTCAGAACTTCTCCATACGAAACAATTTTTTCTCCGCACCGAAGTAAAAAACTATGTAGAAATTTGCGGCTGAACCGTCTATGATTTAAACTATTTTCCAGACCGGTCAGGGTTATGATTTTAATATTTTAGGTAGATTTCGTATGAAATACTACCTATTGCATTCTCTCCCATGTTGGAATTTCTGAAAAATTTTTGCAGATCTACGCCGATCATGACCTCTAGACCCCAAAACTACCATCAGTAAAAATCTTTATATATATATATATATATATATATATATATATATATACATACATACATATAGATAGATAGATAGATAGATAGATCGGTGTATATCACTTTCTTCTGGACACGATAACTTTCATAATTATGCTCAGATCTTCTTCAAACTTTTACATGAAATCAAGTGGCATAAAATCTCGATCGAGTTCGTTAATGGGCAAAATCGGACCAAGGGGGTGGAAATAGGGAGGGTTTTGTGAAAATCGAAAAAACGCCATAACTTCTTAATTAAAATAGATATCGAATCGGTTTATATTACTTCTTAAGAATAGGGCAAAAGTTTATGCGTGACAGATTTTTGATAAATTTAGAAATGGGCTCAAGGGCCGAAAAAAACAGGGTATTTGGGAGAAAAAAAATCATAACTTCGTCAATTTTTAAGATATTAAGTCCAAATAAATTTTTTAGAAATGTTCTTAAAATTATCTAAAACTTTTGTATTTACAAGTTTTCGGTAGGCCCATTTTTTACCGATGAAAAAAATTAAAAACGAAAAAAAAGGGGGGGGGGGTGAAAAAGGAAAAAAATTCATTACTCCGTCAATTTTTAAGCTATCAAATCTAATTAAATTTATTTTACATATTCTCAATAATATCTACAACTTTTATATTGACAAGTTTGTCATAGGACCAATTCGTATCGCAAAAATAAATTAAATAAAAATAGGAGTTGGAGAAAAAACTTCAAATCCAAACTGCTTATATTCTGACTCATTTTTAAATTCATTTTTTATTTTAAACGCATCCAAATAGTATATTCTCTTATTTAGAAACTGTATAAAGTGACACATTGGTCAGTTTTTTGATAAACATAGAATATATTTCAAAAAAGGTTGCCAAAAAGGGTATTTTGAACAGAATTTCCCGAAATCATCGTGATTGAAATATTGAGGAAATATAACAAATTGCCTTTTTTCTGAGACATTTTTAAATCCATTTTTGTTCTGTTCTTAAACGCATCCAATTTACAGGTTCTCTTATTTAGGAACTTTATAATGAGACGGATTGGCCAGTTTTTTGATAAAGGCCGAATATATTTCAAAAAAGGCTTCCAAAATGGGCACTTCGCACAAAATTTCCCAAAGCGATCATGATTAAAGTATTGAGGATGTATTCCAATAACAAATTGGTTATTTTATGACCCTTTTTTAAATCTAATTTTGCTCTCAAGCACATTCAATTGACAGTTTTTTGTTTTTTAGGAACTATACAATGTGTGTATTCGTCGATTTTTTGATAAAGGCTAAATATATATTTTTTAAAAGATGTCAAAGTGCGCACTTCGTAAAAAATTTCCCTAAGCGTTCATGATTAAATTGAGGATGTATTCAAATAACAAATTGGTTATTTTACGACTCATTTTTAAATTCAATTTTGCTCTCAAACACATTCAATTGACAGTTATTTGTTATTTAGGAACTGTGTAATGTGCCGTATTGGTCAGTTTTTTGATAAAAGCTAAATATATATTTGAAAAAAGCTGTCAAAGTGGGAACTTTGCACAAAATTTCACAAGGCAATCTTGATTTAAGAATTGTGGATGCATTCAAATAACAAATTGGTAATTTTATGACTCATTTTTAAATTCAATTTTGCTCACAAACGAATTCAATTGACAGTTTTTTTGTTATTTAGGAACTATTTAATGAGCATATTGGTCGATTTTTTTATATATAAAGTCAGAATATAATTCAAAATATGTTGCCAAAATGGGCATTTGAGCCGAGTTTTTTAAATTCAATTTTGCTCTCAAACGCATTCAGTTGACAGTTTTTTGTTATTTAGGAACTATATAATGTACTATATTGGTCGATTTTTTAATAAAGTCAGCATATATTTCAATATATGTTGTCAAAATGGGCATTTGAGCCGAATTTCGGTTAAGACGATTCTGATAAAACCAGTTCTTGCAGAAAATTGAAATTAAAATTTTTTCGACGGCGGCTAAATAAAGTTGTTAAACTGGGTTTATTTCTAATCATATTTTATTTTTTGTTGTTGAAATGAGCACTCTTCCAAATCTACCTCCGCCTATAGGCCAAGCCGAAAGGGATTTTTTTCGGACCTGGCCGAACTTTTTTCCCTATGGGTCGATTTGGGACCGGACCTAGGTATTTCGATTCATGAAGATCTTCAGTGCAGACTACCAACATATTTTGAAAATAAATTTAGATTTTATTCAATACGCTGCTTTGTTATGTCCAAATGAGAGGCACTGTCTTAAATCGACATTTAATAATAGATAATTTATAGACGATCTTTCACTTGCTTTGAAAATTAGCCAAAAACTCTTCGTTTACAGACATGGTGAAGTGGTGTAGGTCACGAGTTTTTTAGAATTTCGGATTTTAATAACTCTGTCAGGTTTTTAGATATTTAGATGAAATTTTTTTTGTTCAATTTAGGAATGGATAAGGAATACTTTCTTAATTGGAAATTTTGCCCCACGGGGACCGTATAAAAATTTAATTTTCGCATTTTTTCAAATAGACCCCCCCCCCCATGGAGTTGCAACTTATCTTATCAAAAATTTCACCTTTTTTATGAATTTTTGCAATTGGAAGTATGGGTCTACGGGCTATATTTAAGGAGATAGCCTATTGTTTCGATATTTATGACTCGCCCTGTATGTTAACTTTCAATAAAATATAATTGCTCTTCTTTCAAAATTAATATTTGCAGAAAAATAAAAATTCTGTAATAATTTGTAAACATTATATTATGTCAGAGAGTGGGTGAGATATTCGTCATATTTTTTCTAGTCAAATAAAATGTTTGATATTTCTAGAATTTTGTAGACAAATATATAACATTCTTGAAGAATATTGAGTAAAGTAAAAAACTATTTACCGTTCCAGGCGTGTCAATAATCCGAACAGACACTTCCTTGTCATCTAACAGAATTGTCCTTTCATAGCATGTTATATTTCCATGTGTGTACTCTGGGAGGTATTTTCTTGTTAAGAAGCGTACGATCAAAGCTGCAAAATAAATATTAACTACATTAAAAACTGATCAATAGCAAAAGATATAAGATTTCTTTTTTGTCAAAAAAGCAAGCTAACAAACCGTGATTACTTTTCAATGTGCATAATAGAATAACTCTTGTATAACGAGTGTGGGCCATTGCTAATATAACGTACCAAATTTTTGGTTATTTTGGACCTCCTTCCCCCCTTTCGATATCATACGTTATCATCCCTCGACCCCCCCCCCCTGCTAATGTGTCCTGCTAACGGTGTGACCATATATATATATATATATAAATACGCCTACTAAAATGTCTCAATTGTTGTAAATCACACGCATTCAACATTTTTTCACATAAATCGTTTTTGTTTTGTAAAATAATTCTGTTTATTTAATATGATCATTTTTATTATAAATACCTACAAATTACCTTGCGTGGTATTTGCTAGGAAACAAATCTGAAACAGTGTAACTCTAAAAGAATCTCATTCGATTTCCTTGGCAGGAAATAAATAGATAATGTTTTCACATGATCAGAATAAAGATTATTTCTTTTTCTGGTGTTTTATTGGCTGACGTGTGTACAGTAAATTAAGTTTTGTTTCTAGTTTTCTAAAATAATTATCACAGTATCGCGTTCCTTTCCTCAGATTTTTTTTTTAATTCTATAAGACACTTTTTTATAAATAGAGGGTAAAATGATGTTTTGTTAAAAGTTTAAAAAGTTCTATTTGTGATACGTTTTTATTATTGTACAATTTTATTCAAATTTTTAGCACTATAAATTAGATTCAGAGCTTAGAATGTGATAGTTTAGAAAAAAAAAAAAAAAACAACTTATTTTAAATAAACAAAAATTCTTACCAAAAAATACTTACTCATTATAGGGTAACATCCCCAGTGATTGGCACAATAAGAATTTGTCTTTAAACTTACTTCTGTTTTCATTACCAAGAAATAAAATATTTACTTGCAAATATTTTTAAATGAAAGACTGCGTATACGTGCATCTATTTTGAACACTAAAAGGAAAAATATTTGAAAAAGTATTTTTATTAAAAAAAATATTTATAAAATGTTGCTGTAATCACCAGTAATTGGCACCTAGAGCACCAATGTATGACATCTTGTGATCCAGTAATTGGCAAAAGTTTATATAAGAAAAACAACTTATATTTTGCATTTTTAGGTAATATATGTGAAAAATTCCATGACTATGTGAAACATCTAATAGAAAATAATAATTATAACATAATATAGGCAAAAAATTTTGGTTGTAAGATAACATAGATTAATAATATTAATTGTAAGAACTTTATTCTGAAAATATTAATCATCAGATAAATAAATTAATGCTAAAATACACATCTTGATGTTGGAAATGAATGTTTTAGACTTGTTTAAAACAGTTATAAAATAGTATTTTCAAATCTAAAATAAAAAAATAATTTGAAATATTACCTGGAAAAATAGTAATATAGAATTTAATGCTGTTTTATCTGTCAGTATCCAATTTTTATTTTTTAAATAATGGATGACTCCAGAGAAAAAAAAAATGCCTGATAATTCTAAGGGATCATAAAAAATGAAATTATTCTCTACATTTGCTATACTGACTTTGATGTCCAAATATGTGTTTTCATTTTTTTTTTCTCGTAAACATTTAACAGTAGATTCTGTACAGTTTAAATCAATAACATGATTTATATAATATTGTTTATCATAAACTGCATAATGATGTTCTTTCGACAAAATTATTTCCTTTTTGATTTCTTTATCATCATCTCTAATACCCAAATTGATATTGTCACTATCTATTGAATCATCACATATTATTTCTCCATCAGATTTTGAATCTTCTAAATTATAGTTTGAAAATTTTCTAGATATTCATATCCAAAATGAGGGGCTGTATAATATGTCCAATGCAGTGATCTAGGATCTGGAGGAATTATGCAGATAAATATAAGTTTGATTTCAATTTTACAATAAATTACATAATTCCTTAAAATAGAGAAATTTTCGCTATAAATAAAAATATCCATCTAGCGAACTTCCCAAAATTTATCTTAGAATATTATATACCATATATACTCATGCATAAGTTGAGATATTTTGGGAAGGGGAGATTTCTAACATTTACAGTAATACAGAATTTCGGTAAGCTTATAACATATCGCAAAACTTTGGAAAATTTTTATATGGATTATAAGAAATGTTAGGAGTAGAGACATTTTCTGCACTCCTGACCGCTCATGATTTCAGTATTTGCAGCATGCATTGCATTCATCAGTGCTTCTTTAGAATACAAGAATTTGGGTTTAATCCCTTTAAATGAATTTACTGTAGATGAAGATGCCATATTTTAGATTTTTGAGAGTAAGAAATCAGCATATTAGTCTGAAATGTGAACACTTTTAAAAATGCAGTATATTTATATTAATAGCCAGTAACTTTCATGCTGTCCTCAGTAATTGTCATATGAAGCTTTAATGAATTCCAATTACTGATAATATTTCATATTTTCAAATAAAAATAATTGCTAAACAAAAAAATAGTTTATAACTTTATAAGTACTGCCAAAATAAGTGGTTTAATCTCAAATTTGCGACTCCCTTGTAATTGGCACAGGTGCCAATTACTTGGAACTATCATAGCAAAACTGAAGCATCATTAATAGGCATCTGTCATTAATTCAGAAATCCAAATATTTGTGACAAAAATACTTTTACACAGTTAAAATAACCCTTTTCACTAAACAAAACTGTTCTCAATTAAAATTTAAAATATATTATAAATCAGATAATAATGAATTGAAACACATCCTTTGTTAACCCAGAGAAGAAGCATTTGCAACAAAAATGGCTAATTTGCGACAAGCTATAATTCTTTCTCTTTCCTAGGCACTATTGTCATCTAGCACCATAAATCAGTTATAATCTTTAAAGTAAATGAGCATATAACTGGTATATGGTCTTCCATTTCTAAAATACTGGATATAAATCTTATTTTAGGACATTTTTATAGGATGTGCCAATTACTGGGGATATTACCCTACTTATATAGTTGAGATGTGTCATTTGTTGATGAACGATTCCGGCAGTGGAAATGAAGGAACGATTTCAGTCTGTAAAAAGGAATCGGTCCTTTTTGGAACGATTCTTAAAAGGAACGACTCCGCGGAATCAGTTCTTTATTGAATGATTCCGAAAAGGACCGAATCCTCGGAATCGTTCCGAAATGGACCGACTCCGAGGAATTGGAGACAGTTCGAAATGGACTGATTCCGAAGAAATCGGTTTTCGTACTTGTAGATTGGCTAGTTTTAATAAATAAAAATTACGCTATTTTATTTTAAAGTAACATATTTTGATTTTATTAAAGCAGAATGTATTGCTCAAATACCCTTCGAACGTGTATGGAAAAAAAAATGATGTTGTGGGACGGAGAGGGCTATTAATAAACTATAACTGCGCATTATATTGTCTTAAATTTTATGTTTAGAAGAATAGAAATATATTGTTTTACTTCAATTAAGATATTTCCTGCTACGAATTATTTACTGTCATCTGTGACTTAATTACTTTACTAAGGTACCCTGGGGTAATAACGCCACGTTAAGGTTCTACCAATTTTCACGGCTCAGTTTTAGTTTGTATTTTTCAAACAAATACATGATTTTATACAGCAACTCATTGACTATCTATATAAAAAAAATAATTTAACAGATATGTATTCATAAAATGTAATGGCGTGATTTCTTGACCAATGCTATTTGGCGTTATTACCCACCTATATTGGTAATAACGCCATGCAAACAAAACTATGAAATAAGATGGAATAAATGCATGTAGGTTGCTCAATTCTAAAAATATAAACTCTACAAACTTAGAAATTGACAAATTGCATTCTAAGCTATTGAAAATGTTCAATTTTTTGTGAAAGTGTAAGGAAAATAAAGGTGTGGTGTGGTGTGTGGGGGGGGGGAGGGATGATGAGGCAAAAGAATATCAGACCGTGAGCTTCTTTTTGCTTAAAAAGGACTGCTTAAATAGAATTATTAGAAACATTGCACAGTTTTATTGAATTATTGTTTATTTGAATCAGTATTTAGGATGTAGCTCGGCCACTGTAGGGAATCAACCGGGGTATTAATGCCAAGGATTGGCGTTATTACCCCGTTATAGTTATTGCGCTATACATTTTAAATTACAAATTATCTCGAGAAGATATCCAAAATCTTCAACAACATTTTGAAAGTCCATGAAATGTACTACAAATTTATGTAATTAACAAAGTATTTCCGGATAAAAAAAAATAGTCTTCACATCACAAAACGTATCTCGCAAATTTTAGATCAAGCGTTAATTTTAGTTGCTTTTAAAAACAATAAGACCTAATAATGAAACAAATTAACTTGAAGCTGTTTTTTGCGATTTATATGACTCAAAACCCTTCTGCGCAGAGCACATGGGTGTCACTTACCAGATTATTTCATAATTATGCAAAATATTAGCATTTGGCGTTATTACCCCGCCTGGCGTTATTACACCAGACCACCTTATTTGACTTTTTTGTGCTAAATTAACCTAAAATAAATAATTCAAAAAAATATTTTATACGAATTGGATTTTTTTCTACCTGAGTGAAAAATTGCCCCAGCTAAGATTCGAACCGAGAAACGTGGCGTGCTTTACCGATTGCATACTGTATCCAAAGGTAAAGGAACACCATATAGGCTTAGATACACTAATACTTTCTACTAGGTACACTAATAATATGGCAAATATATCATACGAAATTATTTTTTTTCTAAATGAATTCTTAAGGAAAACAAAGTAAAACAAGGTTTAAAAAAATCTAATTCGAAACGATTTTGAATAATATAAGAAATACATGATTATGTCATAACAATTGCATTTTACTCGAATAATAATAACTGATTTTTGATTATTTTAATATTTATAGAATTACGCACTTTCGTGTATATTTCAGTTTCATGTTTTTTTCCCCTCAAGCGTAATTTGAATTTGAGAATCCTCTTTGTCAAAAGAAAAATAAGAACAGCAACGAGCGCTTGAATGTCACTTTATTTCCACTGTTTGGCGTCTTGTTTTTCTCTCCTGAAGAAGATGATAAAAAAAAAATCTCGAAACTCTCGAAGACTGTTTTAATCAACTTACACTGAGGTTTATTACAAAGAAGAAAATCTGTTTGAACAATAGTCCAGGCAAAATAAAGACCGTATTGCGGCTCTACCTAGCAAAATTCATGGTAGTTCTGGAAAAAGGCTTACTTTATGTTTTCTGGGTCGCTGAATCCGAAGTTTTAACTGTCCATCAAAATTTCTCCCGACAATCTCCCCCCCCCCCCCCATACACACACACACACAAATTTTGGTAAAAGTGGAATTGCATAACTTAGTGCTCGCGGCGCATGTTGAGAGGCATTCTCCCCCCCCCCCACCCCATTCATCCTAAATCTTAATGTTTTGTATAGTATTTTTTGCAAACTTTTCTACTTTCTGAATTTTTAGATAATTTTTCCCTAAAAAATTTAAAAAAATATATTGGCGATCATTTTACTAAAATTTTTGGGGTGGAAGAGGGGTATTTTGGTGAGAAGTTACAAATTCGGATTCAGTGACCCAAAAACTTAAAGTAAGAATTGTTGAAAGTTCAGAAGGGTAACGGGAGAGCAAACACAAACGATCCGAGTGGTTAAGCGAAATTCCATAACTTTGTGCACCCAGCGCCGCGATGCATGTTGAGAGGCAATCTCCCCCCTCCCCGTTCATAATGTTATGCATCTTATTTGTTGCAAATTTTGTCTGCTTTCTAAATTTCTAGATACTTTTTCACTAAAAGAATAATAAATTAAATTTTTAAAAATTTCTTTTGAAGTGCATTTTACCCAAATTTGGGAAGGGGGATTGAGATGCCCCCCACGGGGTGGGGAGGGGAGAGAAATATTGATGTGGAATTACAAATTCGGATTCAGCGACCCACAAACACACTTACTCCATTCACATTACTGATTCTATTCACACTTGAACTTATTCCTAAATAGACAGAGTCCTAGGAATTTTTTCGAAATGCGCAGATTCCAAAATTACAGATTTCTGAGGAATCGTACCGAAATGGACCAACTCGGAAAACAGCTAGTTGCGAGAACCAATATATAAGCTGAAGATTATCTAAGGGTGGATTTTGAAGAGGAAAAAATCGTAGGTCCTGATGTCAAATATCAGATCAGGAATGAAATTTCCTACATAAAATAATAACATAAATAGAGGGTCATTTGACGATGTTTTGGAGAGTAAAGCAATGATTACGTTGAAAATTTAATAAACCGCCGCGCCGCAACCAAACCAAACCAAATGTCCATGATGACCAAAACCAAAGCTACAGTAAAATTTCATGGATAAACTATAGCGATAAATGAAAGGTCAACCGAATGTAAAACTTCAAGAGGAATTATGCTTAATTTCATAAAATCAGGGAATACTTGTAATATAATGATTAGAAATATCTATGCTAATCAATAGTTCACACAGATCAATAAAATGAAATCTCAAAAGCAAAATCATCTGTCCAAAATATTAAAAAATTATGGTGAACGGTAAGAAATGGTATGGAAAAAGATGGATACGTAAGAAAATAAACTGATAATGAGCATAGGGATTGCATGTTGCTCCATGACATTTCATCCTTGCCTCCCGATTCATTCCCTTTTTCTTAAAATGGTTCTCGGAAGTGTTTTTTTTCCCCTTGGAATAATTTTTTTTAAATCTGTCCTTTTTTATCGGATTCATTCCTTTTTTATCGGATTTGTTCCTTTTTTCTTGAAGTCGTTCTTTTTTGCTCAGATTCGATCCATTTTCTCGGATTCGTTCCTTTTTTCTTGAACTCGTTTCTTATTTTTCGGATTTGTTCCATTTTTCTCGGATTTGTTCCTTTATTTCAAAATGATTCCAGTAGGAACGACTCCTAAAAATTCGATCCTTTCGGTGAACGATTCCGGCTGGAACGATTCCTTAAAAGGAACGCCGTTGCCCATCTCTATTATACAGTGCTCAGCAAAAGTTTAGACAATAATCGATTACGCATCTGTACTGAAAAGTATGCAGCGAGGGTTTGTAACTCAACTGTTACATATTATTTGTGACTTATCCTTTAATCATAAATAATAAATGTTAAATTATACCCTTTACATAATATATAATGACAAAAAAATTTACAATGTGGCAAAAGTATAGACAATCGGTACGTTTACAGAAAAATAACCGTAAATTAAAATCGAACTGCACCCACATTATCTGCAATTAGTGAAACAAATGTGGCTTTTCATCGTAGAAACTAAGTCCTGCAACACTTAGAGGTCTACTTTGTACCAAAAACGTTCAACAGAAGCTCGAAGTTTATTAATAGAAGAGTACTGTCAAAAATGCACATAAATCTAGCGACATATGATGCCACAAAGCTTTTTGATTGGATTCCGATCAAGGATACACGCTGGCTAATCAAAAAAGCAATATTTTGAAAGTAAATCAAATTTTTCTTTAATATCCAACATAAATAGTCATATTATCTTGCTAAAATACATACTTTCGACCAGCTAAAAGGTCACCAAATGGCTGTAAATTGTTCTCCAATGTACACTGGTGTCCAAAATTTAAGCATAATTGGTAATTAAGTAATTATTTTTAAGTAATGAAAGAAATATGTATCGGAATGTGTTGAAACTCCAGTTGTGTAAACAAAATAGTACGCGTCACATATTTTCGCGAAGAGTTTTCCCCGAAATCGAACAGGGGACCGTCAACAAATTGAAAAAGAACGAAGATCTTTTGGATAACCCTGTCAAAACTAATGTAGCAAAAGCATTCAAACTGCACATTATGATTAATTGGCTTATTGTAATGTACTGTGTTCATTTTTACAAGGATAGCATGTATACTCGTAGAGAAATTATGGTTTTTATAAAAACAGTCCTAAGTTTTTTGCTTATAATTTGCGGAGTTCTTTTTTGAAAAAATGACAAACATCATTGTACACAATACCCTGTCATCAGAATTAAAAAATAATAAAAATTGTATGACAAATGAGCAGGTTTACTAAATAATTTTTTACTGCGCATGCGTGAACGCTATTAAAATTTCATTTGCATATTATGTTAGTTAAATGTATGGAGCAACTTTTGTGAAAGTCTCAAAAACATAGTTTAAAAATTCTGAAAATTCTCTTTGATAGAATGAGATCAAAATCCTTTATTCCCTAAATGAAGCAAAAAGATGAGGGGCTGTATCCATATTCCATTGTTTAGTGTCTACACAATATTGCACGTACAACTATATTTAGGTAAAACCCCTGATTTTTTTTGCTTCCTTTAGGAATAACGGATTTTGAGTTGATTCTATATGCTCCCATTTTCATAATTTTCAAGCTATGTTTTTGAAACTTTTACAGAAGTTGCTCTATACATTTAGCTAACACAATATGCAAATGACATTTTGATATCGTTGACGCATGCGCAATGAAAAATTATTTACTAAACATACTCAATTTTCATACAATTTTTATTATTTTTAAATTCTGATGACAGGGTATTGTGTACAATGATGTTTGTCATATTATCAGAAAAGAACATTATTTTATAATAAGAACTCTGCAAATTATAAGCAAAAAACTTGGAAAAATTTAGGACTGTTTTTATAAAAACCTTAATTTCTCTACGAGTATACATGCTATCCTTGTAAAAATTAACACAGTACATTACAATAAGCCAATTAATCATAATGTGCAGTTTGAACGCTTTTGCTACATTAGTTTTGACAGGGTTATCCAAAAGATCTTCGTTCTTTTTCAATTTGTTGACGGTCCCCTGTTCAATTTCGGGGAAAACTCTTCGCAAAAATATGTGACGCGTACTATTTTGTTTACACACCTGGAGTTTCAGCACATTCCGATTCATATTTCTTTTATTACTTAAAAATAATTACTTAATTACCAATTATGCTTAAATTTTGGACACCAGTGTATGTACGCTAGGGTGGTGCGAAAAAGCAAAAGTTTTTATTTCCGAATCGCTATAGTGCGGAAAAGTTGCGATTAGTAAATACAAGAAAAACAAAAAAAGAATTTTTCAAATCGGACTATATCTTCCGATCGCGCAAACCACATAAAAATTCAAAAAAATTGAAAATTTCCGATTTTTTCAGAATTTTTTTTAAAATATTACATATGCATATATTTTATCACTATAGTGAAAAATATTTGCATATTGTACTGTATAATAATAATAAAAAAATTAATTGAGTTTAGAGAATATCTTCTGATCGCGCAAGATCATTAAAAATCGTGGAAAAATCCAATTTTCAGTGATTTTGATATATTAAGAAAATACTTAAATAAATTCAATTTGCGGTCTCATGTTAAATTTTAAATGTAAATCAATACTATTGAGCACATTAGGACATTTTTGAACAACAGAGATCTTACCACGACGAGATCGCTGCAGGGCGAAAAGGTACAGTAATTTGCGCACTCCTGTTACCACGTTGCGAAACAGTGCTAAAGTCGCCATACGTGTACATAGAACATACCCATTTCTCCCCAACCGAATCCACTTGCACAGTGTGCCATTTCGTATCAGTGAGCCACTGAAAGAATTTCGTTTGTTAATTGGGTGTATTATGTTATTTTATATACATTAACAAGTGACATGGATACGGATATGCATATGTCGTTGACGAAGAAAATTACTAGACATATCTTTTCATTGTCCTATATTCGGCCATCCAAGAGATTTACTGCCAAATATTTTTCCAACACATGAAGATGTTCCTCGATGCTGCTTTGAGAAGAGGTTTCTATTAGCAAGTAAACTCAACAACATTAAAGTGAGTTTCTCATCTGTCAGCAATACAGTGGCACAAAAAATAAAATATATATATTAGAAGGCGTCAATCCCAAAAGTTTATGAGTATATAATCGTTTGGATATTACCTACTACGATAAGTATTATAAACTAACGAAATCTTATATTCTAGACAAGGAAAAGCCAGATTTTATATAAAAGGTTGATGAAATTAAAAAACAAGGAGCTCAACTGTGTGATATTACAGCCTGGAAATACGTAATATATTAAAATTGCGCCTGTAAAGTGTCTCCAGATCTTAGGGAGCGTCCGATTGAGACTAATTGTATCTCTGAAACACACAATAAAATTCTAGTCATTGATCATAGATTTATCTACCTCCAGAGAAAGTACGGAACGGGAAAAATTGGTACTATAAATCAAAAGGAGGAAAAAACTGAATACAAGATTTGGACGACGAAACTATATATTGAAAAGGTAACCTTCCAAATCTTTTGAAGCGGAAATGAAAGATCTTGAGCATTTAGATGAAATACAGGAGAGTTTTAATGCTAAAGTAGGTGTATGTAAAATCTCATTACCATGACCGATACAGCCTGTCAGATTTAAGTAGAAGAAATTACCATGGCAAATGAATGTGGAGTTATAATCTACATCGTTACATTGCGATCGCAATGGTGTATTTGACGCTGCAGACGCTGCTATAGTATTGAGTGTGCTAGAAGATATTGCTGTAATGACTAAAACAGATGCTTCTCAAGTTATTGATTGATACAAAATAAGAATGGAAATCAGCCGCACTAGAAAAAAATTACGCCAAAGTCAAATGGATTCAGAAGAACCACATGGCATATATTTTGATGGAAGAAAGGACGATACTTTATTTATTCTCCTCAGTTCTGATACAAATATCACGAGGGACAACATATATCTGTTTAGGATTACTATAAAACATCTTCAAACATAAATCATTCTACATATCAATGCGTATTGTACGGACGCATTTATTGAAAAAGTCCAGAAGTGTTTTTAACAAGTCTACAAGCATTTAAATTCATTTAAAAGGTGTTCTATAGTGTCTTAGGTATACAGGCTTAGGTATATAGTTCCTAGTTATACAGGCGCTATATTCATGTGTTAGTAGAATATTTGGTAGAAAATCTCTTGAATGACCGAATAAATAACAATGAAAAGATTGCCTAGTAATTTTCTTGGTCAACGACACATGCATATCCGTATCCACGTCACTTGTCAATGTAATTAAATTAACAAAATACACCTAATAAAGAAACGAAATTACGGGCTCACTGATACGAAATGGCGCACTTTACAAGTGGAAGAGGTTGGTCAGCGATGGTACACGCAGGTAGGGTACCTGGACCTTGTTTGTAAGAGTAGCGTCATGAGATCAAGTACGCATGCTCAGTGGAAGAAAAGTGGAGGATGGAAGAAAACGCGTGCAACCCTGATTTTTATGCTTGGCGCTTCCTCGCCCTTTGGTTACTTTTGATAACAGTAATATTATTATTTTAATGATCGTTCAAAAGAGACGAAAGAGATAAACAAAATAATTCTTCTTCTTTTATTAGGACGATATTATAAATAAACGATTTATTTCTGTTTTTGTCTTTATTATGACAAAAGTAATATCAAGTGAAATTCTTTTATTCAAATACATTTAATATTTAATTTAAATTGGTTATTTAGCATACAACAATACATATTTACTTACAGATTTTCTCATTAGACTATTTGTAAAAGGAAGTCCCTCAACTTATCGAATTTAATCACTGAAATACTGATTATACATTTTAGTATTATGTCACAGTACATTTTAAAGGAATGAAAACTATACATGTGCTTAAGCAAATTTTTAATCAATAACATTTTTTCGAATGCGGAAGGGACGGGTGAGGCGGGGGGGGGGGGGGTATGCTACATTGTTAATTTTCCAGATGTTTTGAATTTAACACCTCCTACAAACTGTTAACTTTTGAGTGTGTGTGAATTCAACATTTATGTTATGATTGATCTATTTATTTGAACCTAAAAATACCAAATATAAACATTAACCCCATTAGGCGTTGCATAAAAAATAATTATTTTTTATAATTCTATGCATTGCATATATTTTTATAAGTATTCAAAAATTTAATATCGATTGTCTTCATCCCTATAATTTCTATTTAAAAAAAAATAAAAGAAATAGAATCATTGAGTAATCTTACAGAAAAGGAATTCATAATTGCATAAATAATTAATATAGATATTTTTAAATATTCCTCGAACTTCGGAATTTTTTATAACGAAATTTTTAGCGTTTATTTTTGAAAAAAAAAAAAAAAAAAAAAAAAAAAAACTACAAATTTAGCATTTTTCAACTAAAGTGCATATTTTTATGAATATTCACATTTAGAGTGGATTTTGTATAGATTGTTCAAAATATGAAAACTATCAACCTATGCCATTAAAGATTGCATTAAAAATAGTCTCCACCTTTTTTTTTTTTTTTTTTCTTTCTTTCTTTCTTTTAACCTCGTTAACAATGCAAGTAATTTTGGCATATTCACGACTTCATTTTTATACGAAAAAGCATGAAATCTGCAGATGTTACTATTTAAATGCCAAAAAATGCACCATTCCTCCAGTTTTCCGTAAAAAACTTTAACACCTATATTACTCTTTTATTATCATCTGTCATATTCAATCAATAACTCGACTGTGCAGTTTTTATTTCCATTTTCCAAAAATTATATCGGAAAACGAGAAACGTTATTCGATTTCTTACAATCGAAAAAAGAAAAATGTAAAGTCGTATGTATTTGCTAATAGAAATAACCTTGTGAATACGGCAAAAAGTAATCAGTTTGAGTTTGAGAACAAGTGGCTCTCCAAAAAATATTTCCCTCCCCCTTCCCACTGAACAACGCAAAACTTATTAAATCCTTTTTAAACATAAAAACAGGATATTTCAGGTACTATTACTAAAATGATTTACATTCTAAAAGTTTTTTATTTACTCATAAACTAACTATATTTTTATAAATGATCCTTGCTTTAGAAGACAATGTTTTCCTTTTCTGCGGTGTCGCGTCCGGAAATTAGGCGAATGCGTCAACACGCGTCATGCGTGTTGACAGCATTTGCCGAAAAACTTCTTTTTTTACCAAAAAAGGGGGGAAACATTTCTATTAAATTGTTTCTAAATAAAAGAACACATTAATTTGATACGTTTCTGAACGAAAATAAATTTAAAAATGTGTCGGAAAATAGTCGGTTTGTATTTAAGAACAGTCTTAAGCATACCAAACTGAGAGACGAACAAATTCACGGAAAATAAAATGCTTAAAATCACCTGTCAAAATTACACAAGATTGAACAACTAGTATCAGACTCACAAAAGAAAGAAAAAAAAATTCTAATAATTTTTGCAATAGCAGAATATAACTTTGCTTAAGCAAGCAATTTCTGACAATTTTTTAAAATATGCCTTGTGCTTAGATAAAACATATTTATTTATTTACTATTTTAATGTTTTACACTTTATTAAAAAAATATTTTCAAGAGATTTTTAGTGGCAATTTATCGGCTATAAATATTAATACATTTTTCCTTTGGTTGCGGCCCCACCAGTGGCCGCGAGATTCTGACCTCAAAACTGGTAGACGGCAGGTGTTGGGCTCGAACCCAATCGCGGCCGTCGGCCTAACTGTTCGGAGTTTTCCGTGGTTTTCTTCGAACCTTGGATTTCTACGCGTAAATATGGGTTAGGTTCCCTTAGAAAGACCCCCACGGAGGGCATCCCACCCATTAGGTCCTATATCCCAAGCGTAGATAATTGGCCGGCAGAAACCAAATCAAACCAAACCTTTGGGTGCACGCGTGTGTGCGGGAAGGGGTGGGCGGTGATTTTGAGGTTAGGGTTTAAACTGAGCTCACAGATACATTTAAGACAGAATATAAGCATTTACTTCATACGACGTTAGATTAAAAAACATTTTTCCTACAGCCCTGAAACACATAAAAACAAAATGAAAAAAAAAAGTAATCATGTGTTTCTAAAATATGTGTATTGCTTATTTCCATGCAAATTTTATGCTTAGGATGCCTAAGACATTAATAAATAATTATATAAATAAATATATATCAAGAAGCCACACATTTAAGATCTCATTGCGCATCTTCAATGCATGAAATTTTCAGATAGTCATGCGTGGAATTTTATATTCCAGTTCTTTAGAGTCGAACAGCGTTTTTAGATTTTCAACATTTATATTACATTTTCAATTATAATTGGCCTCTCCTCAATGGCGGCTGATAGAGGTTCATTTGTCGAATGGAAAGGGCTAATTTTTTAACTACAATTTCTTTCTTTTTTTTTTCTTTTTTAATTGCTCTATTTGGTATTGTGCAGTAAGAAAAAAAATTCGGTCTTCTAAATAACTTTTCATAAAATTTTCGCCTTTAATCACTTTTGACATTCCTCGCTCTCCATGTAAAATTATTTTTAGAAAAAAATTCAACTTACGAACTTACTATTTATATTCCCAACTTCCTTTTTTTTTTTTTTTTTTATACGTATTTGATGTATGAAGCATCGTACTTAGCCCCTCACTGCACCATGTGCCGTATCTTGCACATACCTGAAAAAATTATAATTTTTATTATGTGCCATAAATTTGGCTTAAAAAATGTCGATGAAGCTATTATGGTAGGAGTTATTTTTACCGAATACTTAAAACTATCAATATTAATGCAAATAAATATTAATTATAATTACTATTTTCCCCATTATTCAACAGATATAGATAAAAATAGAAAAAAATTGTGCAGTTGAGGGTTAATTTTATAAAAATGAACTCTGTAGTAAGTTATTTCTAGTAATTAGATATTTTTATGTTATTAAATTACAGCATAAACTATTTTAAATGTAATTTTTTCGATGTTATTACTGCTTTAAAAACTATAATTCTTTTTAATTATCAAAATATAGCACTTGAATCATGATAAATATTAAAACTTAATTTCATTAAAAAAAATCGATCAAACGAAATATAACATGTTATTAACTGATAATAAATTATTAAAAATAAATAAATAAAATAAAATATTAAAACTTAGTTATTTGGAAGAATCGGAAAAAAAGAGTAATTAAATAAAGAATAATTAAATAAATAAAGAGTAAATAAATCCATTTAAAAAAGAAAAAAAATTATTTTTTAAAAAATAAGCTCATTTTGTAACAAAATAAAGCAATACAGTACTTTAAAACCCAAAATGTGTACATACAGTACACACCATATAATATCAAATTTTAAATTGAATTCTTTTTCCTATTTTTCCCATTATTAGACCGATCTATAGATTTAAAATAATATATTTTTTTTAATCATAAAAATAGAAAAAATCGAGCAGTGAAGGATTAATTCAATAAAAATGAATACTGTAATAAGTTATCTGTAGTAATTAGATTTTTTTTATGTTATTAAATTACGACATAGATATATTTTAAATGTAATTTTATTCAATGTTATTGCATTAAAGTTTATGTTTCTCTTTAATTATCAAAATATAACCCTTGGATCATATTTCTTATTAAAACTTAGTTTCATTAATAATAATAATAATAAATCTAAAGAAATATAATATTTTATTAACTGATAATAAATTATTAATAAATAAATTAAATTAAATATTGAAACTTAGTGGGTTTTTTTTTGAAAAAAACTAATTAAAAAAATACATTAACTTATAATAAATCAATAAAGGAAAAAAAAGAGTAAAATGTTTCTTTTTAATTATCAAAATATAGCCGTTGGATGATATTTAACATTAAAACTTAGTTTCATTTAAAAAAAATCAGTCTAAAAAAATATATTTTAATAACTGATAATAAATTATTAAAAAAATATGGTAATCTCAATAAATCAATAAAGAAAAAAAAAGAAAAAAGAGAAATCTAAAATATCGAGGATCGAACCCACAATGTTTGGGTTACGAGATTTGTATGCTAACCATTACACCAAACCATCTGCAAAGTTTATCGCAAAACAACTTTTTAAACGACAACACAAGTTCATAAAGGCATTTGGCGCTTGGCGTTTTTCTATTCCTCGCCAAACTTATTTTGATTACTTGTGACGGAAAAAAGAAAAAAAAATACTTGTGATGCTATTCCATCAAAACAATGCAAGGATATATATACAATTTAGTCATACAAATAAAAATAATTCAAATTATATGCATATATATTAAAATATAACGAGAAAATGATGGGATATTGCTAGTGCTGGCAGTACGAAAACGAAACTTATGGAAGAAAAAAAATATTTTTTCATGAAAATTGCGAAATTCGTAGACAAAAGTGTATTTATATCCATAATATAAACATTTCTGAACCTGAAAATTGATGTTAAAAATCGAAAAAAGCATTAAAATATTATGAATGAGGAGGATTTTAAAACCCTCTGTTTTCATCCCATGTAAAGTCTATGATAGTGGTGCAGTCGATCGCCTGCGGCGGTTGAAAACAGATTTCGACCAATCAGAATTTATTGCCATCATGTCGCAACTCTTACCGAAGGTTGAAGGAACACTACACGCACGGTGACTTCAGCGCTGTTTCGCAACGTGGCTAACAGGAGTTGCGCAAACTACTAAATATTTTCCCGCTGAGCGATCTCGTCATGGTAAGATTTCGGTTATTCAAAAATGGCAAAATGTGCTCAATAGTATTAATTTACATTTAAATTTTAACATGAGACTGTTGGAATGTTATTCCATAAGGCGTGAATAAGTGAGTTCCTCAATATTAAAAAAGAGTTAAAAGCTTTACCTTTTAGTTGACACACATTTATTTGAAGAAATAAAGTAGAATAATGATGAACAAATACTTGGAAACACTTCACAACACAAAAGAACAGATGCACAGTCTTCACAATATTTACAGAACACAACAAATAAAAAAATAACTTTGAAACATATATTACCTTCAGTTTGAAGCAGCTCTTGATGAACAGTAATTATTCCTTTGGAATCATAATGTATGATAATGGATTGTTAATCCTTGACAGCATTTTGCTGCCTAACCCAGCTCAGTCACTACATCAACTAACTGTTCTAAAGTTCTCTTCCACTGAAAACAGAATAATGTCTGGTGCTGCCATCTGGCGGTAGATTTTAGTACAAAAAGAAGCAATTGTCTAACATCTCTCACGTTTTGTGATAGAATCTGACACCAGATGGATAAGGTTTCTGAAATGTTCAAATTTGACCTTTGGCAATGGCTTTGTCATTATGTCTGCTATCATTTCATTTGTTGACAGATATTTGACATCTATTACATTTTTCATTTTCAAATCTCGTATGTAGTGATACTTTGTATCGATGTGTTTAGTTCGCGACTTGAACTTTTCACTTTCAACCAATTTAATTGTTGATTGATTATCTTCAAAAATTTTAATTGGGTAATGTTGTTATAATTTGAGATCTTTACATAGTTTTAAAATCCACAACACTTCTTGAGTTCCTTGTGACAGTACCACATATGCCGGCTGACGATAATGTCACACATGTTTGTTTTCTCGAGAACCAAGAAATGCAGAAGCCTAAGAAGATTACATTTCCTGAGGTAGATTTTCTATCTGTAATATCTTGACCCCAGTCAGCATCTGAGTATGCAACTATATTAGGATAATCTTTTGAAGAAATATGAAGTGCAAGATCTTTTGTGGTTTTTAGGTACCTTATTACCCTCTTAACAGCATTCCAGTCCTTTTGTCTTGGATTATTGCATCTTCGACTTAGTATGTGCGTAGGAGCTGTAATGTCTGGTCTTGTGCATGAAGAAATATATAAAAGACTTCCAATAGCTTGTCTATAGTTATCATTTGATGATAAAAGATTTTCTTCTTTGTCTAAACTATAATAGTTCGTATCCATTGGGGTATAAGTTGGTTTGGCTTTTTCAAGCTGAAAATCTTTAACTAATTGATTTATTTTATTTGTTTGTGACAGAAGATAACTTCCATCTTCTTTTCTGTGAATTTCTATACCTAAGAAGTATTTTGCTTCTCCTAATGATGTTATGGGATAAGACTTCTTTAAATAGTTTATTACTTCATTGACTTCATCTTCATCTTCTGAGCTTATCAACATATCATCTACATATAGTATGAGATGAATTGTCTTCTTTGATTTCTCTTTTGTAAACAAACATGGATCTGCTTCACTTTGTTTAAATCCACATGCCTTTAGAGTATTTTCCATTTCTTCATTCCAGCACTTGGCGGCTTGCTTGAGACCATATATGGCCTTTTTTAATTTATAGACTTTGTCTTTATTTTCTTTATCTTGAAAGCCTTCTGGTTGAAGCATGTATAATTCTTCATTGTCTAATTTACCATGTAGAAAGGCTGTTTTAACATCTACTTGGAAAACTTTGGCTTTACGATAAGCTGCACAGGTCAGAAAAGCTCTAATAGTTGTATGTTTGACGACAGGAGAGAAGGTTTCATCATAATCAGTGCCTAGTTGTTGAGTGAAACCCTTGGCAACTAGTCGTGCTTTGCATTTTATTTCTTCTCCATTTTCATCGCATTTTGTCTTATAAACCCATTTACAGCCAATTGCGCGCTTACCTTTTGGTAAAGTAACAAGCTCAAATACTTCATTTTCTTTTAAAGAGTTAAATTCTTCTTTCATAGCTTGAAACCATTTCTGTTGATCTTTTACAGGTAATTTTAGAACATCTTTAAAAGTTTCGGGATCTTGATTTTTGGAACAACAGTCTTCAGTTTTGTAAGAAAACCTTTCGGGTGGAATTCCTTTTGTCTCTCTGCTAGAAATTCTTCTTTGTGAATTAGCTTCACTTTCTTCTGTTGTTGGGCTATCTACTGATTTTTCATCAGTTTCTATTTCTTCTGCAGCATTTTCTATTGGAATAGATTCACAATCATTTTCAAGATTTTCTTCTGAAAAATTGAAATGAATTAAATCAGAAGTTTGCTCTTCAGGATTTAATGGGAAAAAGTTTTCACCGTTCATATTTTCAAAAAACTTTACTGTTCTGCTTATCACAATTTTTCTTCCACCTGTATAAATTCGATATCCCTTGCTTCTTAAATCATAACCAACAAAGATTCCTTCAGTGGCTTTTTCATCAAATTTTTGCCTCTTCTGTTTATGAACATACACATATGCTTTGCATCCAAATACTTTAAGGTGACTCAAATTTGGCTTATGCCCATTCCACAGTTCATATGGTGTCTTTTCAGTTGATTTTGTGGGTAATCGATTTTGCAAATAAGCTGCTGTAGCTACACTGTTAAAAATCTGCTGCATTTTGCTGCAACGCACTCCACCACTTGCATATAATATCTCTATTCCAACCAATGAGAAAGCTCCATTTCACGGCCAAGTAACCGTTTTCTATACAAGCAGGGGAGTGCGTTGCAGCAAAATACAGCAGATTTTTAACAGTGTACGGCTTCTGCCCAGAATGTTTTTGGTAATTTGGCATTTATAAGCATGGCTTTACACATTTCAATTAGCGAGCGATTCTTTCTTTCTGCGACTCCATTTTGAGACGGCGAATATGGCGTTGTTGTTTCATAATGTATTCCTAAGTTCTTTAAGTAGTTACTAACATATTCGTTGCAATATTCTGCTCCATTGTCAGTACGCAAGGATTTAATCTTCAATCTAAATTTGTTTGTTGTTGATGCAACATACTCCTTTAATTTATCAAATACTTCATCTTTTGAGGAAATAAAATATACCTGTGTATAACGAGAATAATCATCGATAAACGTAACGAAATATCTTTTTGATCCCATACTATTTGTTTCAGCAGGACCGCAAACGTCACTATATATCAGATCAAGTGGTTTTCTACTTCTGTATTGTGTTTCTTTTGGAAATGATTTTTCTGTTAGCTTAGCTTTTATACAACTTGAACATTCAGTATTATGAGAACAATTATTCAGAGTAATACCTAAAGCTAAATCATTCTTTTGAATTTTCTTGATGGATTCCAAATTTCTATGACCCAGTCTTTGGTGCCATTTTAGAATGCAATTGCCATTAGAACATACAGGTAATATTTCTGAAGCGCTGTATACTTTTTCATTTTTGGGTTTTATTTTTAATCTGTATAACCCCTCATCAGCTTTTGCATCTGCAACTAATATGTTACCCTTTTTAATTAAACACATATCATCTTTAAATGTTACAACAAAACCTTTCTCAGTGCAAAATTGTACAGACAACAAATTACTGTCTAACTCGGGAACATAAAGCACATGATCTAGTGTAACTTTATTTGTTTGACCATTAACTGTTTCAATATTAAATTACCCTTTCCTTTTGCAGTTAATTTAGTTCCATTAGCAATTGTAATTGTGTCTTTACTTGAATTCTTTAATTCTGAGAACAATTCTAAAGAATTAGCTAAATGAACAGACGCGCCTGAATCAATAACAAAAGTTAACTTTTTGTTTTGATTTCCATTTTGTTGAGATTTCATAACAAAACCTGAAGAATTTGATTCTTTTATTAATTCATGATAGTTTTGAGAATTTGGTGGATTTTCATTTTGACTAGCAGTAGAAGCAGAGAAATTTTGTTTTTTAAACTGTTGACGTGATCTATCTTGAGTAAAAATTGGTTTTGTTTTGTTATTGTTGTTATTCTTTAAGTGAAAACAATCTTCACGGTTGTGATTGGTTCTTTTACAATGAGAACAAAATTTTTGTTTATTCAAATGTTTTGGTTTATCCCTATTACCCTTTAGAGCAATAGATTCAAATTTTGTTGAAATTTGTTTAGTTTCAACTCTTCTAAGATATTCATCAATTAACTTGTTTTGAACATATTTTAATGATAAATCTGTGTCATATTTGCTTTCAATAGCAGTTATAAAGGTACTATAAGAATTTGGCAAAGAACAAAGCAAAATAGCTATTAAATTATCATCTTGTATTACTTCACCTATACTTCTTAATTTTTCTGCCAATTCTAAGACGGAATTTATATGTTCCTGCATTTTAATACTTTCATTATATTTAATGGAATACAACTTCCTAAGAAGATAAAGTTTATTTGTAAGATTTACCCTTTCATGAACAGATTTCAATTGATCATATGTTTCTTTAGCACTTTTAGCATGTCTAACATGCACAATTTGAGAATCTGTGATATTTAAACAAATTAATGCTCTAGCATTTCTATCATTTTTCACCCAATTGTCATCATTTTCTTTTTTAGGTTCAAACACAACATCATATAAACCTTCTTTGATTAACAATTGTTCAATTTTAAACTTCCATACTGAGTAATTATCATCAGTTAACTTATCAATATAATGAGATTCTTTAAGACTAGACATTGTTATATAATAATATTTGCTTATTTCACAAAAAATAAAAGAGTGTTTATCTTATTAATTTACAACAATAAAATATTATAAACTCATATATAATGCTAAAGATGAAATAAGAACATAATAGAATTCTTGAGAACAATTTTAAAAGTTACTTCTGGTTTCAGAAATTTTTTTCTTAAATATTCAAAATTCTTTGTTTAAAACATATATTTGTATTTTCAACTAATAAATAATAAATTTCAATAAAAAACAAGCAAAATAATTTCTTTTCATATCAACAAATAATAGTTTTGGTTTCAAAACAAGAACAATTCTTTGAATTTTCTTTTCTATCATTCACTTCTAAAAAATATAATATTCAGAAAATAATCATTTCAAAGTATTTCTTTTGAATTTATATATTACATTTTCTGTTTTGATATTATTATATTTAAATTTTGAGACTCATTTCTCAGTCTCATAATCAACAATGTTGGAATGTTATTCCATAAGGCGTGAATAAGTGAGTTCCTCAATAATAAAAAAGAGTTAAAAGCTTTACCTTTTAGTTGACACACATTTATTTGAAGAAATAAAGTAGAATAATGATGAACAAATACTTGGAAACACTTCACAACACAAAAGAACAGATGCACAGTCTTCACAATATTTACAGAACACAACAAATAAAAAAATAACTTTGAAACATATATTAGCTTCAGTTTGAAGCAGTTCTTGATGAACAGTAATTATTCCTTTGGAATCATAATGTATGATAATGGATTGTTAATCCTTGACAGCATTTTGCTGCCTAACCCAGCTCAGTCACTACATCAACTAACTGTTCTAAAGTTCTCTTCCAGTGAAAACAGAATAATGTCAGGTGCTGCCATCTGGCGGTAGATTTTAGTACAAAAAGAAGCAATTGTCTAACAGAGACCGCAAACTGAACTTATTTGATTATTTTCTTAATACATCAAAATCACTGAAAATTGAATTTTCCCCCGATTTTTAATGAGCTTACGCGATCGGAAGATATTCTCTAAACGCAATTTATTTTTTTATTATTATTAAACAGTACAATACAAATATTTTTAACCATAGTGATAAAATATATGCATATGTAATATTTTTTAAAAAATTCTGAAAAAATCGGAAATTTTCAATTTTTTTTTAATTTTTAGGTGGTTTGCGCGATCGGAAGATATAGTCCGATTTGAAAAATTCTTTTTTTGTTTTTCTTGTATTTACCAATCGCAAGTTTTCCGCACTATAGAGTTTCGGAAATAAAAACTTTTGTTTTTTCGCACCACCCTAATGTACGCAGCGTTGTTTGGCAACTATCGAGGAACTCCAGACAGGAGCGACTAGGTATAGCGTTTTCTCCATTAACAGCGCATGCGTCAACTGATTTATGGGTTGCTTCCTGCCATTGACTTGGCGATGAAATGTCAAGTACTTTGAGAAAATATTATGTAAATCCTGCACATCGTAGTTTGGTGACATTTCCTGTGAACGATCTCTTCTAGTGGCACTTAAAATGTACTTATGAGATAGAAGAAAGTTTCGGGATTGACACATCCAACTAGTTTCATGTTATAATCAGCCAAATTTCATAGAAAAGCCACAGGGTGCGATATTTATGTGTTTAATGAATTTCTATTTGTTGCAAGTAAATTTTCCCGTTATCATTAATATTATTAATCCATATTCCATATAATGGAAATATAGAAGTCCAAAAAATGGAATACAATAAAATCTGCTAAGACGGAATCCTATAGGAAATTAGAAAAAAGCATTATAAATAAGTTTCCTTCTTAGCAGGTATTGCATTTTTTACTCATGTATTACTGTCGATTCATTTTGCATGGATGAACAGATTTTTCAGTTTGAAACAGGATTCCATCATAGGCAGGTATTTTTTGTACGTTTTACTACATTTTAAAAAGCCTAGAGATTGAAGGGGTGGGCTTATAAATGGCCCTTTTTCAAAAAAGAAAACTGTACATATACAGGGAGGGAAGGTAACATTTGGTGGAGGTTTACTTTCGGCACTTTAAAGATATTTTAACATGCATATGCCATTATGTAAAAAAAAAGTTTCATCTAAAAAATGTATTTAATTCATATACTTTTAGCGATAACCGCCAAAATGATTTTGAATCATCTAGTACATAATTCTTTGTGAAGTGAAGGTACAACAAAGAAAAATCTCTTTGCATAAATATGCTTGTCAACAGAGAAGTACTGATTTTAGAACACAGATACAAATTTAAAGCACCAAAAAATTAATTTTAAAAGTCCTTATAAATCTCAAGATATTTTTACTATTTCAAAAACCTTACTTTCTAGGTTTTTGAATTCCCCAGACTGCCCTACCCTGTTAGTACCTTGAAAGATATCAATTGTGTCGCCCCAGAAACATATTTTGCATTTGCCGTATATAATGCTTAAAAAGAAATGAAGGGAATGTGCTTATTGTTCCAGTTTTTTTTCTTTTTTTTCTTTTCAAGAAATTTTGGTCAGAATTAAAAGTTTAATGTTTCTAACTATCAGACATTAAATGACAATCGCTTTACACAGACACCTTAATTCGAGTGAGTAGATTTTCATTAAAAAACATAAATTCATACAAATTCAAGATTCTTTTGCTGAAAAATGACGAAAGAGTGCATTTTGCCGAAGGTAATGCGCGCCCTTCTTCAACACACACAATAAAAAAAATAACAAACTCTTATCTCTTAATATTTTTACTTATATTCGTATGAAGTATGCAGAAGTTGCATTAGCTAGAGGTTCGAAATGTAACTTTTTAATCTGTCGAACTCTTATATTTAATATTTATAAAATGAATTATGGTTTATTTACCTATATTTATGTAGTATTAAAATTTTTAGTGTCTTCAACAAAAAACACTTAAAATAGTTTTTTTTTTATGTACAGTTGGCAAAAAAGGTATTTGTACACTCTAAAATTTTTAATTTTTAACTAAATAAAAACAGATATTTTGTCAAAAATAGTTTTAATACAGTTTGTTTACCGTGCGTTTTAAATTACACAACAGAAAATTTCGATAAAGATGTAAAATAATTTTCTAATAGGAAAAGTTAAAAAATTTCTTGCAAAAAAAGTATTTGTACATTTCTCCATCCTGATATGTACTGTGTTTTATAGTGTTTATGATTCAAAGGACTACTTTTACAGAAGCTGTTAATAATTTTTGAGTTCATATTATATTTGTCTGACATTTAATCTAATTTGCTCTTGAAATAATTGAGTATAGAACCTAATACTAGAGAGGCACCTCTAGATATATGAAATCCTATAATTGAGCATAATAAAAATTTTAATTCGCAACAAGAATTTGTAAAAGCTATTAAATTACCATTTACAACTATTGGATGTATAGTGAGAAACTATGAATAAATTAAAAGCATCGAAATTCAATGAAAACCAGGACTTCTTAGCAAACTAACAATGAGGGAAAAAAGGAGTGTTGTTAAAAAAGCTTTAAAAAATCCTATGCGTTCGGTTCAAAAATTTGCTGGAGACCTTGCGACATCTTCTCGCATCAGAGTAATACCTCAAACAATAAAAAATATTTTTCTCAATGCAGATTTGAAAGGAAGAACCTCAAGGAAAAATCCATTCATCAGCGAAACAAATAGGCGAAAACGCATAGTATTCGCTTTCGTATACAGAAGTAAATCATTGGATTTTTGGAAAACAGTAATTTTTTCTGATGAGGGAAAATTCGGAATTTTCTTACCATCAAGCATTCGAAAAAATTGGCGTAAAAATAAAACTGTTCTAGATCCAAAACGTATACTTCAAACTATCAAGCATGTTGGGGGGAATATTATACTTTTGGGGTGCATAGCTTCTAATGGAGCAGGACATTTAAAATTTATTGACAATGGAAAGAAAGGTTTAACATACATTGATGTGTCGCGCCATAATTTATTAAACTGTGCCAAGAAATTATGCATAGAGGAAGCTTTTTTCTTTCTGCAGGATAACGACCAAAACATACTGCTGTGATCACCAGCACATGCTTACGACAATACTCCAAGACGACTGGTAACTCTTCTAAAATCTCTAAACTTGAATCCAATAGAAAATTTTCAGATGCTATTGGAAGCAAAAAATCCGAAAAAAAATGTATTGGTAAAAAACAGTTTTAAAGAAGCTCTTATTGTGTCATGGAATAACATTAACCAGACCGATACAAAAAATTTGGTAGAATCAATGTCACACCATCTAGAAGTAGTCATAAACGCTAAATGAATTCGCACAAAATATTAATTTGTATCATTTTACTAAATTTTCATTAATTATATTACATTAATATAGTGTACAAATACTTTTTTTGCATTATATTTTTGTATATTTGTTTATTATAATGTAAAAAATCGATTCGTTTAATTTTGTTTTTGCTTCTATAATATTATAATGCATTAAATTAATGTATTACAGTATTTTTTGCTTAAATCTTTTGTTTAATTTCATTATAATTTAAAAAAATGAAGTGTACAAATACTTTTTTTGCCAACTGTATATACATTGATTACAAAAAAGGCGAAGCTAGATCAATTATCCGAGTTAAGGTCATTTGAATGTGTTGTTTCTAATATTCACTTGACACTAAAATCTATTGGGCTTCGATAAAAAAAGAAAAAAAAAACTAACTCATCTTTTTAAACATTTATATATATCGGTATAAAATGTTAGCGAGTTACGTTAATTGCGGGTCATTTTAAACCGTTTTAATGTGAAGGGGTTTATATTTAGTTTATACTAAATATAATTAGTTTATACTAAAATTAGAGGGAGTGATGACGAAAAACCGATTGTGCACGCCCTAATAATAATAATTATGATTATCTACAGAAAATTTGACGGGGGTTAAAACAATTACGGTGCTCATTATAATTATAACCGTTTTAATATGTCGGACCACCTCAAGCCTACTAAAATTCGAAGGAAAGAAACCTCTCTTGCAAAAGACAAAAATTTTCGCTACTTTTTTTCTATTTATATTTTTTTACTACGTTCCAGTCAAAATCTCTGTTCTACAAAGATTTAGAATTGAAACTCAACACTATCCGTTTTACAAGAACTTCTGTCGCACCTTTTATGGCAACCATTACTCCCTATCGTGAACAAGGGCGGCGCCAGAGGGGGGTCCGTGGGGGCATATGCTCCCCCCCGTCGGGCATATCTGCCCCCCCCCCCCCCATCGGGGTCAAAATTCAATTTCGTCGGGGAAAATATTTTGAATTTTGAATTTCAGCTCATTCAAGTTGGGTCAAAATAGGGAGCTTTTTTTTTTTTGAAAGTCGGATTGACTAAACTAATTCTTTTTTGTACATCGGTTTCTGACTGAAGTTTGATTCTTGCAATTTGATTTTAGATAAACCCGAATTGTCGAAAAAAAATCTGAATTTTTAAAATAAAAATCTACATGGATGACAGCATAGGATGATGCATGAATGACTCTATACATGTTTATTTTTCAACAAAAAGATAAAATTTATACTAAAAATTAATTTTATACTTTTTTTTTAACTACATTAAATTTGTGGATCAGTTTTTGCTTATTTTGGATTTACGATCGGCTTGGTAATGAAGAATTTTTAGTTCAGTTAAAATACGAAAACGAAAATTATTTTGTCGGGGTTGTCTTGGATAACAAGTAGAATGCTTCATCGTGTCGGGCAAACTGCACCTGACATGACTCGCAGTCTGGACCGGATCGGGTTGAGCCTAAATTTTTGTCGTTGAGTGTCGGATTAAAGTCGGGTTAACTTTGTTTCAGGTTCGGGTTGGATGTTGATACTTATGGTTCTTGATTCGAGATGAATCGATCTCTCAAAAGAATTTACAAAACTTATTTTAAGATGAAAAACTGTATTTGAATGTCAATGAATTTATGTATACTGATTTTTTAGCTCACAGGCTATCATAGCCTGAGAGCTTATGTGCCCGTCCGTTCTGTATGTATGTGCGTAACGCGATAACTCATGATAAAAATATCGGATCCACTTGAAATTTTGTATGTAGGTATATCCTGACAAGGCGCTTCCCTGATTAGTTTTTGGAGTTCATTCGATACGTATAAGAGGGGGAACGGGGGGCTCATGCCCCCCGTTAGTTGATATAAATGGGATTTTCATGCAGAATTAAGTTTTCGTTCAAAATTTAGATTAGAATCATTCTGATGAGGCGATTCCGTGACTGTTATTAGGTGTTCATTGAATAAGTATAAATAGGGGGACAGGGGTTCTAATGCCCCGCCCCCCTTAATTTATAGAAATGGGATTTTCATGCAGAATTAAGTTTTCGTTCAAAATTTAGATTAGGATCATTCTGATGAGGCGATTCCGTGACCGTTATTAGGTGTTCATTGAATAAGTATAAATAGGGGGAACAGGGGTTCTAATGCCCCCCCCCCCGTTAGTTGATATAAATGGGATTTTCATGCAGAATTAAGTTTTCGTTCAAAATTTAGATTAGGATCATTCTGATGAGACGATTCCGTGACTGTTATTAGGTGTTCATTGAATAAGTATAAATAGGGGGAACAGGGGTTCTAATCCCCCCCCCCGTTAGTTGATATAAATGGGATTTTCATGCAGAATTAAGTTTTCGTTCAAAATTTAGATTAGGATCATTCAGATGAGGCGATTCAGTGACTGTTATTAGGTGTTCATTGTATAAGTATAAATATTGGGAACAGGGGTTCTAATGCCCCCCCCCCTTAATTTATATAAATGGGTTTTTCAAGCAGAATTTTCAGATTTCGTTCAAATCTCTGAATAGTTTTGGAAGTTTAATGGTTAAGTATAAAAGAGGGGGATAACTCCTTTTAAATTATATAAATTCTAAATGGGTTTTTATTAAGAATTATCTAATTTGCTCTGAATTTTGGATATAGATTTTTTATATGATAAAGCATGTCTTTGATAGTATAGGAGGTTCAATGATTAAGTATAAAAAAAGAGGAAAGAAGAGAGCTGTTTCCCTTTCTTAATTTTTTAACGGAATTAACCCTTGAAAATATAAGGCTTTAATGTACAATTAGTATTTGTAGCCTGTGAGCTCAATGCCATCAGTTTAACTGGGCAGTATTCTTTATTTTACTTAAAATCTAAAATTGTTACTGAATATATAATTGTAAACATATTCTTACATAACTGCATTACAGCATGGATATATTTTTTCATCAGTTACAATTAGGGTTTGGTTGGGTTGAAATATTTCGGGTTCAGGTCGAAATGTAGAGATGTCGAGCTTAAATCGGGTTTCGGGTAGAAACCCGATCCTGCATCTCCTCGGAAAATTAAACTCAACTCGACTGGTGGTTTTAGTCGGACCTGGCTAGAGTTAATTTTTTTTCGCAGAGTTTAGGATTGACTTCTATTTTTCGAGTCGGGTAATTTTAATTGTTTTAGCGTATGGGCTCGATTCTATCAGATTCCTCAAAAGTATCCCGAAAATATATTTTAAAATGGAAAATTATATTATTTGAATGTCAATGAGTCAATATACAGATATATCGATTTTTCTACATAAAAAATATAATTGATACTAGACTACTTTTCCATTATTGCTTTACAAGATGGAATTTTGTTTTTTCATACTGAGTTGGGATTGCGTTCGGAATGAATACTATTGATTTTAGATAGAAGTTTTGTCAAGTTCGGGTTATCTATTTTTTAAAAACTAAGGTTGAATGGATATATATAATTAATTAGCTCAGGTCAGGTATAACCCATTCCGCGGAGGATTCCGTGCTCGGTAAACAATCCGTGAACTGAACTATCCCCAGCCCCCCCCCCCCCCATTGATTAGGTCCCGTAAAAACAGAAAAAATTGCACTTTAATTTTGCCATTTCTATTCCACCTCCCGCAAAAAATACAGAAAAAACACCAAATACCTGAAATACTCACACCTAAAGCAGCATGTTCGTCAAATTACATGGGTATTCTGGCATCTGTGTTGCTTAGTACTATTCGTGTTAGAAACGGAATTTAAATCCCTTTTATCTATAGATATGTAAAAATGAGAAATCTAAGATCAAAATTTAAAAAAAACTCGTATGTCAGAAGGCATACATTAATTAAAATAATAGAAAAGATGAAAATCAAAGGAATGCTTCGGCAATGTTGAGCGGGAAATTTTGGTCCTCGCAGACCTCTAACCCGCAGCTAGATCTCATGCATAACCCGCAGTTCGAATCAGCGGTATATTTATAATTGCAGATCGCTTTTCGCTGATATTAAAATAATTCACTTTTAGATTCCCAACTATTTTACAATTTTTCACTTCATTTACATTTCTCTTGGAAATTTTGTGTTAAAGTTTTTGTTTCAGATTTAAATTTTGATCTTATCAAAATTTGGAACATCACACTTTGTGAATTTGATCAATATACACTCTAAAACAAAATGCAAATTGAAGATATTTTCCCCCATTGTTTTTATTATTATTTCTATAGCTAAAAAAAGTCTGCTTTAATTTGAACATTTTTTCGAAAATAAAGAAAATTAATCAATTTAATGCTAAAACTACCTGAAATCCTCCAATATCTACAGATGCATTTTTTTAATTAAAGGACTGTTTAATTAACTGTGCAACAACGCTGTGTACTAGGATTTTCTATTATAAACTGATTTTTTACTTATCTCTATTTTCTCTCAAAATATGAAAAATTCATGAATCAAATCTCAGTTTTTTTAAAAATTCTACAATCAAAAGACAGAAAATTCTTCAAGTAATAGAAAAATCCGTTCCAACCACATGTGCGTTCCAGCAACTTACTGCCTGTATGTTTTATTTTTTGCGAAATGTTTTTTGGGAGTTTATAAAATAATTACATTTTCTCAACAATGACTAAATTAGAAAATGATGAAAAAAGTAAAACGCGGTACTTATAAACTCTTAAAATTTACATATTTCAAAAATTCTAGTTCGATTAATTACTTTCACATTCATTTCAAGGAAATTACTATTTAGTACAGCAACGTGTTCAGATTTAACGAAAAAGGATATGAAAGAAATTTCAATTTTATACAGGTTTTGTTCTAGCCAAGTATGTTGTTTCTTTATACTCGTATTCTTATTTAGATTTCAATCTAACGATGTTTAAACTGCAAAGAACAGCTGCGGTTCACCAAAAAGAAATGCATGCCTATCTGTTTTGAGTAGTTTTCAAATTCTGTTCTGCAAGTTAATATAAAACAAACTTTTCGACTGCTAGAATGATAAAGAGATCGATGAATATGTTGTTTAGCTTCAGCAAACGTATTCTTGCTGATTGGTTGTAAAAAGAACCTTTATACATCTCAATGTTGCTGTGGGAATTACTAGAAAAACATCTGCTCTGATAGGCTTGAAGGATATTTCAGAGTTACATAAGGTGCAGTACCCTATTATCGACATTTGTCCATTGACCACAGACATAAGGAGTTAATTTTTTTTCCTAATCTAGTATTTTTTTTTTAAATAACGAAATCGTCTATTTGATGCTTTTTTTTTACAAAAATTATATAATTAGTCATACAGTAACCGTAAGAACAATGCTACAATGACCTTTTAAAGAACGAATCTGACTATAAAACAATGAAATTTATGACTTTGCAAATTTTGCATTTGAATTATTATTTCTACTAATTATAAATACTTTATGAGTTCAACCTTTTTACGAATGTGTGAACTATAATATTTTTCTGCAGTACATAAAAAGTTTCAAGTCTTTCATACGAGTAAGTTCAAATGATTTCTTATTTCTTTGCGTTTGTATGTAATTTGATATTTTTACCCGAGTGCTTTAATTTTAAAACTTCTTTATACACAGAATTCGTATTTTTGTTGATAATAATAATTTAACTTTTAAAAAAAAATATGTAAGTTTTTCATTTGTATTTTTGCATTCAGTAATACATACAGTAGAGCACCGATTATTACGCCTCATATATTACGTACGACATGGATTAAACATTAATATTCCTGGGCCCAACATAAACAAGGTTTAAATGAAATTTCAGTTTTACAATTTTCGGAACTGCGAATTTTTAAACTTCTAAATATCGCAACTTTTAAATTTTTACACAGTGACATAGAGAAAAAAATGCTCTTTTAAATGAAATTTGTTTGCAAACTTTATCACAATTTGTTTTCAAATTATTAATATTTTAAAAAAATTTATTATTTTTTTTTTCATCGTGTCAACAGAAGTATTCCATTTTTGGACATTAAATATGGACCACTCACAAAACGAATAAAATAAAATAAGTTCCGAAATTCAACCAATAAAAAGAAAGATTGAGATCTGCTTCAGATTTTCCAATTCTCCACCGATATCAACAACTATTTTCCAAATAGTTAAAAAAAAAAAAAAAAAAAAAAAAAAGGTCAATTCTTATTGATTTGAACTTTTCGTGTGAAACAGTTCATAACCATATTGAAGTAAAAATTCATGTTTTGTAGAAATAGAGTCAAGTCGGGTCGAGATTTTAACTTTTTTTTTTTTTGGGGGGGGGGGGGGGAGAGGCTAATATATATAATACTTGCTAGACCATATAAGCAGGACAACTTTTTAAATTTTACGCCGACCGGAACATTAATTTATTTTGTACGAACTGGGTCCTTGAAATTTTTGCCCACGCAATTTTTAGGAGCTGGCCCAGCACGCGGGGACCTCTAATATATGTTATGAACTTGGCCCCCCTGTCGGGGATACAGTGCCCCCACGTCGGGCAAATTCTGGCGCCGCCCTTGATCGTGACCCACTTCTGACCACGGAGAAGAAGCAATCAATTAGAAGAGGTTGACAATTTGACAGGTCAGCAGAGAATTTCAGGTCTAGCAAATTTTTATATGGAAATTACACCATTTTGATTAGAATAAATTTTAAAAGTTGCCTAATTACGTAAAAGAGAAAATATTTTAAGCTTATAATCTAGTAAAGGGCAACCGGACTTACAAGTTGAAAAAAAAAAGAATTCTGAAATTTTGAAATTTGAATGAATAAACAGAGTAGCTATTTTTCCCATAGAATAACATGGAATCGCCAATGCTTCTTTCCGTCGAAATAAATCCCCTTAAGGAGGGCGCTCCTTATCTATAGGTCTATTACTACATTTTCAGTTCGCGTGTTCCGTCCTCACTGAGGGCTTTCCTTTTTTTATGGTTTTGTTTTGATCTTTATTAAGTCAATTAATAAAGATTCGTTATTCTTTATTATTATTTTCTTTGTAATTATTTTATTATCGATTAGATAAATAAATTTAATTAAATTATAATTATAATTAAGTTTTTAAAAATTTAATTTAATTTGTATTAATAAATTTAATTTATTTTGCATTAATAAATTTAATACCATTAATAAACTTTATTTGTAAGTATAATTTGATTTTAAATAAATTTTGAAAATTAGATTTAAAAAAATCATTTGTCTATTTTATAATAATTAAATTTTTATTAAAATTACAATAATAAATCTCCTAAACTTATATATATTTGGAACTTGAGTAATAGTTGAATATGAAATTTGCAGAAATATTTTATTGAAGTTTTTAAAATTACGTTATATATATTAATATATAATTCAAATTTAATTACTATGTTAAAATTATGTTAATTTTACTATATTATATGTATTATATTATACTTATGAAAAAATATATTTATAAAATTAGCAGAATTAATTTATTAAAGTAAAGCATTTATTAATTTTTTTTTTGTTGTTTTATAATTTTCTATTGTAATCATCATACTGTTATGAAATTATAATTTAAAATTCTAATCACTTATAAACTATTTTTTAAGTAATTAAAATGAATAGTCATTAAATTTAACAACTCATTAAATACTTCTAAATTTTCATATGAAATATTTTTATGAAAGAACTTCAGTAACATATAAATAGTAATTAGTAGAACGAATTTATTAAAGTATTCATCTTTAAAAATTTTACAGACGGTTTCAAATTAACGGATTCAGGAAGTCGATAAAATATAAATACGTGAAAAAAATTATATAAAATGACATCTAAAAGTTTCAATTGCTATTTAAAAGTATTTAACAGTATCGTATTGTTACATAATGCGTTCAACAGTAATGTTTCTTCTGCACAGGAAGTGCAAAAACAGAATTAGTAAAACAATGAGTAAAATTATTTCTATTTCTTTACTGATAAACTGAAATATCATTTATGTTCTTGGTTTCGCTAATAGCAAACTGTATGCACACATGGCAGACGAAAAGGAATGTCAAACGTTAAGATATTGCAAATTTTGGAATAATAGGATTTTATAAACATTTAATAGCTTTAATAATAATGTTTGTATTTTCATAAAACCATACATAAATAGTAATAAATAAAAGGTAACAGACTACTTGAATGTAAGGAAAAAGTTACTCAAAAAGGAAAAGGTTGATTGGACCAAAAAGGTTAACGATATCAAAAACAAACAGACCCTTCCCTAGAGATATCCAACAATATCAATTTCCAGACCCCTTCCCCTTTCCTACCTAAAGTGATAACGTAATGGATGCACAGCCCCAAAGCTGTAAATTACTTTTTTTTATATTTACTTTATTTCATTGCATGATATTAAGATAACGTGTTATTTAAAATCCTTTTATTTTTCACGAAAAAAATTAATTCTTTCTTTTAAATGAATATCTATTTTTCTTTAGATAAATAAAACTTTTGTTCATTTATTATATTATTTTCAAATTCCCCAAATACCATTCTTATTCCCTTTTTATAAAAGATAGAAAAGAGATTAATTTTAAGCTTTCAAATTTTAACGCCAATCCAATTAGAGTCGAACATTTATCCTGATATTCATATGAAAGAGAATAAAACGGAAGTAGCAGAGGTTGCATAACATAAAATTTTGAGAGAAATAAGCATTTTTATAAGAATAAAGAAAATGCAGAAACTATTGTTACACAAAATTATGAAAGATAAAGCGGGAAACTTAAAATAATAATAATAATAATATTATTACTTACTTTGGAGGACATAATATAAATAAAGTTCCATGTTCAATACAACGATGCCTGCAGTGCTGTCTTATATTTATGTATAACTAACTATCCAGGCCAGAAGAGAGTGAGCAATTTCTCATTTCACACTGGCCAAACTTTTGGACAAAGATACCGGTTGGGTTATTGTTTGCGATTATATTAGAACACATTACGAAATTTTATTTTAGAAGCGTTTTTCAATAATTAAACAAAAGCTAGCCCGTAAGAATAGAAGAAAATAATTCGTGGAGCAATGATAGATTTAAATAGAATAAATAAAAACTGAAAATGATCTAAAGACAAGAAAAAAAATGCAATCATAATCTAAAAAAATGACGTTAAATGTGATGGACAGGATGTATTAGAACAATTGCATGGGCGAATTGAATCAAAAGCTTTCCTCTAAGTAGAAAAGATAAATGAATTGGCGTCTGATTTAAATATTATAATTTTGAATACTGAAACTGGAAAGCAAATAAATGTATCTACTTCGTGCAGAAGAAGAATAATTCATTAATAATACAGAATAATATGTTTATTACTGGACTGACGTTAAAATTTAACAGTTGCATATTATTCTCATTTTCATAAAAGGGAAGTGAACGAACACTAGTTTACACGGTTTTTATACCCCAGCTGAAAGTTGTTAATTTATTGTTTATTTAAGTAGAGTTATTCAGAAAAAATAATAAAAAAATTCTGTCACGTCTGGTTTAAGAAATATTTATTTACTTAACTGGATTACATAATTTTGGTATTGATATTAAAAAAAATCAAAAAAGACTATTTTTTCCACCTTTTTATAGTTATTTGGATCAGTTTCTCTTATAATGTATCAATAGTAATCCCCTAAAATGTTTTCATCCCAAAATCCCTGGTGTCGTTCTTCAAAAACCTTTAAATCTTGGTGAAAACGTTCCCCTTGTTCGTCATTCATACTTCCCAAGCTTTCAGGGAAAAAACTCAGAATGCAGGAAATGAATCTTTAATGGCATGTTTACTCCCATCTGTTGAAAATTTTTCAATAAATGGGTAGCAATTTCTTTGTAATTTTCATATTTTATTTCCCAAAAATTCTTCCACAACCATTTTGAATGACTTCCAAGCAGATTTTTCATTAACAGATAAAAAGCTTTCAAACTGAGAATCTTTCTTCTGTGGGCCAACAAATATCCCTTCTTTCATTTTTGCCTCTGTAATGCTTGGAAAGATTTTTTGTAAATACCGGAAAGCATCACTGTTTTTCTCAAGCGCCTTCACAAACTTTTTCATGAGTCCCAATTTGATGTGTAAAGGGGGTAGAGTAATGTTATTTCTATCTACCAATAGCTCGTGTTTGATGTTCATTTTTTCCCAGAATATACTCGCTCCAAATTGGCCATTCTTTTCTTACATAATGATATTGTTTTGCTCTGCTGTCCAACAAACAAAGGAAACAAAAGTATTTTGTGTAACTATCCTGTAATCCCAATAACAAACCGATGACTTTGAGGTCGTCACACACTTTCCATTGGTGTCCTTTATACTTTATTAAATTAAAGAACACAGAGTTTCATAGCTACGAGTCCTATTGGTATAGATGGCTTCTTATTTCCATTATGTAATAAAACAGCTTTTAGACTTTATTTCGAAGAGTCTCGAATAAGCGCCACTCTGTTTTATCATAGCTTTGATTCATTGCTTCAAAAAGTCCCGGGATATCAGTGCAATAACAATATTTACCTTCTTTTTTAAAAAATTCTGAGTAAACTTTGCTTCTGTTTCTAGACAACGTAACTTTCGTGTTTGGTGTTAATAAGTTCCATTGCTGTAGGCGAGAACCAATAAGCTCTGCTTTAGATTTTGATCATTGTAAATATCTTATAAGATCATTTAATTCGGCTTGGTTAATTAAATGTGGAGTCTTTTCTTGAAGCGAGAACTCGCCAGAATCACTAGAAATCGTTTTGAATTCAACACCACGACATTGTCATCTCCTAGTATATTTACACTCGAATTACCGGGATAAACTGGACGTGGTAGATCTTTCGAGTGTAAAATGGGCTTAGTAACAGACGGAACTAGGGCATATATAATACTCGCCTTATTTTTTGTATTATATCTCACTGTCTTCCTAACACAAAAGTAACAATCATTTTCATGATTATTGGTGAACCAAATGGAAGGTGTACGTTTTCTCCTGATGACCATTGGAGTGAAATGATTCTACAGCTTTTGCAAAACACATGAAGCATCCACTTTTTACCTTGGTTTACAACAGGAAATCCAAAATAATGAAGATATGCACTTTTTAACGAATCTAGAATGGATCTTCTTCTTTTTTTGAAAATATAAACTGTCCACAAACATAGCAAAAACGATCAGAACTTTGTTTACACTTTCTACTCGACATTTAATTCAATCCGAAGCAAAATATTTGTTGTTTGAAGCGAACGAATGAACATTAAACTGTCGTCACCACGTTGAGTAGTTAAAAAAAAAACAATTGACCGCAGAAAGAAAATTGTGACGTGATAGAATATTTCTGCTGACACTTTTAGGTTTAAGGAAGGTAGACTAATACATTTATATACATTGTTTTCGGGGTATAAAAAAAAGTTGAAATTTGTAAACTAGTGGAATTATCTGGGATCTTATATGGTACATTGTTTAATGCTAAAGAGATTAATGTAACTAACGCAAATAGATAGTCATCTGAAAAAAAGAATTTTACATTATTGAAACAGAATATAATTATTTCACATTAAAACAATATTGACTATCCCTTTAACTAAAAAAAATGTGATAAAAAAACGTTTTCTATACTAATAAAAAAGTTACTGTTCGTGTTTCTGTGTATCTACAATAGCTAGAAAATCTACCGCACATAAAGTTCTGAAAATTTTAATGAGGATAGACGAACGCAAGTCCGAAAGTAAACAATTCCATATTTTTCTTTTTTCTTTGTTTGTTTGATGGGCTATCATAAAAACCCTTGTGAACATCGGAAAATATGACCATTGTCTCACCCAAATTCAAGTATTTCTGAAGGTGTTGAATGAGAGTAAGAAACAAGGGATTAAATTTCGGGTTTTGCTCTATTATTATTATTATTATTATTATTATTATTATTATTATATTATATATATTATCTTCATCCATTTACCGAATTACGAAAAAAGAAAAATTATCCACTTATTGATTGCACTTACCGATTTTTATATTAGTATTTTTTAACAAACAAAGACACTGCTAGAAAGCAGTGTCTTTGTTTGTTAAAAAATACTAATATGAAAAAATTAAAAAGTTTGATTTCGTGGTTCTACTTCAAAAATTGTTTTTGTAAATACATTCACGGATTCGCGAGAAAATTTTTCCCCAGATATATCTTCTGAGATATCATTCCAATATCTATTCGCGTTTGTTTTCATTTCCATTTTTTCTTCAATTCTAGATTTCCATCTCGTTTGCCGATAAAAATATTAAAAAATTAAACCATATTACTCCCTATATTCTTCCAGATCTAACGTATGGTCAGTTTGCAAATATATTAATATTTTTTTATTTCCAAAAATTTGAAGAAGTTGTCGAGTTGCGGATTTTTCAGATTTCTTTTTTTCTAAAAAGGAAGTTATTGTTTCCCCTTTTAATTTTGCTTTGAAACATTTTCGGAGAGTTTTTTGCTTCTGCTAATGTGCGGGGAAATCACTGAGAGATATAACTTCTCCATTTAAATCTGCGAGAAGAAGTTCAATATTATTTATATATTCTGACGAATTTTTAACTAAAATAGAAAGTTTAACCTCTTCAGACCTGAGAATAAAATAACTCTACAAATGTATATTTATGGCTTTTACAAAATCGAAATGACATCATAGGTGACAGAAAGAGTCATTTTTATGAAATCAGTACTTTAGGGGTTTGATAATTTTGGTTTACAAATATAGATATAAAAGTACTAATCCCCTTAAAACATCAGTTTAACTATCAGTAATGTAAATTTTCGCAATAACAAAATAAAGATCTTTAAACAAGTAAATGATCTGCAAATCCTCAAAATTTTTTATAGTAAAGCATTTAAGTTAAATAATCATGAATATTTCTTACTTTCTTGGCCACAGTGTTTTGAAGGTATTTTCAAAACTCGGATGAAAATAATATTTATTTTATGAGGTAATATTCATCAGTGCTGATATTTATTGGTTTTGTTTTAAAATCAAAAAACATTCAGCTGCATAGAAGTAAAGCAGAAATGCAAAAAATTCGAACAGTTTAATTTTTATGAGGAAAAGAATGAAGGTACACATTTGTGTACCTCAGGTCTGAAGAGGTTAATACATTTAAATATTAGACCCTATAACTATGCCCCTTAATCCATTTCAATAAAATTCTCTTAGAAAATAAAAAATCGCACAAATCCAAGGTTCGTTCGCAAAACCGTACCAGAATTTAAATCTGGGAAAAGTTCAATATACTTTAGAAATAAATATTAGACCCTATAACTAGGTCCAATAATCTGTTTCAATAAATTTCCATTGGAAAACATAAAATCGGACAAATACAAGGTCCGTTTGCAAAACCAGACGATAGCGTGTGTAATACGTGTTGCCGAAGTCCCGCTTGTTGGCCCATTCGTTTGTATATATTTTTGTTTAAAAGCACAACGTTACAAAAATTAGAGAGTGTACGCTACAAATTCACCAATATGGAATTTGGTTGAACAGATTTTCGTCTAAAAATATATAATCAAAACCAACCGGATCGTGTGTAGCACGTACGGTGCACAGTGACAAAGGCAGTGAAACTCCCAACTTTAGGTACGTTTGAATGGATTTTAATTTTAAAGTATAAAATTAAACAAATATGACAGTTAATGCTGCCAAAGGCATTGCATTTCCAACATTAGTGTCGTTTGTTTAAAAATATAAAATTTTTCAACTTTTATTTTAGATATGGGACCGTCCACTGTTATTCTTGTGATCACCAGAGAAAATTTTCATAAATACTTCCAATTTTCTTTATTACAAAATATATTTATGATAAATTTGATGCAAACATTTGAAAATACGCATGCTCTACTCACATAAACCACATGCAATTTATAACAAAAAGCATTTCACTTGTCTAGATAATTGTTATTAACTATTGTTATTCTTATGACCACAAAAAAAGTGTAATATCCAAAAATTGTGTTTGACACAGAAGTCCTGTGAATAATATAATTATATAGAAATAAAATTTACATAAAACAGCAGATTAATTGTATCTTTTAAAAAAACTTAATCATTAACCCTTAAATGCATAGGATAGAACGCGTTCCAAAAAATGCGCAAGTCAAAAAATCAGAATTCATACCAGAAAAATCTAAATAGTAAATTTTTCTTTGTTTATTTACGATGGTCTGTCATTAAGTAAAGTGAAAATTGTTCTTTTAAATTTCTAGTGAGAATACGGAATATGTGAATAAAACCCCCAATAAATCGGGAACACTTATGGTATCGAAAATGATACAATATGCATTTAAGGGTTAAATTCATCTGGTAACACATGAATTAGTTACATTTGATTTTGCAAAATGTTGTTACTCTTGTGATAGTTTGTCCATAAAGAAATTTTAGCAATATTCATTTTAAATGCTAAACAAAACCCATTAAATTATATTCTGATAAATTTATTTTTCAAGCAGAACTACTTTTTATGCTGATTAAAATTTAAAATGGCATGTATGTAAAGAATGTAAGAAATTATAAAATTAGCGTTCGTAAAGTCTTCTAGATTTTATCAATCTGGGACCATTAATGTCAACGACAGTTTGATTTTTTTTTCTTTTTGTATAAAATAATGTGGTTAATAGATTCAAACTTGAGAATTTCTTTTAAATTTTTTGACTCTAAGTACTTTATTTGATAATCATCATCTACTAAAAACACGAAACTTTAAATCATCATATTTTACTCATCATAATCACACAGCAATCTCGCATTTTTTCTACAAAACAGAATAAGTTATTATCTTTACTATCAAGAATATAATTTACAACTTCTTCTACATCATTATTTGTGAAACATAAATTCTTCGTATGAATCATGTTATATGCATGCTTTGTAGTGGATAGTGTCATTTTTTATGGCTTTAACAAATTGTACTTAATGAGTGCTCTTCGTTGTTGGTAGTTTCTCAATAATAATTGTTGTTAATGTTTTATTTCTTCCCCATATAGCAAGCACAAAGAGTATGCTTGCAAATTTTTCCATTAACAATTTTGACAAAGTTAGTGGCATTCCCTACAATTGCTTTTTTAAGACGAACTCTACTCCACACATTTCATTATATAACAGCACAAATTAAGTCTACAACGCCTTTACAAGAAACTTTTGAAAAAAAAATGTACAATTAAATTAATTGAAGAAGACTGATTTATTCTTGACAAAATTGCGAAGTTCTGTTTTTCTTTAAATTGGAAAGCACAATCGCAATAATAAAAGAAGGAAAAGAAAATTATATACAATTTTGGATAGTGCATGCCCTTCGTTGGAATTTTACGCAGGAAAGCATTTGCAGAAAATAGGGTATGAGTTAAATTGCCTAAATAAATAGCTTAAGAATTTAATTTTTCCAACTGAGCCAAAACATTTACAAGCCGGATTCGAACCTAGATCCTTGACTTACATTGTCAATGCTCTACCGGCAATGTACAGTGGCGGTCAAAAGTTTCCGGCCAGAAAATTTTTTTCAGTTAATTTGTAAATATACCCATGTGAAGAGGAATCTCAAAGCGATACTTATACATTATATTGACATATTAGTTAGGAACTTACTTATAGAAGAACGTGTAAATATCAATAAATTTTATTGACAAAATAAATATAAAAGAAAAACGCATGTTCTCAAAAGTTTCCGGCCACTTGTCATTCTTTAGTTTTTTCTATCCATAAAGTGTTTTTTGGTTGTGTTTATGAATGAATCAACGCGTATAGCATAGTTTGAATTCAAATTTGAAAAGTTCAACAATTATTGTTCATAAATGAGTGATTAGTTTGTCGCTAAAAGGCCAATCTTCTCGAAATATTGCGGCTAAGTTATCGATCGGTAAAATCGACTGTAAACAATATTTACAAAATTATTTAAAGATGGTTATGGCTTTCAGGACTTTCAGAGGTCCGGGAGACCCGGAAAATTACTATTCCTGAGGACAGAATTATCAGGAGAAAAACCATCGATTAATCCGCGTGAAAATTCCGTTGCAATATACTGCGATTTACGGAATGAAAATATTGCTGATATAAGTTAGTGTACCGTGTTATGATGCTGACGTGATACAGAACTTTATGGAAGAGTCGGTGTTAAAAAATGTTCAGAGGTAAAAAAAATACCGACGTACCCTACTTTGATTTTCCAAGGAACACAAAGTCTGGTCAAGTGAAAACTGGAAAAAAGTTCTATTTTTCCATCAATCGAATTAGAAACAGTTTTGGAAGTGATGGCAGACACAACGTCCGATGACCCAACAACAAAAGATATGATTCGACCTATGTTATTCCTACAATGAAGCATGGCGGAGGAAACGTTATGCCGTGAGGAGTATTTTCCTCAAAAAGTGTCGGTCCGTTATTTGAAATCCACAGCCAGGTGAATTATACAATGTATAAAGATATCTTTCAAGACTATGTTCTGCCTCATTAGAGAAAAAAATCTGGCCGCATCTATTTTTCTTAACATGATAACGACATAAATAATGTTTGTAAACCTCGATAAGCAATGGTTTTCGCACAAAAAATTTCGTTTTTGAAATGATCAGCCCAAGCGCCCAGCATGAATCCAAGAGAAAATCTTTGAAAAGAAGTTGACAAAAGTCTGCGGAACTATAAATATTCCAACTCAGTCGAAATTTAGCCAAAATTGCAAGAAATGTGGGAAAAATGTACCATAGCCTATCTTTAACCGTTGATTGTATGAATGTCACGTTGCTGCGTCGCAGTACTTATTGCTAAAGCTAATAAAATAGTAATACGATAAAATACTAATCGTAAATATTGTTGATCACTGTAATTTTCTATTACAATACCACTTTTTTACAAACTTGTGAAGGTGGCCGGAAACTTTTGAGAACATGCGTTTTCCTTTATACTTAATTTTGTCAGTTAAATTTATTGATATTTACATGTTCTTCTATAAGTAAGTTCCTAACTATTATGTCAATAAAATGTATAAATATCACTTTGAGATTGCTCTTCATATGGGTATATTTACAAATTAACTGAAAAATTTTGCTGGCCGGAAACTTTTGACCGCCACTGTAAGTCAAGGATCTGGGTTCGAGTCCTGGCTTGGCCATTTTTTCGCTCATTTATAAAAGTAAAATTCGTATTAAAACTTTACCAATCAGTATGATAGTGTTAGGAATAATCGTAAATAGCATAAGATTTTACTTTATGGCACCATACTAAATAAGAACTGAAAATACAGTCGCTTATGGTTTTGAATAAGGGCGAAACATTTCGTACCAAAATTTTATCTTGGCGTAAAAATGTGTAGTTTTAGGATATAGTTATGCCATAAGAGTTATAAGAATCTCTGTAGATCATACAGCAGAATTTAGTAAAGGAAGCTTTATAAGAACTTCAAAATATCTCACCATGTGCTTCAAACCCAAAGAAAGCACACAAAAATAACACGGCTTGAGTTGTTTTAATCAGTCTTTCGTATCTCGTTATGATTATTTAATAATATTAAGTAACAATGAAAATCCATTCTTTAAAAAAAACAAGTAAAGATATTTTAATATCTTTAAAATATACAAATTATTCTTAATTATGGCTAAAACTATTTCAAGAACTGTCGTAATAACGGAGTAAACAACTAAACTTTAAGCATCGTGTTTGTTTCGATTGTAACGCAGTTTTATGTCAAATCATGGACAAAAGTGTTACATGTTACTCTTGAAACAACATCCTAGATCCTATTTCGTGTGTAAAAATATTTCGTGTAAAATCCATCTTATAGCTCCAAATCAGAATATTATAAGTTTTGGATAAACATTTTAAGTAGTTTTTATAAAATTAAAACTTTTATATGTTTTCCGTTACTCTTAGAACATTTAACTATCAACTATTAATTAAAGTTTAAATTGCATTTAATAGCTTAGCTAATAACTTTTACCTTAGCTAGTAACTATGTAGATCTGACAAATACTGTAATAACTTGTTATTTTTCAATGCATAATAATTTTATTTAAGAACAGATGTACAAAACCCATAAAACTGAATAAATGGACTTTTATTCCCAACTATAGATGGGTTTTAACCCCTTGAGGGGCAAAGCACTTCTGTTCCTAAAATGTTCAAATGATTGATTGACACCGGGATTCATGAACAAATTTATATGATTGTAAGTAAAAGCTGTTTTACACGTACATTGTATAAAAAAACAATACTTAACACTAAAATTCCGGTGCCAATGTGGCTTAAGGGAATTAAAATTAAGTGGTATATATAATATACCGGTGCCCTTCAAGGGGTTAAAACTGTCAGTTACCCGCTCATTTTCGGCATATACTTATTATACATGAAATTAAAAATTATAAATCCATAAACAACAACTTTTTAGCTTTAAAATGATGCATCACACATATATTTCCGTTAAAAAAAATTAACGAAAAATTTTCTTCTGTGGTGGACGTTCCCAGATATTTAAAGTCATGATTGGAAGGAAGCCCAGTCAAAACAGCCCGGTCAAAGCTACCTGGTCAACTAGTGACGTATATTAAGTTTATAACATAAATGATTCTTTATATATATATCGTTATCAATCAGATGGTACAGATCAGGTTTAATGAAATTGCATTCCACTGAATAAAAACAATAAGAAAGAAAATGTATGCAATAAGAAAAGATTATGAAATTTGAATAGAAGATTTACTCTTTCAAACACTTCCAAAATACCATAACAAAGCTTATTTATAAGGTAAAAAAGGGTATTTAAATGAACAATTTAGGAAGTCATAATACAGCAGTAACAATCAAAAAAGTAGAATTTAATGCCCTTAGCCGATAATATATTTGAATTGTTTTGATTATCCGTCTATATGATCTACAGATTTGACACATTCTCTTAGTTCGCAGAAATTCAATTCAAATATAAAACATATTATATATATTTGGATTTTTTATTGTTCTTATATGGTCACTTGAAATATTTTATCCAGTCTTGTACGTGATCTACAGATTTTTATATACATCACACATTATTAATTTGAAATTAATTCAGTTGGGAAAAGCATAATACAATTAACCGCACCTGGAAAGCGCAGTTACAGTGGTTATCACCTAGAGAAAGCACTGTAATCGGATTATTTGAGTGTCCCTGTCAGTGAACAAATAAGTGCTATACTCTCCATGCTCAGTAAGCCTTTTATAGTGCATCTTAATAATGCACATTATTTTCATTGTATTTCCAACTGTTTAATATATTTTTTTTAATGCCGCAAATGATTTTCCTCACAAACAATAATTGAACGATTTTTTTTCTCTTGTATGCCTATTACAATATATGTTAAAAGCCGTGCATTCTATGTTCTACAGAAGGAATTTTGTATTGCACTGCAATAATGGATATCATTTTCAATTTGTTTGAAATAGTGTAATTTTGTCAAAGTACACTACAAATGCTTTTTCCTCATAGGTCATAATGCAAAGAAATTATTTTGTGTGTCCTTATAAACGATTTAATATCAAGTTGCTACAATTTTGACTTTCATGTATGTTGAACAAGAGAGTGTTTACATGAGAATTGATGGCATGTAGAAAACCTTTATTCCAGGTTGAGAAGACTGTTTAATACACTATAGAAACTACTCGAAAAAGTTTCCGAATATCAATGGCACCAAAAGAAACTTTGTTTTTATACATTCTTCTTTAAACAAAGAAAATAGATTAGTTTCTGGAGTTTCAAAAGATAAAGAACGTCTTTCAGAATCATAGGAACTCCAAAGAAGTTAATATGTATTTTCGTCCATGATTGTGCTTTATTTTCGCCGATTTAGAAATATTTGTCGTTTTTACAGTGTGAGGAAGTATCTAAATATATAATATACATAATCTTATTTTATACGTTTATATTCTAGTTGTCTAACTTATTCCAAAAAGGCCGTCTAACATATATTAAGGCCAAGTAGAGTGATGAGGGGCGAAGCCTTTGACATTTTCATGCTATTAAAAAAAAAAAAAAAAAAAAAAAAAAAATTATATGGCTATACATAACGCGCCAGCTAAAAGACAAATTTCAACGATTTGAAAAAAAAAATCTACTTAAAAATTATGCATTAGGATTTTAAAAATATAATTAACATACATGTAAGTAATTATTATAGAACCAAATGTTCTTTCGAAATTAATAATTTCTAAAAATTAACTTAAATAAAACATATGTTTTCCAAAAATTGGATTAAAATTAATTTATATCAAGTTCATACTTACAAGGGGACCACCAGACATGGTGCTCACAGATTTTGATGATTTCAAAGTATGTTGTAGGGGTCATACCACTAATTATTCTGGTGAAAGGGTTCCTTCAAATGGACCTTGGTTTTTGAGAAATTGGGGGGGGGGGGTCAAAGTTCAGCGTATATTTCAAATACTTATTAGTACCAACGCTGCATGTCAATTCATGGCGTCGTGCCAAAGCAAGTGTCAGTGAATCGAAAGGTTGTGAGTTCGAATCCATCCTCGGCTTCTTTTTTCTTTTTTACTTGTATTTATATTTTTTACACTGGTGTCCAAAAGTTAAGCATAATTGGTAATTAAGTAATGAAAGAAATATAAATCGAAATGTGGTGAAACTCCAGGCGTGTACACTAAATAGTACGCGTCATATATTTTCGCGAAGAGTTTTCCCCGAAATCGAACAGGGGACCGTCAACAAATTGAAAAAGAACGAAGATCTTTTGGACAACCCTGTCAAAACTAATGAAGCAAAAGCGTTCAAACTGCACATTATGATTAAGTGGCTTATTGTAATGTACTGTGTTTATTTTTATAAGGATAGCATGTATACTCGTAGAGAAATTAAGGTTTTATAAAAACAGTCCTAAGTTTTTTGCTTATAATTTGCAGAGTTCTTAATATAAAATAAAGTTCTTTTCTGAAAATATGACAAACATCATGGTACACAATACCCTGTCATCAGAATTTAAAAATAATAAAAATTGTATGACAAATGAGCAGGTTTACTAAATAATTTTTTACTGCGCATGCGTGGACGCTATTAAAATTTCATTTGCATATTATGTTAGTTAAATGTGTAGAGCAACTTTTGTGGAAGTCTCAAAAACATAGCTTAAAAATTCTGAAAATTATCGTTGATAGAATGAGATCAAAATATTTTATTCCCTAATGAAGCAAAAAGATGAGGGGCTGTATCCATATTCCATTGTTTAGTGCCTACACAATATTGCACGTACAACTGTATTTGGATAAAACCCCTGATATTTTGCTTCCTTTTAGGAAAAACGGATTTTGAATTGATTCTATAAACGATCGTTTTCAGAATTTTCAAGCTATGTTTTTGAAACTTTTACAGAAGTTGCTCTATACATTTAGCTAACACAATATGCAAATGAAATTTTGATATCGTTGACGCATGCGCAGTGAAAAATTATTTAGTAAACCTACTCATTTTTCATACAATTTTTATTATTTTTAAATTCTGATGACAGGGTATTGTGTACAATGATGTTTGTTATATTTTCAAAAAAGAACATTATTTTATATTAAGAACTCTGCAAATTATAAGCAAAAAAACTTAGGACTGTTTTTATAAAAACCTTAATTTCTCTACGAGTATGAATGCTATCCTTATAAAAATAAACACAGTAGATTACAATAAGCCACTTAATCATAATGTGCAGTTTGAACGCTTTTTCTACATTAGTTTTGACAGGGTTATCCAAAATATCTTCGTTCTTTTTCAATTTGTTGACGGTCCCCTGTTCGATTTCGGGGAAAACTCTTCGCGAAAATATATGACGCGTACTATTTTGTTTACACACCTGGAGTTTCACCACATTTCGATTTATATTTCTTTCATTACTTACTTAATTACCAATTATGCTTAACTTTTGGACACCAGTGTACATGTTACAAATTTTAAGCAGAATTGGGAATTCTACAGCTTTGAACCTTTTGATATTTTCTGAAGGGGACAGTTTACTTTTTCAATGTGTTATTATTACTATTATTTCAAGAAATATGGCTCAGTTGGTGAACTGACTGCAGTTCGGGGTTCAACTAAAAGTACAATTTGCAACAAATAATTAAATAAAAATTGGTATTTAAAATTTTGAAAAAGTATAAGAAAATTTTAATATTTTAAAATCTCCACAATTTTAAATAATAATATTTTTAGATTAATCAATCACTTTTTTTTTTCAAATGTGTATTACACAATACTGTGCATGAATTTTTAGATAATGTAATGCTACATTTAATGTATATTTTTATTTGATATAAGTTGTGCAAAGTGGTGAAGTCTAACATCTTCATATATACTTTTATTAATAACAATTATAATAATAATAACGTTAAGTCTAATTTATGCGCATATTCAACACATATATAACAATTAAATTGTACAAAACATTTTAAATATCTGTATCAAATACAAAAAAAGCCTTAACATTTTTAAAACATGAAAGCGAAGTAAATATAAATATAGAGGAAAAAAAAGTTTAAATTTATCATTAGTGTGGGAATTCCGTTAGGTGTATTAACAAAATTTAAAACATGTCAAGATATGATTGTCGTATGAATGAAAAAGAGGTTTTAAAATATTCACAATTAAACAGGCTTTCATTTAATGTTTCAAAACAAAAATCGATTTTTTGATCAATTTTGGGATAAACTGTCCCCTTAAGAAATTAAGTTTACGTTTATCAACTTTTAGAGAAAGTCAGTATTTTTTACCGAAATTTTTAATCTAAACGCAAATCCGATTTAATTTATGTGAAACTTCATTTTTTAAAACTTCCATAATTATATTCCTTGAATACTTAATTCGTTATAAATATATTTAAAAATACATTAAAAGATAAAAAAAAAAATGTTTAATCATTTTTTGTATAAGTGCAAATATATGATCAATAAAAAGAAATCTTTATATGACGGAGGAAAGGAAAGCAGACGAGAAAAGAAAAAAAAATAGTATTTTTATATTATCGTAAATTTTATTAACAGACAATTTTTGCACTCTAATTGAATTATGGAAAGAGTGTTTTGATTTGCAATAAAAATAAATGTAATCTGTCATTTCTTATTTGTGCAAACAATAAATTTTGTTGAGATTGAACTTGTGAGATAAATGTGTTTACAGAAAATTGAAAATTGAAAATTTGGATAGCTGGTAACAACTAGCATTTTAGCATTACCGTGTTAATATTATATTACTCTTTCGAACATATGCATTACTTGAATTATCTAATCCTATAAACGTTTAAGAAATTTCACGCGAAAATTATTTTGTATTATTTATACAAAAAAGGATAAATTTGCATATAAAATAAAATAAAAAAGCGATAGAAAAAAGAAAAATCATTATTTCAGATTTGTGCATAAAGTAAAAAATATAGATAATATTTAAGAAAAAAAAAGTTCTAGGCTTAAATTAGTTTTGCTGTGTTATCAAAAGAAATATTAGTTTAAAAATTGCTGAAAAAAAATAAATTTTCATGAAAAAATTCAAAAATGTAAATGCAATTTATTAAGAAAATATAAAAGTTGTAGCAATTCCTTTAGTAATAAAAATACTTAAAATTTGTAACGTGTAAAAAATATAAATATAAGTAAGAAAGAAAATAGATGCCGAGGATGGATTCGAACTCACAACCTTTCGATTCACAAACACGTGCTTTAGCACGACGCCACGAGTTGACATTCTGATGTTGTATAATTAGGTATTTGAAATATACGCTGAACTTTGACCCCCCAATTTCTCAAAAACCAAGGTCCATTTGAAGGAACCCTTTCACCAGAATAATTAGTGGTATGACCCCCTACAACATATTTTGAAACCATCAAAATCTGTGAGTACCATGTCTGGTGGTCCCCTTGTTAGTTAATTTTAACAGAAGGGAAGCAGAACTGGAGTTATTGGACAGGAGTTTCCTAGGTGAGATTTTTACAGTATTCATTTTTGAAAATGATGACTTGTAGGCATGGACAGACAGGATTTTTTTTTAAACGGCAAATTCCAGCTCCTTTATACAGCTCTAGAATTAAGTTTCAAGTCACCAAAGCTTTATTATACGAATTTTTACATATAATCCCTAAAAATCGATAGTTTTTAATTCTAATTTTTAATAACCACATTAAACTTTATTGTAATTAAGCCGCTATTCAAATTCCCCAAGTCAGATCATATAAATTGGTTATTTTGTCTAATTTCACAACATCTTAATTTATAGGTCCAATCAATGCCATGACGAAATAATTCTTTTCCATACCAAAGTAGCACGCGTACCATAGATTCTCTGTCTCTGAATTAGGGCATTGTGAAATGTTTTATCAAAATATATCGCGAAATCGCTGTGCAAGACGTTATCAAGCATAATGATACAATATCCATTTCTCAATAAGCTTGGTCTATGCAAGTAATATTTTGACTGCAGAGTAGCCAAGTTAAAAAAAATCTACAAAAGACAATTAACAACTGCAGCATCTTTATATATGCTTTTTTATTTAAATTTCTGGATATACATTTACTATAACTGAAACAGTCTTAAAAATTAAATCTATATTAGATGATGATTGGGACATATTTAATAATGACTGTATCATTTCTCAAAGACAATAAAGGTAACATTTTTTTAAATTATATGAGTTGTGGACAAAGGAACAAAATTCTTTTTCTGATGAAATACATATCAAAAACTTAAGCCTGACCTTATGGAATATTTCATAATAAATCAAAAGTTAAATTATTTCACGAAATCTATAACTTTTAAAGCAAATTTTTTATCTCTTCACAATACACAGAACGTAATTTAAATTTAATTATTTATTAAAAAAAATTATTAAGTATCTAATAGCAATAATGAATGAAAAGGGAAATGAACCCTGAAAAAATAATCACTAACTCAAGCAAAGAGTTTTTACGCTGAGTTTCATGAGATATATAGCTCGTGTCTTTGGGGTACCATACATTAATTTAATTAATTTTCAGTTTTGCTACAAACTATTTTACTAGATATCTGCATTTCAGACGTTAAACAGCACTTTTTTAATGCTAAATTTATTAGAATTAATTATATGAATTTAGAGTTTTGTTCAAAATCGAAACTTTATAAAGTAATGCGTTACCAAAGTAATGACGAAAAAACAAGCAAATGTAGAAATATAAAATTTGTCGAATATTATTGCGAAAAGACAAAAGACTAAAAATCTTACAAGAGGAAGGGGAAATGGTCAGAGAAGAAGGGGTGAACATGGGGCTGATGTGAGCATTGCCATTTTTCATAAGTTATTATACAGGGTGTATCTAAACTACAGGGCAAAACTTTAAGGGGTGATAGTACACATAAAGCAAATAATATTAAATGGGAAACTAAGGGTCCCAAACGTCTTCCGAAGGAGATAGGCGTCATCAAAGTTTACGGTCAAAAATTTGAAATGATTATAAAAATCGGGAAAATTGATCGATTCGTTTGCGGTTTTCACTAAAACTATTCTTTATGTCAGTATTGTCAGAACCAACAACAATTGTTAACTGTTATTTTTTGTATATAATTAAATGCTTGCAAAAGATTAGATTTAAATTTTGAGCTCAAATTCTGAATCGTTGGGAGGGGCTAAGAAGCGCAAACTGAACTGTGTTCAGGAGTTGAAATGTTACCCTGGCCATCCTACGAACACAGTTCAATTTTTCGCTACTTAATTGCTCACAACGATTCAGATTTTGAGCTCAAAATTTAAGTATAAGCTTTTAAAACATTTATTTAGATTTAAAAAAAAGTGTTAAAAATAGTTGTTCGTCACTCTAAAGTTTAAGGCACCCTCTAGCAGATTTTTTTTTAATTTATCTTTAAAATTTATTTTCAAGAAAATATTGACCTAAAAATGGTTTTAAAGAAAACCGCAAACGAATCGACCAATTTTTCCGTTTTTTATAATCATTTGAAATTTGAACCTCCCCACCCCCATTGAACACAGTTCAGTTTGCACTACTTAACCACTCTCAACGATTCAGATTTTCAGCTCAAAATTTAAATTTATGTCTAAGCTTCTAAAAAAAATTAATGAGATACAAAAAATAAAGGTAAAAAATAGTTGTACGTTACTCCAAAGTCTAAAGCTCCCTCTATCGGTATTTTTGAAATTTATCTTTACAATTTATTTTCAAGACAATACTGACATAAAGAATAGTTTTAGTGAAAACCGCAAACGAATCGATCAATTTTCCCGTTTTTTAAAATCATTTTAAATTTTGGACCCTAGACTTTGTGGCGCCTATCTCCTTCGGAAGACGTTTGGGACCCTCAATTTCCCATTTAATATTATTTGTCTTGATGTGTTCTATCACCCATTAAAGTTTTGCCCAGTAGTTTAGATACACCCTGTATGTTTTTTTTTAATGACAAAGATGGCAACACTTGTAGACATGTGGTAAAATTTTTTTGAATCTCTTCTACCTTTTGTTTGTCTTTAGGTGTCAAAAAATGTTTGTTGATTTCAAAAGTAAAATTTCAGTTCCAACTTGCTAAGAAAATAACTTTATTTAGTTATTCATTTTTTTTTAATGTTTTAATGTATACTATTAATATTAATAAGTATTTTTGATTTTTAAAAAACTCTTCTAAAATTGAGGAATACTAATAATTTGTCATTTTAACTCTATTGGGATTGTGAGGTACTTGTGAACAGTTAAGTTGGGGCAGATATGAACAGTTCATAAGTTCCTCAATAACCATTCTGTGATTCTTTTCCTTTCAGTTAACTTCGTGAGAAATAATGTCAGCTCCAATATCTATATATATTTTTTTGAAATTGAACACATTTCCGTCATACAAAGTTGATTTTCATTGAAGCTTCTGCAAACATATCCGTCAGTAAATACATAAAAAAGCAACAAGCCCGTTTACGTTCAATTGTAATTTAAATAAATTTAATGTTTTCTAAAATGGAATAAGTGTCATGCATTATTTTATTTAGCGGTTTTAAAAACTATTTTTATGCATCGTTAATACAAAAATATTACTTTAAGCAATTTTGCAATTTTTTATATTTCATTTGTTCCAAATTTGCAGGTTTGGTTTATTTCCATGTCTAAAACAGCTACGTTATTTGATTATTTGAATACAGATATAATATTTTAGGAAAATAAAAATTTTAAACCTATAACTTCCGTAAAATGTCGATTATAAGCTTCACCCCCTCCCCTCTTTCAAAAACAAAAGAAATTAAATTAGGAGGAAGCTTATAATTGGAGAACACTTTTTATCCTTAATTTAGAGGTAAATAAGGCAAATATAAAGGTAAGAATCTTTCGCATTTTGACAGATTTCTGATAAATATTATACCCCCTCAGACAAAACCCCCTATGCAAAATTCAAATGTTTTAGTTAATTTTTTTAAGTATACACTCTAAAAAATAAATGTGTAAATTTACACACAAAAATGTGTAAATCGATGATACAAAAACGACATGTCTATATGTGTAAATTTGTGTGTAAATTGCCAAAATACACGCCTAATGTGTAAATTTCAAAATACACATTTTAATGTGTAATTTTATGATAAATCCAAATGTGTAAAAGTTATCTGATAACTCTTGAAATACACATTTTAATGTGTAAGTTACACTGAAATACACATATTTCTGTGCAATATTTTTACAAATGTATATATGTAAAATTCTGTTTTTACACATATTTTGTGTAATAGGAACATACACATAATCTTGTGTAATTTGCAAAATACGCATATTTTTGTGTTATATGCAGAATACGCAGATTTATGTGTTAATATTCTGTTCTTACACATATGTATGCGTAACATGCAAAACACACACTTTTGTGTAATATTTAAAATACACAGATTTTTGTATACAGAGATTTACCTTATGCTTTGACATGTAAATTGTAAAAAAAAAAGTTTTTATGATCACGGGACAAAATTGCATAAAGAACAAACTCATTTATACTTGGCACTTATTTTCTTTTAACTGACTTGCAAACAAGGCCACAAATCCCAATATGCTTAATTTACAAAAAATCAGGATAGCCTCAAATTATAATATGTTATCTTTCTGTTAGATTTGGTTTGAAGTCGGAAAATGATGCATTCATAGTTTATGAACAGGAATGTATAATTTGTATATAGACAGTGTGAAGACTGTCTTTTAAATTAAGTTAAAAGTTAAAGTTCTTTCACACAGTCTTACAAGTGTAACAGCTTGCGCTGTTTTCAATTTATTTAGAATTTTCGCTTTTCTGAAATTCATATTTCTCCGTATTCTGAAAATGGTATAATTTTATTTTGCATTTATGGCGGACAAAATGGGGTTTTTTTTCACTTGTTGCGGTGTGCGGAATAAAAATAAAACCGTACTTTTTTTTAAATGTTTTTTTAAATAAATTATTACAAACTTTTTTCGCGTGGGCTGCGCTAATTGTATTTTTGCACTCTCTTTGAAAGCTTTTGCTCACTTTAACTTCCAAAGTTATCATCACACATTTAAAGCTCCACAAATAGCTAGTCATTTTTAACCAAGAATGTTCAAGCAGAATTATCCTTTAATATAATTTTACTAAATGGGTGAAAAACGCGTCCAGGGCAGAATTCGAACCAGGGACTTTTAGCGTAAGCTGTCAGTCTGGCATTAGTTAGCTTTATTTAGTATATAATTCTAGTTCTTTGGCTGAATTGTGTCCGCCAGATTCATCCCCGATAGCTCATTTGGTAGAGCATTGGCAGCTCTCATAAAAAATCCCGCTTCAAACCTAGGCCAAAATATTTTTTAATTCTGTTAGAAAAATTACAGGTGATTTACTTACTAATTAAAATAGTGTATTAAAATTAATATAGAATTATTCTTTTATCAAACTGCGTGACATTTAACAGCAATATTTGTAAAAATTACTAAAGAAATATTTCTGATTAAATGTTAAAATCATAATCAACATGAAATCTATATATAAAAAAATATTCTCTTGCATTATACATACCACTTTTTGTAATCTTTAAATTATAAGGGTTATTGATTGACTGAATTGAAATATTACTGATTACTATTGACTGAGTGAAATTAATTACCATTTTAATATGCATTTTGAACGCTAAATCATGAATCATTATTTAATTACATAACAACTATAAAAAATCTTAAATATAAAAAAGAAAACAGATATTAAGTACTTATATTTTATGCATTTTAATTGTATGATATTAATTACTATAAATAATATATGCGATTATAATGCAGTAGACGTAGTTGATACAGATATGATGGACAAAGAAATTGGGGTTTACACCAAAGTTGCAGTTACGATGTCGCCAAAATCATCCTGAAATATATATATGCACGGTGACCACCCACTTGCATTTTTAAATATTTTGTTAAATATCTAGAAAAACACATGAGGAATTTCCTTACAACTCCAGGTGTGTGTAAACATAATAGCACAGGCCATATATTATCATGAACATTTTTTCCCGATCCTCCATAGGGGACCCGTCAATAAATTGAAAGAGAACGTATATCTTTTGGATAACCCTATCAAAACTAAGTAGCAAAACGCTCAAATTGTAGATTAAGTGGATTATTGTAATAAACTGTCTTCATTTTTTATGTGGATAACGTGTATACTCGTAGAGAAATTAAGATTTTAGTAGAAATAGTCTCAAATTTTGACAAGTTTTTTTACTTATAATTTGCAGAGTTCTGAATATAAAATAATGTACTTTTACGAAAATATGACAAAAAACATTGTGCACAATACTTTTTAATCAGAATTAATAATAAAAATTGTTTGAAAAATAAATAGGTTTACTGAATAATTTTTCACTGCGCATGCGTGAACGCTATAATGTATAATGTTTTTTGTCATATTTTCGTAAAAGTACATTATTTTATATCCAGAACTCTGTAAATTATACCAAGTAAAAAAACACGTCAATTTGAGACTATTTCTATTAAAATCTTAATTTCTCTACGAGTATACATGTTATCCACATAAAAATGAAGACAGTTTATTGCAATAATCCACTTAATCATAATCTATAGTTTGATGGCTTTTGCAACATTAGTTTTGACAGGGTAATCTAAAGGATATTCTTTCTTTTTCAATTTGTTGACAGTCCCCTATGGAGTTTGATGGAAAAATCTTCACGGAAATGTGTGACCTGTACTATTATATTTACGCACTTAGAGTTTCAGGATAGATAATTCATCGTGTATTTTTCTAGATATTTAACAAAATGTTTAAAATCGCAGTTGGCCTGTCACCTTTGAACATATCTTATATATGAGGACGTGAGTTTCAAAGCTGGCCTTATCCAGAAAATAAAAAAAAATATATCAGGAAATCGCGAAAAACCTGACTGCGTTCAATGGTTTTCATTGTAAAGCGTGGTTTTACAATAATAGAAATACACGATAAAACTATTTCTTTATACAGATTATAATGCTTTTTCGATGTAGGCTCATTAATATTAGAGATTGATTGTAATAATTCGATTTTTTTAATTTTGAAACTCACATTCTCATATATACATTCAAACATTTATTTTCCATAAACATTCTTATATAAGTAATATTTACGTCTTATGCCCTATATATTTATGCATCTATGTCATCGTATACATCTTATATACAAGTCATGTAGGTATGCTTCACATATGATGACTACAAACGAGCCATATATGTTATGAAACGTTAATTATAATATATATTATTATAAAGTCATATATGCTCTATAATTTGGCAATCCATCTTCAAGTGATCGATGCAACGTGCAACACATAAATACCTAAACAAGTTCAAACTACTTCGATTCTAAAATGTACAATGAGTTTAAATACTATTTGAAAAATAAAATAAAAATTTTAAAAAAAGTAGCAAATGTACCTATTTTCTTTTATGGGTATGAAGTAATCTTTTGACTTTTTCGATCTACTCGTATATTAACAATATTTCCACGGATACCAAATGATACTTTTTAAAATTTTTATTTTTGTTGTTTTTGAATGAAGTACGCTTAAAAAAGCCTTCAATGTATGAAAAATACTTTTTAATTATTTCAATCTAAAAATCACACACACATACATACACATACAAAAAAAAAAAAAAAGAATTGAAATTTGTTAAAAAGTGGGACTTTATATTGATAGAAATAGTGTTAAGAAAACTAGGGCATGTAAAAATGTGTAAACGTGTATTTTTAACCGACTTCAAAGAGGAGGTTATGATTTCGACCTGTATATATTTGTTGTTCACGCATAACTTTTACAAATATGAACCGATTTTGATAATTCTTTTTTTGTTTGAAAGCGTATGAGGCCCATGTGGTCCCATTCGAATTTCATAAAAATCTGATAATTAGAACTTTTTTAAAAATAAAAACTTTAAATTTCAAATTCATTTTTAACCCATTTTCGGCCAAAGGTTTGTATACGAAACATTTCGATAAATATTTTTTTTTAACACTCTGACACATTTTTTTTCAAGAATTTTATTTTTCTTCTATTTTTTAAGGCTTTTGAAGACATCCATAAAATATTAGTAATTCAATTGGAGTAAACACTTTCTCTTAAAAAATTTTCAAAATACGCTAGAGTTTTAATTTGAAACGCCTTTGACAAATTCGACTTTTTAAAAATATATTATTATTCCAATTGAAATGAATTATATGTTTTTAAAATAGATTAAAGTTGCAAATTCTGTATATGAAATAAGAATAAAACAAAAGTCATAAAAATATTATTCATATTCATATTATTCATTATAAGAAATAATATTTTATATTATTATATAAAATATTATTTCTTATATAAAATATTATTTTTCATGCACGAATCTTTTTTTGTGTCTTAATGTATGTAATTTAAGCATATTTCAATAAAAATAATGCTACATTTTATTAAATTTCTGTGCTTGGCCTAAAATGGGTTAAGCAATCGACCAATTAGAATTGTTCATTTTGCATGCTTTTATGTTACACTTATATAGGCACACGATCTTTTCACTGTTAAAAGTTTGAAGTTTTTGCTGCATCGTCACTCCACCGCTGTTATGGAATATCTCTATTTTGACTAATGAGAATTCACCATAATACAATGAAGTAATCATTTTCTATAAAAGCGATGGATTGACGATAAAGTAAAAGTTTCATATTTTTAACAGTGTTCAAAGTGCAAAATCCTAACTGGACGAGGGCCAGGAGATTCACATAAATTTTGCGCTGTTTGCGAAACGAGATTTATTAACAAGAAAATTTATTTAAAACATTGAAAAATTTGCTAAAATTCAGACTGCTGATTCGTTAATCTGGTTTCGCTAACAGCGTAAATTCTATCTGTATTCCGGACAAGTTCTCTTATGCAAGAAACCGGATATATAGCATCTACGGGATATAGTGTGGAAATCGGCTATCTCAGGGCGTGTTCAGAGCAACTTACAAAAGTAACCAATGTTACCGACCGATTGTAGGGCAGTACTAAAGCAAATTGTGGCATCAATGAAAACTATTCTGTTGAATTGTAGATGACGTCACACTTCGCTTTGATTTTCATTTCGTACTTGTCTACAATCGGTAAGTGGTCGGTAAGTAACCGGTAAGTTGTGCTGAACACGCCCTCTGTAACACTTAAAAAAAGCGCTAAAATGTTCTATTCTTTAAATGTGCAACAATGCTAATGTAATTTAAAGATAGAAGCGACATCTGCAGGACATTTTAAAAAAAAAAATGCAAGAAATATTGCTAGTCTAGATCAAGGCTAACTTATCATAATATCAAGGCTTGTCATTCGCCAAGTTTCCTTTGACTGCAGTACAGGGGGCGCTGAACTACATGATTTTCACGTTGGTAGCGCCATCTAATGTTAGAAACTGAAATGTTTTCCATTATTTCCTATGGGATTATTAGCAGTAGTATGCACCAGGTGGCATTACATACGAGACAAAGTCATATAATAAGTTGGCAATTATAGGGACAATTTCAACAATGGATTTTCTCCTGAATGCGAGGCCTTGATATTATGATAAGGGGGCCTTGGTCTAGATAATGTAACACGAAAATGCCGCAGATGTCGCTGTGATCGACACTTTGGAATTCAGTAGCATCGTTGCACATTAAAGGATACAAATTTTTAGCACTGCTTGCATTTAAAAAAATGGAGGATATTCCAAATCGGCGTTCGAGGCTATAAAAGTTCACGTGGTACCGCTAATTTACCCAAAGAACTTCTAACTGATAAGCAGGGAGACTGCTACTGCTTTCTCTATGAACTGTTTCATTGGCTGGTGGGGATTTACAGTGCATCTAACGAAACTTTCTCTTCTTTACGCTAGAAACTTTTGCCTTGACCACGTGATCAAAACTTAAATGGAATATCCTCCATTGAACTCTGCTGCATTGTCACTCCATCGGTTTTATAGGAAACGATTACTTCGCTCTATTATGGAGCATTCTCATTGGTCAAAGCAAAGAAATTCTATAAAAGCGATGGAGTAACGATGCAGATTTGGTTACCGGATTAGACACCAGAATGATTTCAGATTTTGTTCATGTAGGATTCCTCGATGTGAATATGACTACACATGGAGCACAGTATACGATTGATTGAAAAGATTCTGGACAAAAATGAGTCATCAAGGGGGTCCTTGTGGCCGAGTGATTACGACACCACGCTGCTAATCTCTTGAGAGCGTAGGAGATTGTGGGTTTGAATCCCACTGGCTCCGTTGCACACACTCTTTATGTGTAGCTCCCAGCTGTACTTTTCTTGTGTCGTAATATTTCCTCGTTCTATCTTGTCCTTGTATGTCCACGAATTTGTAAAATAATATGGATTATGTATTTATGTCTGTGTAGAAACAAAGGATCATTCGGCGTACAATCGAATTCTACCAGGAAATCATCATCAAATTTTATAATAGAAAATGCCTAGCATTGCGATACATTGTTAAAAATTTAACTTTTGCTGCATCGTCACTCCATCCCTTTTATGGAATATCTCATACATACACTGTAAAAAATTTTACCTTTTTGCTGCATCGTCACTCCCCCACTTTTATAAAATATTTGTCTTTTAACTCATGAGAATGCTCCATGATAGGCTGAAATAATCGTTTTCCATAAAAGCGGTGGAGTGAGTTTCAAATTTTTAACAGTTTAGTTGGAACAAAAGCGTCCGTGAAAAAAGTATTTGGGCATCGAATGCTGTCACTCTCTTATAGATGTAGAGAAGTACAGGTTATAATTTTCGGATTTCTCGTCGAATCATCACCGCTCATTTCCGATGCCTTTACTGCATTTATAGGAATTAGAATGTTGTTGTTTATCTATTGAACCATTGAGCGATTTTTGTTAAAATCTTTCTTTTTGCTTTTTCTGACTGAAGGGGGAGTACTTTTGACTACACTAGAAAAGCATTTTACTATTCATTGATACATGGAGTCATTTTGCTGTTTACTCACATATGGAAGCGCTTTGCCGCGCGCTTATGTGTAAGGACACTTTACTTGAGGCATTGTCACCTTTCGATAACCACTTCCGATGTCCGTACGATTAGATGTTGACTTTAAGATTTCATGAATGCGGTAGCTTTTCGTCGTGCCAGATCTGAAGAAGTTACCACATCCAGAAAACCTAAAGATTCACAACAATACTAACCGATATTGTAAGTGTCTTTTGAAAAGTTGGCAATCAAATAGTGACAAATAAAGCGAATACATCAGAACTCAACAAAGTGCGTTCATTAGTAATGCGTTGCAAAGAGTCATCATATGTCAGTACACATAATTATGTATTACGGTATAAATAACTAAAAATTAGGAAATAAATTTAACTTTTTCAAAAAAATGTATAACCGACTCCAAAAAAGTGCTAAAAAGAATTAAATAATTCTATAAAATTCTCTAATGACAAATCGTTATCCAATAACCACACATTGACTATCATGTACCGGTATAAAACGGTTAAATTTAATATATAGAATTTAATGGCCACCAAACATAGATTTTCCAGAGAATATTTTTTACAAGAGATTAATTTACATATTTTTGATTTAATTTTTGAATATATACATATAAAAAGTAAGGAATTACTTTTTGAAGTTGGTGCCAAACTATCTTAAGTATAGTAAGAATTGTGGATATATTATGTCTAGTACCATAAATAAAGTGGGGAAATCATTATCGATTATGATTGTTTGGCACCAACTTCAAAAAGTAATTCATTACTTTTTATATGTATATAGTCAAAAAATAAATCAAATATATGTAAATTAATTTCTTGTAAAAAATATTCTCTGGAAAATCTATGTTTGGTGGACATTAAATTCTATATATTAAATTTAATCGTTTTATACCGGTACATGATAGTCAGTGTGTGGTTATTGGATAACGATTTGTCATTAGAGAATTTTATAGAATTATTTAATTCTTTTTAGCGCTTTTTTGGAGTCGGTTATACATTTTTTTGAAAAAGTTAAATTTATTTCCTAATTATATCAATTATTGTGATAAACAAGCTGAAACATAATTATTTCAAGTGCTATTCGATGTTGAAATTGCAAATATTTATTGGAGTGTTAAAAGGAATCATGTTAGAAATGTATAAAATAAATAAATAAATAAAAATATTGATATTTTTTCATTTTTAAAGTAAACAAAAATTTACATACTTCACATCAACTTCATCATTTTTCAAATACAAAATTGTAAAGCATACGAACTTACCTTTGTAAAAAATCTCCTTTTTAGCTATTTCCCATCATATTACAAAATCTGCAAAGTTCATTTTACAATAACTATGAAAAACTAATCAAATAAGAAATAAAACTTTGATATGAAAATTTATCTCAGTATCGCTGCATGTTGACAATTCTAAAAACATTTAGGCTGACAACTGCTATGTTTGAAGATAGCAACAATAAATATAATCATTTTTTTTTTTTTTTTTTTTTAAGCTGACAATAAAAGTAACATTGATTCTCATTGTATGAGTAACTTTCACTTTTTGGGATATTGCAGATATACAACGTGGTGATATAAAAGATTAATTCATTTTACATAAAAGTTTACAAGCAGTAAAAAAAAAAAAAAAAAAAAAAAAATGTTAAAAACATTTTTATTATTATTAAGAAAATAACTTTAATAATAGATTGCCGAAATTACATTTTTTATTTGTGAAATTATACATTTAAACCAAAAAACTCTTAATGTATGATAAAAATGAACAACGATCGTTAATTGTTTATTTAACATAGCACCGCATCTACTCTATTTCGCCTATAATGTGCAATTTTTAATTCGTTTTAAGTTAGTATGTATTTGGTTTGCTGGATGTTTAATGACAGAGTCACTATAAAACTAATGCTATCATAAATAGTACAATGGGTTACAATCTACTACGCAGTTCTTAAAATGAAATGTGGTGAAAATTTTATTTGTATAAATTTATTAAAAAAGCAGATAATGTTTTTATGTGACCCAATAAGAAAAGAATAGTTAATACAATATCAAATGATTAACTAATTTTCTAAAGTCAGGCATGAGAGTGTTCCGACCCAAATGACCGATTACTACCAATAAATTTTTAAAGTATACTTTGGTTTATAGCTTCTCAGAAATTCTGTCATTAAACAATACCAGAATTTTTAATAAAATTTAGTGGTACAAATCGGTCATTTTGGTCGGAGCGCTATCATCCCTGTAAAGTAAATGAATACGTAAAAGAACTCAGATCATGGGTATAAAATAGAACAACATATTAGTTCATTATTATTATCACCAATACTTTATTTATAGGATTAGATGATAATTATAAAAAAGAAATCCATTTTAATCATACCGTTTTATAATAGAGCTTATGGTATATATTTTGAAACTTATCTGTATAATATCATTCAAGATATAAAATAGGGTACTTTTCGATTAATCGGACGCCAAAATTATATATACACATGCATATACCTATTTATATACATACTGTAACTATATATACATGCACACATATAAATACATGCTTATATATGTAATAATGCTTATATATGTAATCATAGTTACATATATTTATATATATGTACGTATATGTATGTGTATATATAACACTGGTGCCCAGCTAAATAAAAAGTACCTGAAATAGTAAAGCTATCCAGAATAAAAAGTAAATAATAAAATACAATTATTACATTTTAGCTTCATATCGTTGAAGTATATGCGATATTCTTTTAATATTTAATCTTTTTTTTAGTAAAATCATGTTTAAATCGTTATTGATTGTGTAACTTCTCTATTTTCATTTGCCAATGTATCCAAACTTCTAATTTACTTTGAAAATTTTCAAATTATAAAATTTAACAATTGAAAAGTTTCACGCACTATGAATATTTCTTTATAGATTTTTAACGTTTCTCAAGTTGAATAATAAATTGAATAATCATCGAAATCGATCCCCCCCCCCCCCTTAATATTACATTTTCATGTTTTCTTCTAAAAACACTTATCCATTGTGCTTTATTTCTTATAATCATCTTCTGAGCAGATGCAATTTTTTAAAAATAAAAATATGTAATGCAAATTATTTTAGAATATTACTTAAACACAAAATTTTAAAAATTATGTTTGAAAACAGTCTCTAAAAAGGCTTTTTTATTCAATAATTTATGTATATTTAAATGTTTACTGATTACATAACCATTGATTGTATGTTTTCCCATATACTTTTAAAATTTATGAAACCATGATCTTAACCAGATATTTTTAAAAAGGGAAGAAGTCTGATTGAAATGCTGTTGAAATCACTGTTTCTAATCATCTGATTAAAATTGTCACTAGGCAAATTATGTATTTCAACAAAATGAACAATAAATTTATTAAACTAAATGAAGTTAATGAAATATTAAAATTTTAAAACATGTTTATAAGAAGTTAATTAAAATCTTTATAATTTAAAGAAAAACAAATAGCAAGAATAGTTTTTTCATACCTGCTTTTCACCGACATTCTTTATAGTTCGATTTTTTTGAAGAACTAATAAGTCCAATACATAAGCACAATAGCTAAGGCTGGAAGCATATACACCACGCCTAAGCCAGTGTATTTATCTCGGACTTATATATTTTGCATAAAGTATGATCTTGGAAGCTCTGCTGAGAAATCCATTGTTTAAATTACTAAAGCCGTGTCAATACAGATCTAAGTTGTCGAGTTATCTTTCCTGCATTCGTTCGAAAGCTTACTACATACAGTAGCGTAGCTATGTTTTTTGGAGCCCGGGGCCAGCAAGAAATTTTGCGCCCCCACCCCAATATAGATATATCACAATTTCTCTCAATTTGGTGCCCCTAGTCCTCGGCGCCCGGGACGGACGCCCCCCTTAGCTACGCCACTGACTACATACACTCTGTTTATTTATATTCTACGCTACGGTTAGCCAGCCGCAAACGACTTTTTTTCCAAGCAGATTCAAAATGTGTTTTTAATAAAGAATACTGCCCAGTTAAACTGATGGCATTGAGCTCACAGGCTACAAATACTAATTGTACATTAAAGCCTTATATTTTCAAGGGTTAATTCCGTTAAAAAATTAAGAAAGGGAAACAGCTCTCTTCTTTCCTCTTTTTTTATACTTAATCATTGAACCTCCTATACTATCAAAGACATTCTTTATCATATAAAAAATCTATATCCAAAATTCAGAGCAAATTAGATAATTCTTAATAAAAACCCATTTAGCATTTATATAATTTAAAAGGAGTTATCCCCCTCTTTTATACTTAACCATTAAACTTCCAAAACTATTCAGAGATTTGAACGATATCTGAAAATTCTGCTTGAAAAACCCATTTATATAAATTAAGGGGGGGGGGCATTAGAACCCCTGTTCCCCCTATTTATACTTATACAATGAACACCTAATAACAGTCACTGAATCGCCTCATCTGAATGATCCTAATCTAAATTTTGAACGAAAACTTAATTCTGCATGAAAATCCCATTTATATCAACTAACGGGGGGGGGGGGGATTAGAACCCCTGTTCCCCCTATTTATAATTATTCAATGAACACCTAATAACAGTCACGGAATCGTCTTATCAGAATGATCCTAATCTAAATTTTGAACGAAAACTTAATTCTACATGAAAATCCCATTTATATCAACTAACGGGGGGGGGGGATTAGAGCCCCTGTTCCCCCTATTTATACTTATTCAATAAACACCTAATAACAGTCACGGAATCGCCTTATCAGAATGATCCTAATCTAAATTTTGAACGAAAACTTAATTCTGCATGAAAATCCCATTTATATCAACTAACGGGGGGGGGGGATTAGAACCCCTGTTCCCCCTATTTATACTTATTCAATGAACACCTTATAACAGTCACGGAATCGTCTCATCAGAATGATCCTAATCTAAATTTTGAACGAAAACTTAATTCTGCATGAAAATCCCAATTATATCAACTAACGGGGGGGGGATTAGAACCCCTGTTCCCCCTATTTATACTTATTCAATGAACACCTAATAACAGTCACGGAATCGTCTCATCAGAATGATCCTAATCTAAATTTTGAACGAAAACTTAATTCTGCATGAAAATCCCATTTATATCAACTAACGGGGGGGGGGGGCATTAGAGCCCCTGTTCCCCCTATTTATACTTATTCAATGAACACCTAATAACAGTCACGGAATCGCCTCATCAGAATGATCCTAATCTAAATTTTGAACGAAAACTTAATTCTGCATGAAAATCCCATTTATATCAACTAACGGGGGGCATGAGCCCCCCGTTCCCCCTCTTATACATATCGAATGAACTCCAAAAACTAATCAGGGAAGCGCCTTGTCAGGATATACCTACATACAAAATTTCAAGTGGATCCGATATTTTTATCATGAGTTATCGCGTTACGCACATACGCACATACATACAGAACGGACGGGCACATAAGCTCTCAGGCTATGATAGCCTGTGAGCTAAAAACAAAAAAGTGTTCTAAGAGAAAGAAATTTTTTTATTTGTCTGTCATTTTATATTATTTTCCTGTTGAATAAACTGCTTGTGATCTAACTATTTTTAAGACATTTCTGTAAAATAATAAATTAAAATATGAATAATTAATTATGTGATGGTTTTAGGATAAATTGTGTACATTTATTTTACATTCAGAAAATCTTACATTTATTTAAAAGGTTTGCAAAAAGGGACAAGCAAATTTTTAAAGAATAACTTAAAATCCTTAAACAGAAAAAAATGCATACAACTATATTGTATATTAAGAGTGTATTCGAAAAAATGATTTTCCACCTTCAATAACTCGAAATTTTCAGATACAATTTTGGACATATTTTTAAAAGTAGAAACATGAAACTTGCTCAGGGAATTTTTGAAGTGACGTACAAGGTGCCGTGTGATGTAATTTTTCTCTGAATTAATTAGAATTTGATTTATAAGCAATTATTTTCTCAGCATGACCCTTTTTTTCGTTCGCAGGCCTCCCGCTTCGGAAAATTTGGTCCAAAACGCCGTTTTTGACAGACTTTTTTGGAACATTTTCTGCATTTATCAAGGAACTGACAATCACGGCACCTTGTATAGTCTCTAAATAAGAGAATTCGAAAGTTTGGTGTATGTGAGAACAAAAATGAATCTGAAAATAAATCTGAAAAAAGCAGTTTGGATCGGAATACACCCTTAATATATACAGCTATATGTATACAACTATTTTTTATAATATTAAAGCAGCTTTTCATTACAAAACGCCCCTCTCCCCTTTCTGTGCTCATACACACACAAATCTTTGCTTTTCTCAGTTGAATATTATTTTCTGCCGTTTCTGGTTTTAAGATTAATTTCATAAATCAGTGCAAACTTCCCGGATTATAAAAAACAGAAGAAAAACATTTTTTTTAATTCAAAATTAATAGATTTTTTACATTTAATATTTATTTATTTATTTATTTTTTTTATTATTATTCATATACAACACCAAAAAGCATTTTCATACGAAAAAATAAGTTATAAATTAAAGAAAGTTTTGAAATGTTATAGAAATACTTTTGAATTAACCACATACCGAGAGTTAGCAATAAACAAAATCACAAAAAAATTTGCTATTATAATCATTTTCATTTTTTTACATAATAGTTTTAATAGCTTAAGCGCGAGGTTTTACTACATGTCTATTACAGCTACGTTTTATTTATAAATTTTTTTTTGCAAGTTTATTTATGATCAAGTTTTCAATTTCGTTGCAGAATATTAGCCGGAAATAATTGCTGATTTTCTTTTTTCTTCGTTATTTTTATGGAATTTAATCTTGTATAATTGGATTGCACACAATTCTTTTAAAAGAAGAAACATGGTTTCAGATTATTTTTTAACCATAAAAAACAACAAATTGAGGTACGATAGAAAAAATTACATTTGAAGAAACATTTCTTTCCCTATTTGATTGTGAAAAATTTTAAATTGTGCAACTATTAGAAGTTAAGAAAGTCGCAGTAAAAGTGAAATGTATTTATCAGTTGTTGCCACCATCCAAATGATATCACTGTTAATTACGAATGTGTTTTCCTTTATAATATAGATTGCTGTAAGTTTAACCAAAGTTATTAACTTTGCATGGAATATAGAAAGCATTTGAAAAACTTTCATAATAATAATAATAATAATAAATTATTTCGTGGATTATATGCAAAATTATGTTTGCATCATAATTTATAATTGCTGATTAAAATTGATGCATTTATAAAACATTTTTTGTGTGTGTGTGTTAGAAAATAAATTAATGAATATGGGTTCATTTGCAATGATTGAAACAAAAATCAGTCATATTGAAATCCTACAAATGTATTAACACAATTCTGATAACTAAATGTTTCCTATTTTCAAATAAACGTTCACGTTGTGACTTAACAACATACTGGTCGTTTGATCACATATGTGAGTGACTCGCAGTAACGTCGGAAAAATTTTCAAATTTGTCAGAAACATATTTTTTTACATTGAGTAACATTCTTTTTGTTTCTATAAAAAACTCATATTTTACTTACGTGGGATTTTATGAGTGCTGACATTTTGGTTACAGATGGGACGTGACCATCGTGATTTGCAGGAATATGACAAAAACATCACCGTCACAATGGTTTTTATATAGATAATGGCCTTGGATTGACCGAAATAGGTTTTTAAGACCTAAAACATGACACAAACCAAATTTCGGTAAGCTTTCTATTTTCGGTCGAAAACGAAAAAAAAGATTAATTTTCTTTTTTTTTTAAAGTTATTAATGCATACATGAATGTACTCAGTTATTCATTAATTAAAGGTGTATAGAGACACATTTCTTTCAAAAAAAAAATAAATAAACATGCATAAATACTTATGAGTGTGTATAAGCTTCAAATGAAAACATGATATGAACAAAATAATAATACAACTTTTATATTTTATGACAGCCAGTAATTATAAGCATTTACAAAAATTAATTAACAAAGTAATTAAAAGATCGGGAGGCGAGAGTACAGATTATCATCTTATCTAGTTCACGGGTGAAATTCCAGAATTACTCAAAACTCGATTCGCATGTTAAAATGCAATCGGTCTGCCAAGTATTGGAAAACGTCTAAAAACCAAATTTCAGAATTTGACTCGTAGGTTTACTATTGAGTTTCCTTCTCCAAATTCCCCATGTTTTTTATCTTTTGGGTTTAAAAAAAAAGATAAACCTACGAGTCAACCGATTAAATCGGATTTTCGGACGGTTCCCCCCCAGGATATGAGTTAGCAGATCAGTTCCGTTCAGGGGCGCAAATCCCGGGGTGGTTTGGGGGGGTGCAACCCCCCCCCCCCAAGAAAGAGTCAGTCGGAAAATTCCCAGATCGATCGAAAAATGTATATTTAGTCGGAAAAAATGGTATTGCATATTAACCTATAAAAAATTATAAATTAAAAAATTTAAAAAATCAGTCAGAAAAACTCTTGTTCGATCGGAAAAAAATGGTATCAACCTGTAAAAACTTATAAATTGGAAAAACGAAAGTATCATTCGGAAATTTTCCTGTTCCATTGAAAAAGACATGGTTAGTCGGAAAAAATAAATTAACGTATTAACCTAAAAAAACTTATAACTTGGAAAAACGGAAATACCACTCGGAATATTTCCCGTTCCATCGGAAAAGGCATGTTTAGTCGGAAAAAATAGCATTACGTATTAACGTATAAAAATTTTTAAATTGGAAAAACGGAAAAGTCAGTCGAAAAAATTCTTCTTCGATCGAAAAAAATGATTTTAACCTATAATAACTTATATATTGGGAAAATGAAAATATCATTTGGAAAATTTCCCGTTCGATCGGAAAAAATAATATTGCGTATTAACCTATAAAAACTTATAAATTGGAAAAACAGAATAGTCAGTCGAAAAAATTCTTGTTCAGTCGAAAACACTGTTATTAACCTATAAAAACTTATAAATTGGAAAAACGAAAATATCGTTTGGAAAATTCCCATTCCATCGGAAAAGGCATGTTTAGTCGGAAAAAATATCCTTACGTATTAAACTATAAAAAAATATAAATTGGAAAAACGGAAAAGTCAGTCGGAAAAATTCTTGTTCGATCGGAAAAAATGTTATTAACCTATAAAAACTTCTGAATTGAACTTCTTAATTGAAAATACAAAAATATCATTTGGAAAGCTTTCCATTCCATTGGAAAAGGCATGTTTAGTCGGAAAAAATAGTATTACGTATTAACGTATAAAAATTTATAAATTGGAAAAACGGAAAAGTCAATTGGAAAAATTCTTGTTCGATTGGGAAAAATGGTATTAATCTGTAAAAACTTACAAATTGGAAAAACGGAAATATCATTCGGAAAATTTCCCGTTCCATTGGAAAAGGCATATTTTGTCGAAAAAAAATAGTATTACGTATTAACCTATAAATATTTATAAGTTGGAAAAACGAAAAATCAGTCGGTAAAATTCTTGTTCGATCGGAAAAGGCATGTTTAGTCGGAAAAAATAGTATTACGTATTAACCTATAAAATTTTATAGATTGGAAAAATGGAAAAATTAGTCGGAAAAATTCTTGTTCGATCGGAAAAGGCATGGTTAGTCGGAAAAAATAGTATTACGTATTAACCTATAAAATTTTATAGATTGGAAAAATGGAAAAATTAGTCGGAAAAATGGAAAACTTAGTCGGAAAAATGGAAAAATTAGTCGGAAAAATTCTTGTTCGATCGGAAAAAAGTAAATTTAGCCGGGAAAGAAAATGGTATTAACCTATAAGTATTTATGAGTTGGAGAAATATTTTTGTAGTTTTTAATTAAATGGGTGATTCTCAAAATAGGGGACGATTTCAAAAATGAAATCTTAAAAAAATTACTGGTAGCAAAATTTCTGAAAAAAATATGTGTTGTTAATATAGTATTAGGTATACTTTACATGTAGTCAGCAGAGCTAAATATTTAAAAATTAACTTTTAAAAAAATAATTAGTATTTTTTGAGCCATGCTAATGACAAAACAAATTGCATGGAATAAATATATTAAGAAATTTGTATTTTCTTCCTGTTTAAATATTTTTTTTCTACGTTTATTGGCCTTCCTTTCCAACAAATAGTTTCCATTTTTACATATATACATATAAGGAGAATAAAAATATTACCAAAGAGCAAACTTTGTTTACATGAACAATATTCTGACACTAACAGTGTAAGAAGCTGTCTTAGTGATTTTCTGACAGATTTAATGCATATTTTAGGGATAATAAATGTAATACCTAAATTTATATGTAAAATTAAACTTTGAAAAGGATACAATATAAGTACTAGTTACATTTATGCACATAGGAGTCTTTAGCATGGGCAGGAAAACCATGCTAATGACACTGATATTTGTCCATGCTAATGACAAATTTTAATTTAAATAAGATTATGAGCCATAATATAATCACAATGCAATAGTCCTTTCTGGGGCTTTTTAAAACACAAAAGTTCTATGCAAATAAGTAAAATAAAAATTTTAACTATAAAATAAACATGAAAATTATTATCCATTCTAATGACATACAATTGATGTACTCGCCTAATATTCAACTTCTATTCTTAAAATTCAATACATGCTTCTATTTTCAGGCTGGAATAAAATGGCTACTTGTTGCCATGGAGAAAATTTATATTTTCAAAGTATTGTCATATGTGGAAATGAAATTTTGATTAATAAACAGCTGTTATAGTAGGACCTTGTTTTGAAAACAGAATATGGAGGACAAACTTTAATTCTCTTTTTATATACTATAATTTTATTTTTAAAAAGAAATTTATTGGATAAATCCTCTCCTTGATTAATTTAAAGAAAGAATAACATTTGTTTTATTTTATAAACATGATATTAACTCTTGAAAAAGCTAGTATATACAAGGCACAGCTGCTGTGGACATCCATGCTAATGACATTTTGAACATTTATTCTGTTATTTTAAGGTGTTTTTAACTAAAAAGTGAGTAATGTTTTAGTGCAAATAATGAATAATATTAAGACAAACATATCTAAGTATAAAAACATGACAGAAAACCTCTCAATTTTTTTTGTATGCTGAAAGACATAAATTGTCCCCTATTTTGAGAATCACCCAAATAAGAAACACGAGTTAGATCGAAGTTATTATTTTTATTCTTAGTTACTTATTTTTATTATTATTATTTTTATTCTTAGTCTGATAAAGTTTTATTCTCAGTCTGATTTATTTTCCCTTGTAGTCTCTAATTAGAAAAATAAGAAAAAACAATTTAGAACAAAGAAAACATAAATCTATTCTTAGACGAAACTATTATTAATTAATTTAAATATTTGGTAATTTGGTAATTGTTTTAATTTACTAATTAATATAACTTATTAATATATAGGATTTTATTTTTCTGATAAAACTATTCAGAAAATTTTTTAATATATAGGATTTAATTTTTTTGATAAAACTATTCAGATAAATTTTCAATTGTCAAGTATTGTGGACATGGAAACCTCGATATGACGAAAAAAAAATATTTATGTACATGGTTCTAGCAAAGTTAATGTTATTTGTAACTTTGATATTTTTTTGGATGAGACCTTGATAGCCCGATTTTTTTTTTTTCTTTGCCTCTTGACTTTGAGGTATGGAAATCAGCCTGCATTTATTTACTGTCGAAAAGTTTTTAGCTTAGTCTTGAAATTTTAAGATATACTGATTAAAATAAAGAAACTTCTATTTTTTTTTTTTTTTAACTTTAAATTTAGTTAGAAATATTTATAATGGAATTTAGGTAATATCCGACAAACATTCCGACAACGTTTGGTTTATTTGGTGTCGGCCAATTATCTACACTAGGGATATAGGCCCTGGGGAGAGTGCTCTTCGTGGGGGGTCTTTCTAAGGGAACCTAACCCTTTACGCAACGACGAATATTCAAAACTGAATTGCAAATACTTGGTACCTTTTCATATCAAATTCTGGATATTTTCCAGTCTACACAAACTTTACCTTTAAGAGAAAATAATTATGGTTTATTTTTTACTACCAACTAAATTTGTGTTTTCGTTTTATTTTATTAAAAAAGATAAAAATGTGAAATTGTTTTTATTTACTTTTTACATAATTTTTTATTGATTTAAAAAAGTGCTTAAAAAATTTATATGATACTGGAGGAAAATTGAAAATACCCAAATACTTTGAATTTGTAACTCGAAATAATTTGGATATTTTACAGTCTATACGAGTTTACTTCTATCAGAAATAATACTTTTGTTTTCTTTTTCCTGAATCAATTATATTCGATTTTTTTATATTTTTATTATTACTACTACATTTTGTTTAGTCGGAAAAATGAGGGGTAATACCAAATTTAAACTATGTCGTTTAAAGTAGCTCTGCTTTAAAGTATGTCGTTAGATAGAATTAAAACTTATATTAAGAAATCCCGCATTTTTGTCGCTAAAATATTCTCCAAGCAAACAGATTTCAATTTTACTTAAATGCTAAAAATATTTTAACTGATTGCTGAAAAATAGAGAGATAGAACATTGTTTTCTCTTCAACATAAAGCTTGGGCATCTAGACAACTGGGCACTCCCGCCCTACAAAACAAACTACATTTGCGTTAATTCTTTCTTTCTTTTTTTTTTTTTTTTTTTTTTTTTTTTTTTTTTTTTTTTTGTTTAAATCCGTTAGTATTCTGGCTCATAGTACGAAATCGTTCAATTAAAAAGTTTTGATGCGAGAATATTTTGGTATATAATTAAGAATTCAATATTTTTGTATCAGTTATGTCCCCACCTAAATGTAAGAGATAAAAAGTGCAATGTGGGTTATGTAATTCTATTTTCGATAGTGATTACAAGAACACACATAATAAACAAAAGCATGCAGATAAAATTTCAACCCATATACATAAACTGTTTTGCATTGCTTGAGCTCCAAAAAATCTTTTTGAAGTAATTAAGCTAATTTATAACAGAATATTTTAGATATTCAAAATGTGTAAATAACTGAATTATTTGATATTTTCATGAAATTCTTTCATGTCTTCAATGTAATTCTGAATAAAAAAATCCACAGCAATTTTTTCAAAGGTTACAGCATAGAGGGGGGGGGGGGATTCTTCCTTGGCGCTAATTATTTTTTGTTGCAAATCTTGTAAACTGTGTTTGGTTCAGGGCAATTTCAAACAGGGTGTAGTTTGCAAATTAGTTTGGTTTATCATTTTACATTAAAAATTATAATGATAAACATAAATATTTGTATTTGTGCTGTTTTCTACAGAGACTACTATCTTTTTTCGTCCAGTCTTTGACGAAATTCACGTTTTTTCTATGATCCTTTGACGAATTTAGCGTATTTTTGCAACCATTTAATGAAATTCACATTTCATGGCGAAATTTTGACGAAATTCGCCTTTTTTCTAGGATTCTTTGACGAAAATTGCATTTTTTGCGATCGTTTGACGAAGTTTAATATTTTTTAGCGATCCTTTGACAAGACTTAATATTTTTTTCGGGATTATTTGTCGAAATGCGAGGGGTTTTTTTTTCGCTTTTTTCATGATCCTTTGATGAAACAGATATTTTTCTGTGAACCTATAGCGAAATTCGCGTTTTTTCCACGATCCTTTGTCAAAATTTGTGTTTTATTCGCGATCCTTTGCCGAAATTTGCATTTTATTCGCGATCCTTTGACGAAACTTGCATTAATTCCGCGGTCATTTGTAAAGAAATTGATTTTTTCAGCATCTGTTAATCGGAATTCGTTATACTTTTCTATGTTCGAATTTCCGGACTGAGGACCGATGTTTCATAATTTTCGGAATCGAATGCTTTAAAGTTTTGGAGCAAAATCGCTCCTGAATATGTGAATCGGTCACAGGACAAAAAAGCAGGCAATTTGAAATTTTTTTTGTTACATTCCAAACATTACAGTTTGTTCCAAACTGTTTTCTTACATAGTCATATATCTTGTTACTAAACGTACAAAATTTTATTAAAGTACTAAGAAATAAATGAATATGAGTTTTGTTCATTCGAAAATTTTCAGTCTTTAAAATTTTGGCTACTTTTTATGTTGTAGACGCACACGGGTAGCAGGATTCCTTATGCTTAGCTCAAAACTTGCATGTCTAACTATAGTGAAAATTTGTAAATAAGCATGGCATACACAAAAAAAGAAAATGCATTAAACCCTTTATTGGTAAAAAAAACGGACCAGGAATCTCCAGCTCTTCAATCCAGTTTCATTAGTTTTTGAATATTTAGAAACAAGACTGCTATCAAACAAGGCAGTTTGGAGTTCCAAACAGTAATTTCCTACGCATGTTAATCATAGTACTTGACCACTGATTTTTAGATACATACATTAATATTTCAAAAAGAATCAACATCAATGCTTTAAAACTTATTCGACTACCTCAATACACTAAGTATGTTGACCAAGTGAACCTTGAGTGACTTGAACACTAAGTAAATCTTCAGTATTATGATACATATGTATATGTATATATATATATATATATATATATATATATATATGTGTGAGTTCTGTAGATCATAATTGTAAGAGTCATTACTTAACAATATAACAAAAGTTTATTGGAATTCTGGGTTAAATAAATCTATTTACAGCATATCAGGGTAAAGGGGGAAGCTTAGGCCATTCCGAGTAAGTCCGGGGCGCATTCGTCGGCCGGTGCGCTTAGAGGTAAAGCGGAGAGTTTTTGGGCCGTCTGCCCTGTATCACTCCCACAACGAATCTGATGTATTTTCCTTTTCTTTGCTATCGGGCTGATTGGATAAAACTTGATCGTCAGCAGATAAACAAATGTGTACGAGTCATTCGGTTCTTGTGGGAGAATGCTTAGTACAGCAATAATACTAATTGGATGTTTTGGGAAGCAAACTGCAACGTACACTCGGCCATCGACGACAGTGCGCCCTCGCACATGTATTTTAAAAATAAAAAAAAATAACCAGAGAGAAAAAATAAAAATTAGAAAAAAAATAATTTAAAATTTAAATTATTGTCAAACTGAGAGAAAAAAAACGGGTGAATTTTTCAAAATTCGGCTATACAGAATTAATTAAAGTTAAATTAATTTTAAGTGGTAGACGGAAACAAAACAAGTTGCGAACGGAAGAAAACGAAACCAAAACAAAACAGCGCGAGTAGCCATAACACCGTCTGTGCGTATCAAGCCGTCTGCTTGAACGCTACTCTCACAAGAGGCAACAAGAACCGTCTGTTTTTGTAATGTTCTGCGAAATTTCCGTCTCAAAAAACGCAGGCACACGGCCCATATAACATTAAAACAAAATTCTACCGCTTCTTGCCCCGTCTGGGCGGCGGGTAAAAAAAAACAATGTTCCTCCGTTGTTCCGAGTTTAAAGTTATCCGTGCCACGACAATAAAATTTAGACTATAACTGAAAAGAGAGGAAAAAAGAAAACAAGGGAGAGGGGAAAAAATTTAGGGACGGGGGGGGCACAATATTACAATATACAAGAAAGAAATTACATAATAAAATACACAATAATCAAAAGATAATAATATACATAACAATCAGATAATATATATTACAACAATATGATGATGTAAAAGTATGGAGATAATAACGATAGTTTCTTTTCAAAAAGTGTTGGCAGTCCTGGTGAAACTGTCCAAAGTTGTCTATAGTCAATAGTCAAAAGTGATGTCAGAGAAAGGACGAGTGATAAAATAAAAAAAATGTGATGATAACATTGGCATATTGTCACCAACATGGTCGTGCAGAGAAAAAAAAAAGGTTTATAATCGTGGAGAATATTTCACAAACGAAAAAAAAATAATACTTATAAAAAAAGAAATTGTGCCTCTAATAAAAATTGTAGTTTCAAAACAGCACTATTAGATGAGAAAACTGTGTAACGTGGCCATTCACTTTACAGATGCACACACTGATTGATTTCACAGTAAATTCACAGTTTACGTAACTGGAGAACAACACAAAAATAAAATTGGTGCACTTATATGAAGCAGATGGTGCACTGAGCATATTTACACAAACTTTGAGAAGAACGCTGGCCGTATTCACACATGATAAAGAAAAATGGAGAAAAATATGATTTCTTGAATAATACACAGTAATATTCGTAAACAAGCGGTGAAAGGTAAAAAAAAAATAATGCATATTTCACAACAAATCTTAATGGTGTTTGTTCACCGTAACAGGCGAGAAACTTTACACAGGAGAGAGAAAAAAGAAACGAACCAGCTGAGAGAAATGTTGGCTCTCCGCAGCTGTCAAAAAGGGGAGTGTGGTTCATTGATAGCTTGGCGCGGAGAAAGTTTCGTTTCCAGGCCAGTATGGGTGTGAGAATGTTGACCCTATTGCGTCATGGACCATGGTTTCATATAGTCGACTGATGTTTCTGTGATAGTGGGGCCTTCATGATTCCCAATTTTCATGACGCTGTATCGATCATTTGGTTTAATAGCAGTAATTTTATATGGTCCAAGGAATTTGATTCGTAGCTTTAATCCACTGCCGAATTGAGTACGCTTAATTGCTACTAAATCGTTTATTTGATATATGGATGGCGTTTTACGTCGTTTATTGAATTGTTTTCGGTTAATTTCCTGTTGCTTCAAAATATTAAGTTTGGCATTCTCTTGTAACTGTTTTTTTTTTTTATCCATGATCATTTCTACATTTTCGAGCTCCAAGAGCTGTTTTATTCGTAAGTCATCTTTGTTTTTCATAGTAACGCCCATTAGTAATTCAAATGGGGAATATTTAGTTACCGAGGAAGTTGTACTGTTTAAAACTCGTTGGACGGCAGGTACATGTTTATATCACTTTTTCGGATCGTCTAAAGAGAGTTTGTTGAGAACAGGAATAATGGATTGAATATATCTTTCAATTTGCCCGTTTCTGCGGCAAATGCCGGTTGTAATCGGGTGAAAATCTATACCTTCTATGTCGCAATAATTTTTAAAGTCAGCAGACGTGAATGCAGGACCTTTGTCCGTAATTATTCGTCTAGGATTTCCAAATGTGACTTGTTGCAGCTTGAGTTTATCCAGGGCGTCTTTGGCAGACACTGATTTAACGGGATATAACCACAAAAATTTCGTGAAAGCGTCGACGACGAGGAAAATGTGCTGATAGTTTTTATTCGTGGAAGGGAGTGGTCCTAAAAAATCACAATGGTAAGTGTCTAAAGCGTGGTCACCCTTAGGAATCGGGTGTAAAAATCCTTCTTGTTTCCCTAATTTTTTTGTAGCTAAGATGCAAGGGATACAATTAGTTACTACTGTACGTGATAATTCCGATATATTAGGAATGAAAAAAGTTTGAGACGCTATTTCTTCCGTTTTCTTAGCGGAGTAATGACCCTTTGTGTGGATATCCCGAAGTACATTAATTTGCATAGCCTCGGGGACCACCAATAAATCGCGATCATTTAGTATTTTATATAAAATATTATTACGTACAACAAAATCAGTAATTGGTGTGTCCGTCGCTGCAGTTTTAAGACCAGCAAGAAATGGGTCTTGTTCCTGCGCTCTCATAATTTTAAGAGTTAATTCATCATAAGTTATATTTAATACAGGATAGCGGCTGAGAGCGTCTACATGCGGCATCTTAGTCGCTGGCCGATGCTTTATTTCAAAGTCAAATTCCTGGAGGAAGAGAGCCCAGCGAGCTATTTTCGTTGTCAAATCTTTTTTGTCCAGAGTTTTCTGAAACGCTTGACAGTCCGTAATAATTCGAAACTGTGACCCATGGAGGTAGACGCGGAATTTTTTAAGTGCCTCTATTACTGCTATCACCTCTAGCTCATAACTGCTAAGTTTTTCTTCTTGGGGGGATGTTTTTTTACTCATGTACTGAATCGGGTGATAATGACCATCGTCGGCTTTTTGTAAGAGAACAGCACCAAATCCAAGCTTACTAGCATCTGTATGTACCTCTAAATCAGAACCGGGAATGAAAATATGTAGCAGCGGGCGCTTGTGAGTATATGCCGTAAGCTATGGAGCGCGTGTTTTTGCTCCTGTCCGAACTCGAAGTTCGATGTTTTGCGTAAGAGATCGCTGAGGGGTCGAGCGATAGAAGCATAGTTAGGAATAAATTTTCGGACGTAACCTGTCAGACCAAGTAGTGACTGGAGTTGTCTGACATTTGTGGGTTCCGGAAAGTGTAGAACCGCTTTAATTTTTGACGGGGAAGGCGCAATAGTATTGTTTTGAATGATATGGCCCAAGAACTCAATTTTTCGCTGTAGAAACTGACACTTTTTAAAGTTGATTTCTAAACCATAGTCGGCCGCAGTCTGTAAGACTTGTCGAAGTTTCTGTAGGTTTTCGGCTTCAGTTTCTGAGGGGTTTATAAAATCGTCCATATATTGAATCAAAGTACCGTTCGTTAATAGTGTGCGGAAAACACAAGCTAGGAATCTTGAAAAAACGGCAGGGCTGGACGTAAGGCCAAAAGGGGCTTTGAGAAATTCGTAGAGACCGTCATGTGTAATAAACGCTGTGTACTTGGTGCTATGGGGGTCGATATCCACATGGAAAAATCCATTTTTGAAGTCAAGTATAGTGAAGACTTTAGCTTGTTTCAGTTGATCGAGAACATCGTCAATAAGGGGGAGGAGAAAACGATCTTTAACAATTTTTTTATTGAGGGTACGATAATCTATGCACAAGCGTGTGGAATTATCTTTTTTCTTGACTAACACGATAGGGCTGGCGTAATCACTGGAAGAGGGTCGGATTATTCCGTCATGTAGCCACTGCTGAATCTGATTCCGGACAATTTCCTTCTCAGCTATGGACATTCGACGCGGTCGCTGACAGACTGGTTTATCATCGGTCAATACGACAGACATTTTTAAATTAGTAGATTTCGATTTGGTGGGACGGTAATATTTGATTAAATCAGCTACTTCCTCGCGAACTGCGCGATCAGTTATATGAACTAAGTCTACATCAGGGATATCATCACTGACATTAATGAGATTAATAAAAATATCTGATTGGGGTTGTTTTGTCAGAGATATACCATTCTCATTACATACAAGTGTACCTTGACTTATAACGTCTGTTCCTAAGATAAAAGGGTGGGACATATGAGCAAAAGGGATAACGTAAACATTAGCGGAAAAGATTGAATTGTCTATCTCAATATTGGTAGAAAAAAAGCCATTGGGGCGAACATCGCCACTGCCAAATCCGGTAAATTTGAGAGGTACTGGTGCCAGGGGTGGTGATCCTAATAACCGATAAATATCCTCGCGGGCAAGCGTAACGGGGCTGCCCGTGTCCACGAGGGAAGTAATGTCTAAATCAGCGATTTTGACCGATTTTTGCATACTGTGGGAAGAGCGAGTGAGTTCGACGGTATGAACCTGTCGGTTTTTTCCGGAAGTGACCGCGCGGGAAGGGGGGTGGTCTCAGGCGGTTTCTGAGGCTTAGTAAAGCGCTCATTGCATTTGGAAGCGACATGGCCAAAACGGGAGCAAGCATGGCACCTAGGGCCTAGATTTTTCTTATTGCATACTGAGCTAACATGTCCAATTTGATTACAGTTAAAACAGACCAGCTTATGCGTTCTATCTTTCGGGGGGTAGGGGTGGGAGGGGGAGGGACACGGTTAGGTGTATTGTGATGAATTTTGGGTTTAGGATGCGAGTCGGAAGCAGAAATTTCGTCATATATGAGAAGTTTTTGTTTAAAATCGGCTAAATGCGAGCATCCGTACAAAATAGATTTGTTAGCCGGTGGATCTGGGATACCTTGGATGATGTAATGGATGACAGACATGTCATCAATATTTGCTCTTTGAGCTAACTCCTTCATTTTTAAGAAGTATTCCATTAATGACTCGGAGTTCTTCTTATGTCACACCGAGAGTAACCTATGAATTTCTGCGGGGGAAACGGATTTCGAAAATTCGTGCAAAAGCGCTTGTTTGAGTGAGGGATACGAGGAAATGTTAGGTTCACCCCGAACGTATAGTAATGCGATCCCAGAAAGTGCACGTTCAGAGAACAAGAATTTTTGAAAATGGGAAAGTTTAAAAGAGTTCGCTAGCTTTTCAAATCGATCAATCCAAACTTTGATATCCTCGTGCTTTGCACCACTAAAGGGTGTTATAAGATGCTCTAAATCGTGAAAAGAAATGGAATGTTGTTGTGTAGGGTGAAATGCTTCGGTTTGTGTATCACTGTCTTCGTATGCGAAATTAGCTGTCTCTGTACTGATATGAGAAGTATTTTTGGGTTCATCTGAGTCAGAATTCGAGGCATTGTCAAATGAAGATTTCAATTTAGAGATGTCTATTAAAGAATCTACTATGCGCTTAGCTAACTCGGGAATTTCTCCCGAAATATCGAGATTTAGCAGGTTCGCTACAGTAATTAACTGTAGCTTATCAAAAGTGTCGGAAATCTCCTTTAATTTCGCGTCATATTCTGGAGTTTGGGTTGCAAAAGGAAACCCGGAAAATAATCGTAAATTTTGGCGGTTATGGCGGTGTTCGTCGGATGAAAAAATTAGCTGGTGTAGCAGTTTAATTTTATCAGTTCTGGCCGAATTAATCTGGCTCCGAATAAAAGATATGTCGGCTAACTGCATTTCGTATAAAATATATTAAATCAATTGCACCGTAATAAAAAATAATCAAAATGGTAATCGCTTACCTTGCATATACTGTATCCAATTAAAAAAACCGCTCTTAATGAGAGCCGGAGGAGCATTTATATTCCATGTAAATGAAACAGAAAGAGAAAAAAATATCGCGCGCCCGCTTAGACTGTGAAGAAACACGGTTTAAACACGCATCTGTTAAAGTACAGCCGGGAAGCAGCCGATTTTCGCCACTTGGAGCGAACAGGTGCAGAGAGAGAGGTCAGGTCCGCCGTCGAATTCACAGAGATGAATGTCCGCAACAGGCGTAGACAACAATCCGTTAGATTCCAGGAGCGCTATACGATGGAGAAAGAGCAACACAGTTCGCAATATCCGAGCAGTGATTTCTTGAAAAACAAATAGAGAGCGGGCAAAAACAGACGCTGATGCCGTATGCCGAAAGATGCAGCGCAGCTTAAAGCAGGTGATCTGACGTTGAAAGTTGCAGTTCAGCTTAGCACGGTCTAAGGCCACTTAATACAGGATTCATAGGCCGGCCCCCATGTGAGTTATGTAGATCATAATTGTAAGAGTCATTACTTAACAATATAACAAAAGTTTATTGGAATTCTGGGTTAAATAAATCTATTTACAGCATATCAGGCTAAAGGGGGAAGCTTAGGCCATTCCGAGTAAGTCCGGGGAGCATTCGTCGGCCGGTGCGCTTAGACGTAAAGCGGAGAGATTTTGGGCCGTCTGCCCTGTATCACTCCCATAACGAATCTGATGTATTTTCCTTTTCTTTGCTATCGGGCTAATTGGATAAAACTTGATCGTCAGCAGATAAACAAATGTGTACGAGTCATTCGGTTCTCGTGGGAGAATGCTTAGTACAGCAATAATACTAATTGGATGTTTTGGGAAGCAAACTGCAACGTACATATATATATATATATATATATGAATACACACACACACACATATATATATATATTATTAGTAATCATGTTGGCTATAGTACTCGGAAATTTTCCTTCTTGGAGTCGGAAATTTATGAGTCTACACCCCCCTACGCGACTAGGGTGTTTTACACCCCTGGTTCCGTTTTAATATGCGAAGTTTTTTTAAGCAATTTTGAAATTTCATCCGTGAATTCGATGAAGGGGTTGTCTTCTATAAAGCTTGCCGGTCTATAACAATGGAGAACAAATTCAATAAAGAATATTTAATTTTTGAATATTCATAACTTTTCAGTTATTTAATATTTCTCCTTGAAATTTAATAAAATACTACTATTTAAAAGTACGACTTAAAAGGTTTTTTTTACGAAAATAACTCTAAATAAGTTGTAATAAAAAATAATCATTTTATAATTTATAATTATTACTATTTTAGCAAAAAAATTAAATATAGATGAGATGTGAACTTAAATAAACATTTGCTGTTCCTCCCAAAAAAACTTTGCCATGCCTTCGCCTCCCTGAGATTGTTTTGAAATAATGCTCTTGTTTGAAAAATCTATCGAGCAGCTGAAAAGCACCATATGTGCGTGCATGTTTGTTTTATTATTTTATCCCAGATCTTGAATGATACATGACCGAGAATATAAACAATGAAGTTCATAGCAATAAATAACAAGTTGAAAATTGGACGTCAAACGTGACAAATGAGGTGCGTTCGTACTATAAACATACTTATGAAATAGTTGTTAAATTATGTAAAATTTGTCATGCAAAAAATGCATGAAAGCAAAATACGATAAATCATATATCAATTACAGAGCAATCCAACTATATTACGCAAGTTAGAGTACGGTCAGACAAAACAAATTCTTAAACATTTTCAACTATGTTGTAGAGTGTTAAAACGCCTACTAGATTGAAATTTCAACTTCAGAAATTTATACCCAATAGACTGTAGCATATTTTAATTCTTTTGTACAGCCGAGTACTTAGTTTACAATCTTTACATACGTATAATGCCACTATTCAGCTAAAATTTAAACACGCTTAAATCTAGTGAAATCACCAGAGATTATCTTCCATAGACAGCCATGTATCTAATACCTTGCGTGGCCCTGCATATAATTTTTCTTCCTTCTATAAACATATATTGGTTTAGTAAATGCAGTTCAGCGTAAAATTACATAACTTATTTAAAAACCACATCTAAGCTATTATTTTCATATTCTCTAACCCGTGCAATTTCAGTTGTGTTACCCTGTATATAATCTGCAGCATTTATACACACAACGCAATCAGCGAACACTTTATTAAATTTAAAATATCATATCACTACTAAGAATGCACTTCTAGAAATCATCTCTAATATTCAGTATTTCGGTTGCAGTATGGTATCCGAAATCTTTTGTATGCCCCTATGAATACTGTGCACTTTCTATTATACAGGATGTAACTCATAGTAAACCTCAGCAACGTATGTGAATTCTATTATATGTGAAAAAATTTAACATAATTAAAATACGCCGAAGATAAAGTTTCACCCTATACCATTATGTAACGGAATTCTTTTGTGTGGCCCTGTAAATGAATAAAATTTTGTAACAGAGTATATGTTTTAGTACACGTCAGTAAATGCATATTAATTTCATTTATTAATTTCATTTTGTTTAAAAGGCAGTAATACCATAAAAATGCACTTAAACATTTTTTTATTGTTTTTTTATTTTATTTTTTTTTTTTTTTTTTTGGAATGGACCATAATGTAACGGAAAACTTTTGACCATCCCTGTAATTAAACTATACATCCAATTTTCAGAAAGTTTGAAATGACTCGACAAAATTTTGCAATAATTATATACTTAAATTTAAAAGCATTCTGTTGGATAGTTTTTATTCTATTATATGCGGACGGATAGACGGACAGATAGTAACTAACGCCGGGGCACTGCCGCGAGGCCCCCAAGCCTGAGGGGCCCCAAACTGATGGTTAAAAAAACTATTGATTTTAGTTTCTAGTCTAAGTTCCTATAAAATGCCCAGCACATACCTAAACGTTAGTAATAACAAAAAATCAAAGTGCTAGAATAGATGTTTTTGCGTATCCGTCAATACACTCCTTACGTTTCGCATGCAAAAGGAGTTCTACAGCAGACAGCAAAATATCGAGTCGAATGTGTCATGTCGCGCCAGCATGCTTGCTGATCCCACCGAAGCTAGTACAAGGAAGAAAATATGAACTTCTAATCGATTGAATAATATAAAAAGCATCTAAAAAATTCTAGAAAATCTTTCTTCTTATCTATACTAATAAGTTAACAAAACGCTCAGTTTGTGTATGTCTGCGTATGTGTGTGTGAGTGTGTGACTGAGATGGTTAACAAAATCTACCTCTCGTAGAAGTCTGAAATTTTAGGTGAAGATAGTCTAAACAGATCCTGATGCACCTGAGACTCAGATTTTTAATATTTTAAGGGCCAGGGCCCTGGGCCTCTTACAATTTTTATGCGCTAAATTGTTAATAGCTTGACTCCTTTTTATCTAATCTTTTCCGTTTTGAGGTACCTTTCTCCTTTTAGATATTTTCGCCTTTTTACTTTTCAGTTATGACCCTGGACTCTTGGGGCCCGTTTTAGGGCCCCTTTTAGTCTTTGTGATAGTAAATTGTTAATAAATTGCTTCCATTAAATTCGATCTTCATTTTTGGGATGCCTGTTCCATTTAGATATTTTCAAATTTTTACATTCCATATAAGACACTGGGGCTCCCTAGATAATCGTAGGGCCGACCCAGGGCCCCTTGATCTTTTTGTACGCTAAACATTTTTCACTTTCTAAATTTCTCACCTTCTTAGTGCAAATTTTTAAAGCTGAATCTTGGACTCTTATGTCAGGACCAACACCCTGATATTTTTATTCGGGCCCTGGGGTCCTTTTTTTAACGCTTACCCAAACAATTGGTGCATTTTTAAAAAATATTATTCTTGCAAATAATTCATACTCTATGCTTAATTTCGACTAATTAAAGGTCTAAAGTGCTATGTACTAAAACATTTTAACATGTTTTCATTTTAGGGCCCTGATTGTATTTGTCGGTTGGCCCCTATAGGGCCCTCTATCATAACTCTCTTAAAAATGGTCGGATTCACTAGCTTTTTTTTAACAACTTTTTAGGTCCTCCAACTACGACATGAACAACAAAAAAATTTTTTAGACCTTCATCTACCACTATATGAATATTAATCACTTTCTTGGAGCTCTTGGTGCAGCTTCTTTAAAAATGATCCAAATTGCTTTCAATTTAATTCAACATAGTTTTAGCGTCTTCCCATTATTTTAATAATTACACAAATATTTTTATACCCAACTACATGCGAAATAATTTCCTGGCCCTTTGGGGCCCGGTACAGGTCCCCTTGAAGTTTTTCTAATAATAAATTGTCAATAAATTACTTTTTTTTAATCTGATCTTCATTTTTAGAATTCTTTATTCATTTAGATATTTTAATGTTTTGACATTCTATACAAGACACTGTGTTCCCCCGTGGAGTCATAGGATCCAGCCCAGGGCCCCTCAACATTTTGTGAAATAAACATATTTCACTTCCTATATTTCTGATCTTCTTAGTGCAAAATTTTAAAGTTGCCTGGGACTCTTCTTTCAGGACCAATCCAGAAAACCTGATGTTTTTATTCGGACCCTAGGGCCCCTTTTTAAACATTTGCCCAACCAATTGGTGCATTAAAAAAATATATCATTCCAAAGAATAGTTCCTACTATATGTTTAATTTTGACTAATTAAAGATCTAAAGCGCTATGTACTAAAATATTTTAACATGGTTTCATATTAGGTCCCTGGTTTTAACTGTCAGTTGGTCCCTATAGGGATCCATATTATAGCTCCCTTAAAAATGGTCCAATTCACAAACTTTTTTTTTTTTTTTTTTTTTTTTTTTTTACAACTTTTTATATTCTTTACCTATTACATGAACGACAAAAGAATTTCTCAGACTTCAGCTACCATTAATTTTGTTTGTCTATTGCTTTCTTGAGGCCTTTGGTGCAGCTTCTTTAAACATGAATCAAAATGCTTTCACTTTTATTTAACATAGTTATAGCGTTTTTCCATCATTTTAATAACTACAAAAAATATCTTTATACCCAACTACATGCAAAATAAATTCCTGGCCCCTTGGGGCCCGTTGAAGTTTTTGTAATAATAAATTGTTAATAAATTGTTTCCTTTTAATCCGATCTTCATTTTTAGGATTCTTTATTCATTTAGATATTTTAATGGTTTGACATTCCATATAAGACACTTTGGCCTCCTGTGGAATCATAGAGCTCCATCTAGGGCCCCTGAACATTTTGTGAGGCAAACATAGTTCATTTTAGATGTTTTTATTGAGGTTCAAAGGCCTTTTTTAAAGTATTTACTCATTTTTTATGCATTTCTTTAAAATATTATTTAACGAATAATTCATATCCTATGCTTAATTTTGACTAATTGTAGATCTAAAGTGTTAATTGTTTGCTGAAGGTTAACGGGTCCCGGGCAATGCCGGATGGGTCAGCTAGTCTATTAATAAATACATAAAAACGAAAAAAAATTATCACAATCCATCTTTCAAAAGGTTTTTAAACAGAAACGCATGATTAAGTTACATATACTCAAAAATAAACCTAAATAAAATGCTCTTTAAAGTATTCAACCAATCAGAAGTCCGTATTTTCTTCCCTATGCTAACTTCAGTGGGATCGGCAAAAATGGCGTCGCCGCCAAATGCCTGCCGAGTAGAGTTGCCCAATTCTACATTTTTTAGTCATTTTGGGGCTTATCATACATTTAAACAGCGGTGTGCGATAAAAGAAACTATGCCCGGAGCAAAGTTTCAATTTGCCCTACCTACCCCCCCCCCGGAGGTTTTGCCCCGGGGCCCCCAAGTTTATAGTTACGGCCCTGACAGATAGACAGATGGAAAGACGGACTGAACGGTGACTGCGGGTACTAAGTATTTATATAAGTACAAACGCATGTAAAAAGCATCTTATTTGAGCGGAAACAGCTAAAACAAGAAGTCATACTGAAAATTTCCAAAGGAAGAAACAAAATTTCTAGAATTCAGATAATTTCGGTCTGGCCGAATTTTCAGCAGCATTTTTGCCGAAAACGAATTTTCGGTGAAACTCGGATTTTTGGCCGAAAACGATAACGAATTTTCGGTCGATCTCTAGTAATGACAATAAATGTAACTAAGATAATTTTTACATTTTTAATTATGTGTAACACGCCAATTCGTGTAACTCCAAATACTTTATACATTTACACATCTGTCTGAGTTTATGAAGCGGTAACAAATTGCATATTTGACTTCATAAGTTATATACACATAAAAACAGCTAAATTTTTGTTCAAAGTGTGTAATTTTTATGACAAGCATGTAATTTTAGAAATTTACACACATGTTTGTGTACACATAAGTATGTTTAAAATAGAATAACTCACCAATTTGTGTAAATCTAACCATTTTTCTACACTTACACACTTATCTGGGTATTTCAAGTGATAACAAATTACACACTTATTTTAATATGCTAAATACACATAAAAACAGGTAAATTTCAGAAAAATGTGTGTAAATTTTACGACAGGTGTGTAATTTTATAAATTTACACATATATACGGGTAAAATTAGCTGATTTACACATTTATTTTTTAGAATGTACTTCTTTATTTTATTGCAACAATATTTTATCATTCATCTAAGTACACCCTCCCCAATTTACTTATTTTCATTTTATAATATTTTACTTAAACATGCCACTCAGAAATTAGAGAAATATACAATTTTTCTTTATGGTGAATTTAACAGATACTATAATTAATGAATATAGTAACATATGAATAAGCTAATAAAAAACATGTCAAAGGATAATTTTCCCTTGTGTTCACATGTGCCCCATATATGTTCACAACTGCCATACCGCTGGGGCATATGTGAACAATATTTTTGAATTGATAAAACTATTAAAAAAAGTAAGAAAAACTTTAAAGCTATTTAAAAAAAAAATACTATAAATTAACCTAGCTATGAAAAAAAGCTATATTTATGTGAACTGTTTACATGTGTCCCAAAGTCCACTATAGCTTGATGGATTGAAAGGTTTATCGCAACCACTGTTAGTCAAATTAGTGCCAAATGCAGTGCTTTTTAAATACAAAACGTTGTTTCGAAGTTGACGCACACCAGCTATACAGTGCCGCAGATAGCGGTAATCTGTATCGGATATTCGCGTAAAACATATTTCGCTCTTAATTTATAAGCAGTGGTTATTTCCAAACAACAATTTCACTAAATTTCTTAAATTATTATTTCATTTTTCCACCCTCTCGGCTAATATATCTACGAATAGGTTCAAATATGGAGTTTCCTTCGGATATAGATTTGTTAAGAAATTAGAGCGCTCGTGGAGATGAAAAGTAGAATTAACATATTTTACAGAGCATGCGCAGCTTGCCATCTATTTGGTGAAGTATGCAGCAGCGAGCCACATAGGAGGTTCTTATAGATCAATATTGGGCTCTTAATTGAGTGGTGGTTACCATTATTTCCGAATATAAATTTCAGCATTTTTTTAAATTGCTATTTGTATCCTTCAACGGGTCGAGTAATATATATACGGATAGATTGAAAAGCGGAGTATCGTTTGGATTTAGGTTTGTCTAGAAAAGAGTGTCCATTCTGGTGATGAAACGTGAAACTGAAACAATCAGCAAAGCGTGCGCTGCACGCCTACTACACCCGGCTACATGTAGCGGTGATCCGTGTCAGATGTTCGTACTAAACATATTACGCCCCATGGTGGTGAAAAGTGGAACTAAAGTACTTTGTAGCACGTTCACGGTTAGGATAGTTAGTTTATAGTTAATGTTAAGTTAGAATTTGGTTATGGTTAGGTTGCGATTAGGTTGCAATTACGTTACGGTTAGTCTTAGGTTGTATTTAAATTCCGGTTAGGTTACAGTTAGGTTATGATTAAGTTACAGTTAAGTTAAGGTTAAGTGCCAGTTAGATTATGATTCAGTTATAGTTAGGTTAAGGTTAAGTTGCAGTTAGGTTATTGTTAGATTACGGTTAGGTTATAATAAGGTGTCACCTAGGAAACATTTATATTATATTTAAGTTACGATTGGGTTATGGTTAAGTTGCAGTTATATTACAGGTTATGGTTACGTTACAATTAGATAGGTTAGGATTTTATCCACAGGGTGAAGATTACGCATATTTTTATTAAAAATATATGCTTAATTTTGTACCGTGGCTCTGAAATTGTAATACTATACAGGGTGAGTCATAAATATCGAAACAATAGGCTATTTCCTTAAATATTGCCCCTAGACCCATACTTCCAATTGCAAAGTTTCATCAAAAAAGGTAAATTTTTTGATAAGATAAGTTGCAACTCCGTGGGGGGTCTATTTTAAAAAATACGAAAATTAAATTTTTATACTACCCCCAGAGAATAAAACTTCCAATTACAAAAATTTTCCTTAACCTCTGCTGAACCGAACAAAAAAAAATTCATCTCGATATCTTCAAATCCCTGGATGATATTAAAATCCAAAATTTTTCAAAATTCGTGACTTACACCACTTTAGTATACATCTGAGTGCAGCGATATCAGTTCATTTGAAATACAATTTAGGGATCGACCATTAATTTACGCATTGTTAAATGTAGACCCAAGACAATACTTTAACTTTTAAATATAAAATAAAAGCATATAGCTTTTTGCTTTAAACTTCCTTGACATATGCTAGATGTCTGCAATATCTCGAGCTTGGCGCCAGGCTCGTAAGTGGCACGACCCATTGCCCGGACCGTCTTATTAAACACTTATTAAAAGTGTTATTAAATTAAGTGATATTAATTAAACTCTCATTAACCGTGGCTTTAAAACTTATTGCCGCAGGCAATAAGTTTAGGGAAATATATTTTAATAATGCTAATGTTAATGTTAATGTATTAATGGAAATATATTTTAATAAATTACTTAGATTTTTTTTTCAAAAATCTAGTTTGTACTATTCAGCTTCAAAATTTATGTGGTTTTAAACATATTTTTACTTTTTTCTATCTTTACAAGAGAAAAGTATTGGATTCATGAAAATTTTGAATTCCGGTTTTCGACGGATTCACACGTTTTAGGGCTCAGAGATACCGAAAAACATGTTTTTACAAAATGTCTGTCAGTGAGTCACTGCTTCTGTATCTCTGTATATGATATACAGTTTGTGAGCGCGCTATCTTAAGAACTAATACACAAAATTTAATAAAAAATTATATTTATTTAGTTCTTGATATACATTGATGGTGATTAGTTTTTGGTGTGAATCGCTTAACAGATGACCCTACTGTAAAGGCTTTTGTGCGATTTCCGCGATCGCTGTATCTCCAGAATGCAAAGAATATCATCAATCTTCAGATTCAGTTATTCCTTTACATGAACTGATGTTATTTATTTTTTGTTGTATATGGCTCCACGAGAGGCGCTGCAACACTGAATTTGTTACGATTTCTGCAATAGCTCTACTTTAAGAACTAATGAATTTCCATAAAAAGTCAGATGCAGTTACTTCTTGACATGAATTGGTTTTGTTTACGTTTTTGTATCAATCATCTTTCGGATGGCGTTTTCATAATGAATTTTGTATAGTTTACACGATTTCAGTGATATCTTGTACTAATCCATGGAATTTCGTATCTTTAGAGTCCTCCGATTGCTACATCCGAGTAGTTTATTTATTCCAAACGGCATTAAGAAATATTTATTCGAATGTTAAAATCGAAGAGCATAACGTTTCTGTTGCGTATTTTTTTAATGCTAAGCTCCCACTAATATTTCATTCTAAGTGTATTTAATTGATCAAGGTTTAATGTGTTCGAACCAAACATCATTTAAGAAATTCAATTGAATAATTTCAACTTAAAACGTTTAAGTGAAATATGCCGAAGATTCATTAAACACCTGTTCTTGTTTTAAAAAAGATAACTGATTCGCAAGTTAAACAAAATTTAAAATGTATTTGTATTTGAACTGAAAACTGTATGTTAAACTCTAAAAAATGAAAAAAAAAAAAGCGCAGCGCCTTTGAGTCCGCTTACAGCGGTTAACACGTTGGGGATTTTTTTTTCTTTCCCGGCCAGTTATCTGCAATAGGAAACCCAGGGTTCGAAAAAAACCACGGAAAACTTCGAACGGTTAGGCCGATGGTTGCGATTGGGTTCGAACCCAATACCTACCGTCGAAAAATATGAAGTTGACAGGGATAAAACAATGAAAAAAATTGAAGTCCGCGTGATAAAAACATTAAATTTAAATAAGCTGACTCATTTAAATAGTAATTAAAGAAGGCGAAAATGGCAAAACTTAAACAAAATCTGAAATCGAAACTACACAAGAAGGAGTTAATCACCTAGACACTTTTAAAAAAGCATTTAAACGTTAGGAGCCAATCTTTGTTTAAAACTAAATGCACTTTTCTTCATCAGATGTTTTTATTTCAGTATTTCTCATTTTTAATCTTACATCATAAGTCAGTAACCCTTGGTTAAGGTAACAATTCAATAGTTTTTTAACACCTCAATTTAAAAAAAAAATTGCCGAAAGATGTTTTCACCTCAGAAAATTTACTTTTAAAAAATATGATTTATTCACAAAAAATTGCATCTTTTTTTTTAAATTGCTATTTTAAATACTTTTATTTTTTAAAAATATTATTTAAAATTCTGAAACAAAATTGAAAATTTGAACAAAATAATATTTTGAGTTATGACAATTTTAATTTACTCTAAATTTTTTGAAAAAAAATATTAAGAAAGCTTATGATGAGATAGTGCTTACAAATTATGTGGTTAACCATCACAAAACATTCAAAATTCAAACTCTATAAATAAATAAATAAAATAAATGTTTCCTGGACAACATACAGCGACATTGTTTCTTCAATTACACGCATTTCAATTTGTGTCTGATCCCTTGAAACCTCACGATTTATTAAAATTGTCATAACTCTCTGAGTTTTGGAGATATCAAGATGGAATTTTTTTTGTTCAATTCAGGAATGGATAAGGAAAATTTTTCTAATTGGAAGTTTTATCCTCTGGGGGCCGTATAAAAATTTAATTTTTGCATTTTTTAAAATAGACCCCCCATGCAGTTGCAACTTATCTTATCAAAAAATTTACCTTTTTTGGTGAAACTTTGCAATTGGAAGTATGGGTCTAGAGGCAATATTTAAGGAGATAGCCTATTGTTTCGATATTTATGACTCACCCTGTATACTGCGAGTCAGCTAGTATTTATATAATTTTAAGCAATAATTTCCATGTCTTTTAAAACTTTAAATAATTATCACTTAGGAAAAATAAAAATAAAAAGGGTTAAAAATATCTATTCAAAGATAATGCTTTTAAAAGTCTATGGATCTGTAATGAATATGCAAATTATAAAGGTAATTGTCCAGCAGAGAAAAAAAAAAAACAGTGGAATACTGAGCCTTTTAATTTATCATGCATACAAAATATAATTTATCTCTAAAACTTTCTGGTTTTATTTCGGAAAAACAGTTCTGACTTTAAGACTTCAGTTATGCGCATCAAGTTTTACCCCCAAAACATTTATTCTTATTCTTCATATTTGAGTTCTAACAGATTTCCCGTTACCGGAAATTTTCATAAAGTTTTAAAAGTTTCCAAAATCAAGTTGATTTAACATGGTTATTCAGCTCGATCCTATTCCTTTCTCTATTTTGCGGTTGCTTCTCTTATCCATATATCTAAAGCATTGTAAAACAAATCGTTGGGGGCTACCGTAATACTTACTCATCATGAATATGCATACCATAAAATATGAAAATCGAGTAAACTATTTATAAAATGCATCGCAATTCGAAAATAAAATGTAAACGCGTAGTTAAATATTTTTAATATATAGTAATGCTTTATTACGGAATTGCGGGTACTACTTGGTTATCTTATCGATCGATTTCGACATATAATATAAATCGCCAGACTATTAGTAAATTATATAAATTGGCATAATTTTTATTTTAAATAACGAAAGAACAGATAAATTAGTAAAAGATTAATAATACTACAAATAAAACATCAAATTAAAAATCACTTGATGTAACAAACACATGTAATATGCTTAATTTCAAGCGAATGTGACATTTACAATAAGCCGCATTTAATCTTACAGTTTGGCGGTAGTTTTTTGATCGACGAGTTAATCAAGTAATACCGAATTGCGTAAAAGAAGCATCACACATAACTACAAAAATCATAATTATATTAACCCGGGAGGACGCGCGCAGGACCTAAAAGACCCGGGGTGCGTAGGGTTTTTACAATTGTAACCACTAATTTTTTAAAAATAATCTTCAACTTATTTTGTCGCAAAATTTATAAGTAATGTCTTCGTCTAAATTAAGTGACTTTTAAAATTTGATTTTATTGGTGACAAAGTCAAAGTCATTCATACCCTGTGTAAGCGCGCGTTCTCCCGGGTTAACTAACAGTTTACTGCGTTGAATTAAGCGTCTCATTTCCAATTAAAATCTATCTTTGAATTGAAATTTGAATGAAATACAAAGTCATGAAAAATTGAAGAATGTGACAAATATTATTACACATATCTCGGAAACTTATTATCCGATCGACTTCATTTTTTATGAAAAATTTATGTGTTTTTCTTCCTTTATATCCACTCTTTAAAATAAAAAATTTCGAAAATTTTTATGTACCTTTCATCAGAACGAATATTTCGAAAGTCTGAAAAAAAATAGTTCCGAATAATCGAGATTACTGATATTAAGTAGGATTCTTTCCATTTTTATATACTAAATGCATACCAAATTTCAAGTTTCTATCTTAATTTGTTCGGGAGATAAAGCGTTTACAGACACACCCACATACAGACAGACACACACACAGACAGATGGACATATATTTTTTTTTTAATATGTTTTTCGTAATCTCCAATGTCTGAGACAAATAAATCCGTCAAAAATAAATTTCGATTTTCAAAAAGATTGCAAGATTTACTCTATATTACGTATGATGGATAAGTAAAAAATACTTCCATTAAAAGAAAGTGAATTGAAAAAAACATCTTTTGCAGAATCTAAACAAATTCAAAATGTATTTATAATCATTTTAAATTGGATTGTAAGTAAATAATCTTTACTGCCAATGGACATGAAATATTAAAAGAAATCACTTTCAATCAATTTTTGCCAATTAAAAATGATACCCTTTTCGAAACAATGAAGTTTATGCATGAAAATCTGAATAAATAATTTAATTTCTCGTTCAACAAAAAAATAATATAATGCAAACTCTTATGAAAGAATTTTCAAAAACACGAAAACGTGAAAAAAAATTCATTTAAGTGACAAACTTTAAATATTAAAGGAAGAAAAAATGAGGTTTTTATGCATCTATGTACAATAAACGTTATATTCAATTTTAGTACCTGTCATGGCAAATTCGGCTATCAATTAATCCCAATAAAATAATTGTGGAAATATTTTCCCACATAATTTTAACCCGATTATGAATTTATTTTAGCAATTTCTGAAATGACCAATTACTTATGTTAATATTGCGAATATTCTAATGTTTCTTCTTAACTCTTTTACTTAACAAAGTAAATGGAGTATCAACAAGTTCGAAGAAATATGCTGTTCAGAAAGTTGAAGAGATATTCCTGCAGACACTTTATTTTTTTATAAATTCATCAAACTTATGCTTTAATAATTGTAATGTCCTAGTTATTATCCTCAACATTAGAACATGTTAAAAGGAATTAGACTATAAACAAATTATAAAGAAGTAGCTTGGCACTGAATGTGAAGAAATCCATATATGCCAATTTAAATCAATTATAAATTCATTAGATGAATTCTATGACACTTTTGTTTGTTTTATATGCATTAAATATCATTTAAAATAATGTTTTAATTGTCCGGACTACATGTAAATTAAATGGTAAAAATAAATTTAGATTTCTTACCTGTTTTTCCTACATCTTCTGCTCCCATGACTACAATTCTGTTAACTTCTTTCACTTTTGAAGAATGACCCAATTTTAAAAATGTCAATTTACTTCTTGCTGCCATACTTTGTTAATTATTCATAAAACAAAAATAATTAATTTATTCATAAAATCATATAATTTCTGCGCCAAAGTGATTAAGGAATTTATTTTGAAATATACCCATTTTAACAAAGTTATTTGTAAGAATTGAATTCAACATAACTTTTGCAGGCTGCAATATCTAAGAGATGTTCAAAAAGCATTTAGAGCATTTCTTGTGTTTCATATCCATATTCTGTATTTATTTAATTTTAGATTTTTACAACTATCTATGAGGAAATTTAACATTAAAATTTTAATAACGTTTTTCTTAAATTAAATTATTTAAAAATTTATTTTACTGATCTTGCCGTAGCAGCTGACCACTAATTTTTAACCAATTTTTGAAAACACGTGTACCATTGCGAGTTTTGCAAAGGTTTTAATAATTGTAAAATAAGAATTTTTATAGATTTTAAATCGAAAATTTCTAATATTTCTTTGGTCAATTTTAAAAATCATATCATATTTATAAAAATTATTTTAATATAATCTTTTTAATGTATTCATTTTAATTATTCTTCAGAATTCTTAATGTATATTTCATATTTAATTTTTTTGTAGAGGGATTTCTCCAAGCTCAAAATTCTACTCCACACACTTTCTCTCTTAGCTGAACATCCTCTCAATACCTTGAGAGTCTGCTTTAGAACTGTTAGCTGCATCTTTTACGTCTGCTCATCTCGCAGCATACTACAAAAAAGATTAACTGTGACATCATAAGCATGCGCTTTCAGGTTCAGCCGGGAAAGTTTACTACCGCTCGATGCTCAATGAAAATGCTCTAAAATTTGAGTAATTAATAAATTTTCCCGAGTTTTAACGCTTCATTTCTGAATAGGAATATGGATGAGAAGGCGGTTAAACATGTATTACTCATCTATAAATTTGCAAATTAATAAAATTTTAAAAAATTAAGCGATTTCAAAACTGTTTCCAGGCGGTACATTTCTATTTGTAAAAGTTATGACAAATGTAGTTTTAGAAGTATTTAATTAGTTCAATCATTTATTTATTTTGTAATATTATGCTGGTTACACAAAACACTTTATATTTAAAATTTTTGTTCGCTAGCGAAGAATGCAATTTTAAGCAAAAATATTTAAAGGTTGAAGATGAATACAAAAAATCAGCAATTTCAGACTTATGATTTAAAAAAGAAAAAAAATGCAATTTATTCAGAATATTGAATCATCTTCATGCATGAATTAATGACTTTTTTCTCTTTCGTTATCTACAAAGCATGATCTGAGAAATTCTTGTACGTATTTAACCTTCTCGGACACATGAATCTGAATATTACACAGATCAGATTATAACATAATCTCCCAAACCCAAATGTTCTATTTGAAGTTAAATTGAAATCCTAAACAAATTTGAAACTCTTCACCTTGAAAGCCGAGAGAATTCATCCTTTTGTAAAGAAGTTATGGAAAAAATAATTTACATTTTTTTTTTAACTTCTAATATGAACTTTATTTGTTAAGTACAAATTAAGCATATAGGGTCGATGTGCCAGTAATGGACCACTTTCCAGTAATGGGCCACCTCGCACTTTTTTGTTTATAAAAAAAATAATAAATAATAGTTTAGCTTTTATTATTTTTTTCTGAACTCCACCTTGCATGCTTTATAAGCTGGATTAATTTTTTACACTTTTTGTCAAAACAATTAGGAAGCAGAAAATAAAGTTTCACAGTTTTTCTGTTTTTCACTGAAAATCTTAATGAACATGCTAAGAGCAGACTTTACTTAGTTTATAACTTTTTTATTTTTCCGTAAAAATTGAATGTTTTTGTTTGGTTAGCAATATAAAACATTGAATTTAATGTACCAATGGCCATTAACAAAATTTTATTTATTTTTAAGATTTTAGGAGGGGTGGTCCATTATTGGATTGCTTATTTCGCGATTTTCCAGTAATGGACCACCCAAGTGACCAGTACAAAAAATGTTATTTCAGTAGAGATAAAATATTTTGATTTAACTGAAAAGCTAAATAATCAAATTTAATGCTTAAATTTTACCTATTAGAATTTAATAAAGACAATTTCTTTATAAATAGTTGTTTTTAAAAAGTCATCCAAAATTGGTATAAAACACAAGCAGAACATTTGACAAAATCTAGATGTGCCGTTACAAAAGAAGTTGGTTCAGAAATGTAAAATCATATTTGGAAGAAGATATTATTAATCTTTTCTTCCGAATTCTAAAGCATACAGAGATAATTTTCAATAAGGTTAAAACAAGGTTTCTTTTGTGCTCTTAAAACAAGGAAAATTTTGGGACCAAAATCAGTTAAAGATGTGTATTATGTAGTAGCAAATAACGAAAAAGAACAAATCACTGTTATGGGATGTTTTACAGCATATAATGAGATAGTTCCATTGGTGATAATATATCCATATAAGCATCTCTGAAGGGAAATCGTGGAATCAATCTGTACCAAATTGGTGGGCTATATATGATTATCTGAAAATGGTTGGATAGTGCAAGAACATTTATAATTTTAAATGCATTTTAAAATTCCATATTGAGCAGTTTGGACTATCGGAAAGGGAAGATAAAATTGAAGATCTGTTATTTATATTTCACAGTTGCAAAGCACATCACTTAGATAATGATATGAATGAACATTGGAGACTTTTTTTTAATGCCTTATTTTATCTAAACTTGATTTCAGTAAAACATTGTCTTTATCTTGTAAATCCTTTAAATTTAAATATTTTGCTGTATATCTTTACAATATAAATCCTTTAATGTTAGTTAATAATAAACAGTTAATAATATCATTAATATTTTGTTTTATAACCACATTATAAATCCTTGATTGTAATAAATTCATAACTTAAATTTAAATATTTTGTTTTATGTTTTTTCATTATAAATCCTTTAATGTAATGAATTTCTAACTTAAGTTTTAATATTTTTTCTTATTATTATGCTTTCATTAAGTTCTGAAGCAAAATACAATTGAAACCAGTTGGAAATTGCACGTGAAGCGTAGCAAATGAGGTTCGTTCGTATGACAACGAAGTTTTAAAAATATACAGATCTTCCTGATATAGTAGACAATACTTCCGATACAGTACAGTGGTTGAACTCTTTGTGTTCCTATAAACACACAGGAAGTAATTTTCATTACACCTCAGCAACGTATATAATATTCATAAAATGTGGCACAGTTTAATATAATTAAAACATGTCTAAAACAATGTTTCCCCGTATAGCATTATGTAGTGGAATACTTTTCTGTGGCCCTGTAATTTAATAATAAATATTCTTTGCATCTCAGATTGTACAGAATTTATATTTTAGTATATATATATGTCATAGGTTCATGTCAATTTTATTATGTTCGAATGAGTGTAACACCATTAAAATGCATTTGCAACTTTTTTCCCCTTTGACTGTAATGTAACGGAATACTTTTGATAGTCCCTGTAATTGATCCATGAATCTGATTATCATAAGATCTGAAATGACTCGACAAAATTATGTAATATTTATATGTCTTAAATTTCAAACGATTAAAATGCATTTCAAACTTTTTCCCCATTGACCGTAATGTAACGGAATACTTTTGATTTTCCCTGTAATTGATCTATTCATCCGATTTTCATGAAATTTAAAATGACTTGACAAAATTATGTAATAATTATGTATTTTAAATTTCAACCGATTCGGTTGGATAGTTTTTGCATTGTTATATGCGGACAGACAGATAGACGGACAGACAGACGGACTGAACGACAACTATAGGTGCTACGTATTTACATAATTACGAGCGCACCTAAAAGCAATTATCTGTTATTTTTTGTAGGGTGGCCCATTACTGGAACATAGGCGGTCCATTACTGGAACATAGGTGGTCCATTACTGGGCTTTTGGGTGTTTAGACATATTTCTATTATTTAAAATTAAATTTTTATTTCTATTGGGAAATGTAACTATGGGATTAGTTAAATATTGTTGAAAGATTAATATAATATGAAAAAAATTTGAATACAATAATTATAACTATTAATAGAAAAGTATTTTTTAGAGAAATTCCTTAAGGGGGTCCATTACTGGCACATCTACCCTATATAGAGAGGACAAGGGGGAACATGTAAACATGGGGCAGATGTGAGCGCAACCATTTTACACTAGTTATTATATTTTTTTATTTAAAAAAATTAACAAAAATAATAGCACCTGTAGACATATGGTAAACATTTTTAAAGCTCTTTGACATTTTATTTGATCTCAGGAGCCAAAACACTGTTTATTGATTTCAAAAGGAAAATTTCAGTTCCAACTTTTTGAGAGAATAGCTTCGTTTATTTATTCATTTTTTTAAATTTTAATGTTTTAACATATACTACGGATACTAATAAATATTTTTAATATTAAAAAATTTCTTTAAAAATTGAGAAATGTTAATAATTTCTCATTTTAACTCTATTGGAAATGTGGGGCACTTGTGAATACTCTAGTTGGGGGCAGATATCAGTTTCCCAATAATCATTCTGCGATTCTGTTCCTTTCAGTTAACTTCATTAGAAATAATTTCGACTCCAATATATATAATTTTGTTGAAATAGAAGGCATTTCCGTCATACAAAGCTCCTTTTTATTGAAACTTCTACAGATACATCTGTCAGAAATTACATAAAAAACAGATCGTTTATGTTCAATGGTAATTTAAATAAATTTAATTATTTCTATAATGCAATATAAGTGATATGTATTATTTTATTTAACGGTTTTCAATACTATTTATTTATGCATCGTTCCTACTAAAAGTATTGTGTTAAGCAACTTTGCAATTTTTTTCTATTTCATTTGTTCCAAATTTGCAGTATTAGTTTATTTCTATGTCTAAAACAGTTACTTTATTTGATGCTTTGAATACAGATATAATATTTTAGGAAAATAAAAATTTTAAACCGAGAACTACCGTAAAATCTCGATTATAAGCTACCCCCCAACTACCCCTTTAAAAAGCAAGAGAAATTAAATTTTGAGGGAGCGTATAATCGGAAAAAAAATTCCTTAATTTTCAGGTAAATAAGGCAAATATAGGGGTGAGAATCTTTCTCATTTCGGCAGATTTCCGATAAAAAATTATTTGAATGACCCTATTTAAAATTCCCTTAAAAAAACCCTAAGTTAAATTTAAATGCTTCATTTTTTTTTTTTCAAGTTTACTTCTTTATTTTTTCATTTTATTGAAACAATATTTTTGAATCATCTAAGTCCCCCATCAATCTACTTATTTTCATTTTATATTTTTTTGCCTAAATGTCACCCAGAAACTAGAGAAATAAACGTATATTTTTTCCTTTATTGTGAATTTGACACTCAGTATAACTAATGATAAAGCTAACATATAAATAAGACAATAAAAAAAATATGTCAATGAATATTTTTATCTTGTGTTCACACCTGCTCCACCGTTGAGGCTAATGTGAACATTTTTTTGAATTTATAAAACTATTTAAAAAGTAAGAACTATAAAGGTAATTTTTAAAAATACCATATGTAAAATAAAGTTCTGTTTACTATATTGTGTAGTTTTTGTTTACCGAAGTTAATCCATATATGAGAAAAACTGTGTTTATGTGAACTGTTCACATGTGCCCCAGTCTCCCCTATATTGATTTTTTTTCATATTTTAATGTTGTAATATAGTATTAAATTCACTTATTTATATATTGTTTTATAATTAATAGTTTTATATATATTTGTGTATGTGTGAATTCGTTCGTATTTAAATAAGTTTTATCATCTGAAAATTTTTCTAAACTCTCTTTTGAAAAATCGAATTAACCCGAGACCGTTATGAGGTCTACATATCCATGATTACACTGGTTTACAAATTTAAAAATTTTTTTTTTACATACTTTTGATGAAACACCTGTTTTCTTATTATATTACCTCTTACTAACGAAAAGAGGTATTTTAAAAAAATCTATCATGTCACACTTTTTACTTTTTTATATACAGGGTGTCCAATGGCTAACTCCTTAACCTTGAATCACAGACATATAGCTACAATGACAAAAATGTTTTTCATTACTTTGACCTTCGACTGTTTTTGAAAAAGCGCAATTATTATTATGTACACTCTCAACTTAAATGTGAGACTAAAATTGAAAATGGAGATTAAAATTGCTGCAGAATTCAATTGCTACCGAAATTAAAGGGACTTGGCGCCCTTTAATTTTTTTTTATTATTTAAGCATTTTAATATGCATTTTGGGCATCATAATAATAAAGGACTTAATGAAGAAAAATGATCCTATTAAGAAATTCGATTTTCCTAGTAAATGTTTTTGAAAAAGTTAAGTAAATTTTACAATATATTTTCTCATACAATTTTGAACATTCGGAGTTAATTTATCTTTTAAACTATTCATAGAAGTGTGCTGCAGAATTATAAGACTCCTGTCCCCATCAGACAAGGCGCTTGCGAGCTAATGCTAATCCTATCGGAAGGTTACTTTCTAGTATCTTGTTTACATTTCAAATTTTTTAAATATTTTTTTCTGCATTTGATTATCAAGCTTCATCTTTACATCGCTGCTTTTCTACTTTATTGATTTTGTTTGCAGACTTTTTTTTTTTTTTAGAATGACACTTTCATTTTCAGAACCGGTTTGTGAAACTAACTTTATAAAAGAAAAATGGAATTAAAATGAAAATAATAAAAGAGCACATAAATGGTCAAGAGAAAGTATTGCTCGCACTTTGTGAGTTCTGTCTAATAAACATATGCACGCGGGAGGAGCGACAGGTATACGTGCTGTTTAAAATTCTCAGAATCCTTCATTATTCCCACCAGTTATTTTTTATTGTAAAGTTTACCTTATTTAATTGGAGCAGTTTCGCTATTCGAGTACAGAAAATTTTCTGTTTTCAAAAACCGGTGACTAAAGTTTAAAAATTAAGCAAAATGCTCTCATCGCGAAGGAGTTAACTGCATTTTTAAAAGAAAATCGTTGCTAAAAAATAGTAAGACGTTGTAAAAACTATACAAAGTAGGGTTAATTATAGCTGTATATACTAGAAAAATATGAATGGATATACCATAAAAGTTCAAAGACATAGAAAACTAAATAGTATCAAATATTGATATCCTGTCTAACTCCTTTTTTTAATCTTATCCTTATCTATTTTATGAGAAACTTAACTCAATACTAAGAATAATAGGTACTGAATATTTAAACTTTATTTGGCATTTCTTAATATTAAATGCAGCGTAGTAATAACCTTTCCTTTTCCATTGTAGCTAATACAAAACCGTTGTTCAATCTTTAAACTTGACATGGTGCTGAAGAAGCTTGTGTAGAAAGGAGCTCGCAACTTTGCAAAACCGCTTTGTTCCATGACGCGTTTTTCCAGATTGGTTTTAGAATAACTTTTAAATTCACAAGAGCCGTAATGAGATACCCACTCAATGCAAACTAATCGTGAACCTCATAGTATTTATGAAGGGTTCGCATGCATAAATAATTTTAAAAAATGACATTTTAATACCAAAAATGGTCGCTTTATCAAAAGTAAGGAACGTTTTGCCTTAAATAAGGCAAATAATACTTTAAAAAAAATTCTGACCCTAAAATGGATAGATATTTTTATTTTCTTATGCGTACGAACCTTCATTTATTTAATTAATTCTAATAAATTTAGTATGTTTGCAATAGTATGAGGTTTATTTCTTTTATACTGCTACGAGGTATTGCATTACACAAATATATTATTAAAAGTTGTTATATAGGCTTTAAAAACTGGTAGTGTGCAGAGGAAGCCGCCCCCATCATTTTTTATGTCCAAACCGTTCCTGTTTTTAAGGGTAAATATCTCGGCTAGTTACCGACGATTTTTTTTTCAAAAATCATTATCAACAATGCTTTTAGATTTCTGCTCGATAGGTACCTCCATCGCTCCTCAACACCTTTTCTCAATGCCCACAAATCAAAATTTGTGTAACAAATAAATACACTTTTCTCAATAAAATACGCGTTTTTCAAAAAAAAAATATCAACCGACTTCAAAAAAGCGCTAAAATGTATTAAATAATTCTTTAAAATTCTCTAATGACAAAACGTTGTCCAATAAGCACACATCGGATATCAGGTACCGGCATAAAAACGGTTAAATTTAATATATATAATTTAATATCCACTAAACATAGATTTTAGAGAGAATATTTTTTACAGGAGATGAATTTACATATTTATGATTTAATTTATGAATATAAACATATAAAAAGTAATGAATTACTTTTTGAAGTCGGTGCCAAACAGTCACAATTTATAACCATTTTCGTTATGTTACTAGGCACAATATATTCACAATTCTTATTATATTTAAGACAGTTTGGCACCAACTTCAAAAACTAATTCATTACTTTTTATATGTATATATTCATAAATTAAATCATAAATATGTAAATTCATCTCTTGTAAAAAATATTCTCTCTAAAATCAATGTTTAGTGGATATTAAATTATATATATTAAATTTAACCGTTTTTATGCCGGTACCTGATATCCGATGTGTGCTTATTGGACTACGTTTTGTCATTAGAGAATTTTAAAGAATTATTTAATACTTTTTAGCGCTTTTTTGAAGTCGGTTGATATTTTTTTTTTTTTTTTTTTTTTTTGAAAAACGCGTATTTTATTTCCTACTTTTTAGTTATTTATACTGTAATAGTCAATTATGTGTACTGACATATAATGCGTCTTTGAAATGCGACGATCAATTGATGAACTTTCCTGGACTTTGATGTATTCAATTTTCTGGTCAATTTCCTATTTCATTTTCATCTATTCGAGAGCAACTTACAATGTCGGCTGGTATCTTTGTGGATCTTTATGTTATTAGAATGTGGTAATTTGTTTTGATAAGATCTCGCTCTTCGAAAAGTTACTGCATTCATCGAACTTTAAAGTCCACACCGATTCTTACGGATCTCGGAAATAGGTTTGGAAAAGCTGACAATCCATCAACTGATCTTACGCATCACAGAGAGGCAAAGTGCTTTTTTACATATATAAGCACAGCAAAATGACTCCATATATCAATGTATAGTAAAGTGTTTTCCTAGTATAATCAAAATTATTCAACATTCAGTGAGAAAAAGTAAAAAGAAATATTTTATGGATAATCGCGCTATTCTTCATCAGACAAACAGTACAATCTAATTCCCATAAAGGCATGGGAAAGGAACAGTGATGATGTATGAGGAATCTCAAACTGATAACCGAAACTTAGCTGCCTCTATCTGAGAGTGAGAACATTCGATGCCCAGACACTTCTTCGACAGTCGTTTTTGTCCAAAGTATAGCAATGCTAGGCATTTTCTATTACAGATCTTAATTATAATTGCCTGAAAGAATTGGATTGTATGCGTTTTAAAAATTATCAAGATTGGCGATTATGGTCGACTCAATAAGATGCTTAGTGACTCGCTTTTGTCCAGAATCATCTCACTTAAACAATATATCCCGTGTATCGTCATTTGCATATCAAGGAATCCTACCTGAATAAAATTTAAAATCATTCTAATATCTAATCCGGCAACCATATCTGAATCTGAAGACAATTTTACATCACATGCCAATGCGCATTATTGTGCGTTGACTTATGGAAATACTTTTTCATCCGGAACAACACGTATAGTAGTGGATTTTTATATTTTAGGCACGTACTTCCAATGTCAGTTGATATCGATGGGGCTTTCCGGTTTATTGGATGTGAGAACTTGTCCAGTTAAGATTTAGAACTTTGGAATGATCTCGCACTTCGGAAATTTACTACATCCAACAAATCTTAAGGTCCACATTGAAATCTACGAATATCGAAGGAGAGCGTCGAAAAGCTGAAAATCCATCAGTACAGTGTCCTTACACAATCAGAGCGCGTCAAAGTGCTTCCACGAGTTAATGCAGAGTAAAGTATTTCCATACATTTGTACATATTAAAATACTCTTCTTTCAGTCATAAAAACTAAAATTTAAGATGCTAGCAAAAATGCACTATTAATAAATAATCTGCAGTCATCTAATTCATTTAATAACGATATCGGAAATGAGCACTGGTGCTTGTATTTTGAGTTCGAATCTAATAACAGGAACTTGACTACCTCCATATGAGAGTGGCAACATTCTACACTGTTAAAAATTTCAAACTTTTGCTTCATCGTCATTCCACAGTTTTTATAAAATATATCTATTTTGACCAATGAGAATGCTCCATAATACAGTGAAGTAATCGTTTTTCATAAAAGTGGTGGAGTGACGATGCAGTAAAAGTTTCATATTTTTAACAGTGTATGTTCAGACTGTGATTTGACAGATACGGTTCTTCAAATTACACAAAATGTGGAAATTTACCATTACAAACTTGACGGTAGTTGCCTGAACGAGTACTATTATAAGAGGGCAAGAAGTTAGCTAGCTTCACTTTAATAGCAAGCTCATCAAAATATTTCGCCATTTTCTTTTCTCTAGACTCGACTTAACCTATCATATATCCCCGTATATTACCACATTGATATAGAGGAATTCCGTCAGAAGAAAATCTGGAAGCATTCCGATATTTAACTCGATAACTGAGTCTGAATCTCAAGACAGTGTCGATATACATAGCAATGCACTTTAATTTCTTTGAACATCCGGCATAGAAAGGACCCTGATACACAGGCACTTGCGCTCTGTCATATACATTGACTTTCTCATATACGTAGACGCCAAATCCCATTGTTATCTCGGCATGGTTTCGAATCCAACATGTTTGGCGAAAAGATGCTGTTTTTTGGCGGTGATCGCTATATTGGCAACTTTCAGATTTCACAAAGAGAAAAGAAGTAGTGCGGTCCAATTCAAGACAAACATAGCAATATGAGTTTCGGCGGGAGAAAAACCGGTTTGACGTGCTAAATCTGCCCTCCGTCACGTGACGGAAGGCACACATGTCAGCCTACGAAAAGGTTGCTATTTTGGAGTCTAAGTATCTTAAGGTCATTGGTCATATATAGGTACTTTAAATGTGGATTTTCAGCTTTTTGGCACCTATTTCCGATGTCGATAAGCATCGATGTAGATTTTCCATTTTGGTTTATACGCGAATTGATCCAGTTAAGATTTCGTACTTTGGAAAGAACTGCACTCTAAAAAATAAATGTGTAAATCAGCTAATTTTACCCATATATATGTGTAAATTTATAAAATTACACACCTGTCGTAAAATTTACACACATTTTTCTGAAATTTACCTGTTTTTATGTGTATTTAGCATACTAAAATAAGTGTGTAATTTGTTATCACTTGAAAAACACAGATAAGTGTGTAAATGTAGAAAAATGGTTAGATTTACACAAATTGATGAGTTATTCTATTTTAAACATACTTATGTGTACACAAACGTGTGTGTAAATTTCTAAAATTACACACTTTGAACAAAAATTTAGCTGTTTTTATGTGTATATGACTTACGAAGTCAAGTATCCAATTTGTTACCGCCTTATAAACTCAGACAGATGTGTAAATTATATAAAATATTTGGAGTTACACAAATTTGTGTGTTATATATAATTAAAAATGTAAAAATTATCTTAGTTGCATTTATTGTCATTACTAGAGCTAGACCGAAAATTCGTTTTCGTTTTCGGCCAAAAATCCGAGTTTCAACGAAAATTCGTTTTTGGCAAAAATGCTGCTGAAAATTCGGCTAGACCGAAACTGTCTGAATTCTAGAAATCTTCATTCTTACTTTGGAAATTTTCATCATGACTTCTTGATTTGAACTGTTTCCGCTTAAATGATATGCTTTTTAGATGCGTTCGTAATTATATAAATAGGTAGCACACGTAGTCGCCGTTCAGTCCGTTTTCCATCTGTCTATCTGTCCGTCTATCCATACGCATATAATAGAGTAAAATCTACCCAACAGAATGCTTTGAAATTTGAAGTATATAATTACTGCAAAATTTTGTCGAGTCATTTCAAACTTTGTGAAAATCGGATGCATAGTTTAATTACAGGGATGGTCAAAAAATTTCCGTTACATCACGGCCAATTCAAAAAAAAAAAAAAATGTTTAAGTGCATTTTGATGGAATTACTGCCTTTTAAACAAAATGAAATTAATGAATGAAATTAATATGCATTTACTGAGGTGTACTAAAATATATACTCTGTTACAATATGCGGTGCAAAATACGTTTATTATTCATTTACAGGGCCACACAAAAGAATTCCATTACATAATAGTATAGGGTGAAACTTTATCTTCGACATATTTTAACCATGTTAATTTTTTTCACATATAATGGAATTGATATACGTTGCCGAGATTTACTGTGAGTTGCATCCTGTATAATAGAAAGTGCACAGTAATCATAGGGGCACACAAAAGATGTCGGATACTATACTGCAACCGAAATACTGAATATTGGAGATGATTTCTAGAAGTGCATTTTTAGTAGTGATATGAGCTTTTAAATTTAACAAAGTGTTTGCTGATTGCGTTGTGTGTATAAATGCTATAGATATTATACAGGGTAACACAACTGAAATTGTACAAGTTACAGAATATGAAAATAATAACTTAGATATGGTTTTTAAATAAGTTATGTATTTTTACGCTGAACTGCATTTACTAAACCAATATATGTTTATAGAATGTAGAAAAATGATATACAGGGCTACGCAAGGTATTAGATACATGGCTGTCTATGGAAGATAATCTCTGATGATTTCAGCGTGTTTAAATTTTAGCTGAATAGTGGCATTATACTTATGTAAAGATTGTAAACAAAGGACTCGGCTGCACAAAAGAATTAAAATATGCTACAGTCTATTGGGTGTAAATTTCTGAAATTCAAATTTCAATCTAGTAGGCGTTTTAACACTCTAAAACATAGTTGAAAATGTTTAAGAATTTTATTTGTCTGACCTTACTCTAACTTGCTTAATATAGTTGGATTGCTCTGTAATTGATACATAATTTTTCATATTTTGTAGTCATGCATTTTTGCATAATTTTACATGACTTAACAGCTATTGCATAAATTTGTTTATAGTACAAACACTCTTCATTTACCACGTTTGACGTCCAATTTCCAACTTGTTAGTTATTACTATGAACTTCCACTGTTTATAATTCTCGGTCATGTATGATTCAAAATCTTTGATCAAATTATAAAACAAACATGCACGCGCATATGGTGTTTTTCAGCTGCTCATTGAAAGTTGTGCACAGCTAACAGTAGCAGAAAATATTTGGTTTGAAATCGCAGAAGTGTTTTGAAAGATCTTTCAGAAAGATTCATCATTCTATGTCGTTAATGAAATAATTACATTTTAATTTATATGAAAATTACAAAGTTTTAGACAAAGGCACAGAATGCCAGCCAACTTCTGCACCGAAGATAGATTTTTCAAACAAGGGCGTTATTTCAGAACAATCACAGGGAGGCGAAGGCATGGCAAAGTTTTTTTGGGAGGAAGAGGCAAATATTTATTTAAGTATGCATCTCATCTATATTTAAATTTTTGCTAAAATAGTAATAATTATAAATTGAAAAATGATTATTTTTTTTATTACGACTTATTTAGAGTTAGTTTCGTAAAAAACCCCTTTTAAGTAGTACTTTTAAGTAGTAGTATTTTAGTTTATTTTAATGAGAATCATTAAATAACTGAAAAGTTATGTATATTTAAAAAATAAATACCCTTTATTGTATCTGTTCTCCATTGTTATAGACCACAGACAACCACCTCATCGCGTTCACGGATGAAAATTCAGAATTAGTTAAAAATCGATTCACATATTAAAACGGAACCGATCTACTAACTCATATCCTGGTGGGAACCGACCGAAAACCCGATTTTATCGGTTGACTCGTAGGTTTATCATTGTGTTTTTTCGTACCCAAAAGTATAAAAACATGGGGAACTGAGAGCAGGAGACGCAATAGTAAACCTACGAGTCAAATTCTGAAATCGGCTTTTTAGACGTTTTCCAAGACTTGGCAGACCGATTACATTTTAATATGCGAATCGAGTTTTTAGTAATTCTGGTATTTCAGCCGTGAACTAGATGGGATGATTATCTGTGCTAATGCCTCACGGTCAATTAATTACTTAGTTAGTTAACTATTCTAAATGCTTATAATTACTGGTTGTCAAAAAATATAAAAGTTTCGTTCATATCATTTTTTCGTTTGAAGCTTCTACACACTCATAAGTTTTTATGCATGTTTATATTTTTGATAAAAATGTGCCTCAATACACCTTTAATTAATTAATAATTGTGTACATTCATTTATGCATTAATAATTTAAAAAAAATTAATCTATTTTTTTTCGTTTTCAACCGAAAATAGAAAGCTTACCGAAATTTGGTTTGTGTTACGTTTTCGGTCTTAAAAACTTATTTCGGTCGATCCATAGTCATTACCCATATAAAAACCATAGTGACAGTGATGTTTTTGTCATATTTTTGCAAATCACGATGGTTACGTCCCATCTGTAACCAAAATGTCTGCACTCATAAAATCCCATTGTAAGTAAACTATGAATTGTTTGGAAACATTTAAAAATTGCAAAAAGTACGTTACTCAATGTGAAAAATACGTTTATGACAAATTTGAAAAAATTTTCGACGTTACAGCGAGTCACATCACATATGTGATCAAACGACCATCAGTATGCTGTTAAGTCACAACGTGAATTTTAAAAGTACTATTTGAAAAGAGGACACTTTTTTTTTTTTTTTTTTTTTTTTTTTTATCGGAATTGTGTTAATGCATTTGTGGGATTTGAATATGAATGTATTTTGTTTCAATCATTGCAAATGAACCTATATTCATTAATTTATTTTCTAACACAGAAAAATGCTATATAAATGCATCAATTTAAATCCATATACATTTATAAATTATGCTGCAAACATAATCTTGTATATAATCCACGAAATAATTTATTATTATTATTATTATTATTATTATTATTATTATTATTATTATGGAATTTTTTCAAATGCTTTCTATATACCATGGAAAATTAATTAATTTGGTTAAACTTACAGAAATCTATATAATAAAGAAAAACACATTCGTGAATAACAGTAATATGACTTTGGCGGTGGCAACACTTGATAAATAAATTTCACTTTTACAGTGATTTTCTTAACTTCTATCAATTGCACAATTAAAATTTTTTCACTATCAAATAGAAAAAGAAATTTTTTCTTCAAATGTAATTTTTTCTATCGTGCCTCAATTTTTTGTTTTTTATGATTTCAAAAATAAACTGAAACCATGTTTCTTTTTTTAAAACTATTGTATGCAGTCCAATTACACAAGATTAAAATGTTTCCATTAAAAAAAAATCAGCATTTATTTCCGGCTAAATATTCTGCAACGAAACTGAAAACTTGCATATAAATAAACTTGTATAACAAAGTATATAAATAAAACGTAGCTGTAATAGACATGTAATCAAACCTCGCGCTTAAGCTATTAAAATTATTATGTAAAAAAATTAAATTGCTTATACATAGCAAAATATTTTGTGATTTTGTTTATTGTCAACCCTCGGTATGTGGTTAATACGAAAGTATTTCTATTTCTATTAAATTTCAAAACTTTGAATTTATAACTTATTTTTTTCGAATGAAAATGCTTTTTGGTGTTGTATATGAATAATAAAATAAGTAAAAAAAAAAAATGATGTAAAAAATCTATTAGTTTTGAATTTTAAATAATGTTTTTCTTCTGTTTTTTTATAATCCGGTAAGTTTGTACTGATTTATTAAATTTATCTTAAAATCGAAACAGCAGAAAATAATATCCAATTGAGAAAAGCAAAGATTTGGGGGGCGTTTTGTAATGAAAAGCTGCTTTAATGCTATAAAAAATAGTTGTATACATATAGTTGTATATATTAGTATACAGTATAGTTGTATATATTTGTTTCTGTTAATGTTTAAAGATTTTAAGTTGTTCTTTAAAAATTTGCTTGCCACTTTTTACAAACATTTTAAATAGATTTAACATTTTCTGAATGTAAAATAAATGTACACAATTTATTCTACAACGATAACATAATTTTTCAAATTTTAATTTATTGTTTCCCAGAAATGTCTTAAAATAGTTAGATCACAAGCAGTTTATTCAACAGGAAATTAATATAAAAAATGACAGATAAAGAAATTTTTTTTTCTTCTCTTATAACGCTGTTTTGTTTTTAAAAACACATTTTGCATCTGCTAGGAAAAAAAGTCGTCTGCGGTGGCTAACCGTAGAATAAACGTAAACAGAGTACATGTAGTACGCTTTCGAACGGATGCAAGAAAGTTTTCTCGACAACATAGATCTGTATTGACACGGATTCCGAAAGTCCGAGATAAATACACTGGCTTTGGCGTGGTGTATATGCTTCCAGCCTTAGCTATTGTGCTTATGTATTGGATTTATTACTTTTCCAACAAAATCGAACAATAAAGAATGTCAGTGAAAAGCAGGTATGAAAGAAATTATTCTTGCTATTTGTTTTTCTTTAAATTATAATGATTTTAATTAACTTCTTATAAACATGTTTTAAAATTTGAATATTTCATTAACTTCATTTAGTTTAATAAATTTGTTGTTTATTTTATTGAAATACATAATTTACCTAGTGACAATTTTAATCAGAAGATTAGAAAACTGTGATTTCAATAGCATTTTAATTAGATTTGTTTCCTTTTTAAAAATAACTGGTTAAGATCATGGTTTCATAAATTATAAAAGTATATGAAAAAACATCACAATCAATGGTTATGTAATCAGTAAACATTTAACGATATTTAAATTATTGAATAAAAAAGCCTTTTTAGAGAATGTTTTCAAACATAATTTTTAAAATTTTGTAATAATGTAATAATTGTATTTCATTACTTACTTTTCATTCTGGATAGCTTTATTATTTTATGTACTTTTTATTTAACTTGGCGCCAGTGTTATATATACATATATATACATATAAATACATAAATACATATGAAACTATGTTTACATATATAAGCATATATTTATATGTTTGCATGCATATATAGATACAATATGTGTATAGATGTATATATGCATGTGTATTGCATATATAATATTGGCGTCCGATTAACCGAAATGTACCCTATTTTATATCTTGATTGATATTATACAGATAAATTTCAAAATATATATACCATAAGCGCTATTAGAAAACGGTATGATTAAAATGGATTTCTTTTTTTTTTTTTTTTTAATTATCATCTAATCATATAAATAAAATATTGGTGATAATCATAATGAACTAATATGTTGTTCTAGTTTTATACCTATGATCTGAGTTCTTTTACGTATTTTTTTACTTTAAAAATTAGTTAACCGTTTGCTATTGTATTAATTATTCTTTTCTTATTGAATCACATGCAAAAACATTATCTGATTTTTAATAAACTTATATAAATAAAATTTTCACCACATTGTTTTAAGAACGCAATTGTAGATTGTAATCCTTTATACTATTTATGATAGTATTAGATTTATAATGGCTCTGGCAAAAAAAACATCCAGCAAACCAGATACATACTTGAAAAACGAATTAAAATTTTCACATTAAAGGCAAAATAGAGTAGATGCGGTGCTGTGTGATATAAACAACGATCTTGTTTATTTTATCATACATTAAGAGTTATTGGATTAAATGTAAAATTTCACAAATAAAAATGTATTTTCTTCAATGTGTTATTAAAACTATTTTTTAATAATAAAAAAAATGTTTTCAATATTTCTTTACTACTTGTAAACTCTTATATAAAATGAATTAATCCTTTATATCACCTCGTTGTATATCTGTAACATTCCAAAAAGTGAAAGTTACTCATCCAATGAGAATCAATGTTACCTTTACTGTCAGCTTAAAAAAGAGCTATCTTCAAACATAGCAGTTGTCAGCCTAATTGTTCTTAGAATTGTCAACATGAGATACTGAGATAAATTTTCACTTCAAAGTTTTATTTCTTATTTCATTAGTTTTTCATCGTAATTTTAAAATGAACTTTGCAGATTTTTTAATATGATGGAAAATAGCTGAAAAAGAGATTTTTTACTATTTTGCATTTGAAAATTGATAATGTTGATGTGAAGTATATAAATTACTGCTTATTTTAAATATGAAAAAATATCAGTATTCTTATTTATTTATTTATTTTAGACATTTCTAAAATGATTCATTTTAACACCTCAATAAATATTTGCAATTTCAACACTGAGTAGCACTTGAAATAATTAATGTTTCAGCTTGTTTATCACAATAATTGACATAAAACTGCACGTTTTCATATTTTTACATGCTGTAGTTTTCTTAACACTATTTCTACCAATATCAAATCCCACCTTTTAACAAATTTCGATTCATTGTTTTTCTTTCTTTTTTTGTGATTTTTAGATTGAAATAGTTAAAAATATTTTACATAAATTAAAGACTTTTTTAAGCTTATTACATTCAAAAACTACTGTTAGCAAAAACAACAAAAATAAAAAATTTAAAAAAGTATCATTTGATAGCTGTAGAAATATTGTTAATATAAGAGTAGATCGAAAAAGTCAAAAGATTACTTCACATACATAAAAGAAAATAGGAGCATTTGCTACTTTTTTTTTAAATTTTTATTTCATTTTTCAAATAGCATTAAAACTTATTGTACATTTTAGAATCGAAGTAGTTTGAATTTGTTAAGGTATTTATGTGTTGCAGCGATCTCTTGAAAATGGGTTGCCAAATTATAGAGCACTTAAGACTTTATAATAATATATATTACAATTATACGTTTCATAACATTTATGCTCATTTACAGTCATCATATGTGAAGCATACCTACATGACTTGTGTTTAAGATGTATACGATGACAAAGATACATAAATATATCGAACATAAGACGTAAATATTACTTATATAAGGATGTTTGTGAGGCATGACAAGTGTTTGGAATGTATACATGAGAACGTGAGTCCCAAATTTTGACAAATTTTTTACTTATAATTTTCAGATTTCTGAATATAAAATAATGCACTTTTACGAAACTATGAGAAGAAACATTGTACACAATACCTTGTAATCAGAATTAAAATAATAATAATAATTGTATGAAAAATAAATAGGTTTACTAAAAATTTTTTCACTGCGCATCTGTGAACACTATCAAAATTTTATTTGCATATTGTGTTAGCTATATGTATAGAACAACTTTTGTGGAAGTCTCAAAAATATACCTGGAAAATTCTGAATGTGATCGTAGATAGAATAAGCTTAAAATCCGTTATTTTCAAAATAAAGTAAAAAGATGAGGGGCTCTATCCATATATCCATTGATTAGTGCCAATATAGAATACACAATGTGGCACGCACTATATTTGGGTACAACCCCCCATTTGTTTGCTTCATTTTAAGAACAATAGATTTTGAGCATCGACGATCACTTTCAGAATTTTCAAGCTATGCTTTTGAGATTTTCAAAAAAATTGTTCTATACATTTATCTAACAAAATATGGAAGTGAAATTTTGATAGTGTTCACGCATGCGCAGTGAAAAATTATTTAGTAAACATTATTTCATACAATTTTTATTTTTTTTTAAATTCTGATTACAAGGTATTATGTAAAATACCTTGACAATATGACAAATGTTATTTGTCATATTTTCTGAAAGGATTTTTTTATATATATATTAAGAACTCTACAAATTATAAGCAAAAAAACTTGCAAAATTTGGATTTTTTTTCTTTATAAAAACGCAATTTCTCTACGAATATACATGCTATCCACACAAAAAGGAGCACAGTTAATTACAATAAACCACTTAATCATAATCTATACTTTGAACACTTTTGCTACATTAGTTTTGACAGGGTTATCCAAAAGATATACGTTCTTTTTCAATTTGTTGACGGGTCCAAATTGAAAAAATGTTCATGGGGGGAAAGGGAAAAAATGTTCATGATAATTAGAGTTGCAAAAAGTCGGTTTATTCCCGGGTTTATTTCCAATAGACCAGGTTTATTTCCAGGTTTATTCCCAAAAAACCGAATTATTCCAAAAAATCCCGGGTTTTTTCCAGGTTTATTCCTAAAAACCCGGTTTATTCCCGGGTTTAAACCGGGTTTTTTCTAGCCTTTGCAACGCTAATGATAATATATGGTCTGTACTATTATGTTTACACACACCTTCAGTTGCAGGGAAATTTTTCATGTTTTTTTTCTAGATATTTAACAAAATATCTAAAATCGCAAGCGGCCGGTCACCGTTCGCCATATAGAGTATATTTTTATATTATGCATATATATATTTCAAGATGATTTTGGTGACATCATAACTGCAACTTTGGTGTAAATCCCATTTTCTCTGTCCATCTTATCTGTATCAACTGCGTCTACTGTATTATAATCGCATGTATTATTTATAGTGAATAATACCATGCAATTAAAATGCATAAAATGTAAGTACTTAATATCGGTTTTCCTTTTTATATTTAATATTTTTTATAGTTGTTGTGTAATTAAATAATCACTAGTGACTTAGCGTTCAAAATGCGTATTAAAATACTAAATTAATTTCATTCAGTCACTAGTAATCAATATTCTTTCAATTCTATCATCAATAATCCTTATAATTTAAAGATTACAAAACATACTATGTATAATGCAAGAATATATATATTTTATGTAAATTTTATTTTGATTATGTTTTGAACATTTAAGCAGAAATATTTCATTAGTATTTTTAACAAATATTGCTGTTAAATGTCATGTAATTTGATAAAAGAATAATTCTTTATTAATTTTAATACAATTATGTTAATTATTAAATAAATCACTTGTAATTTTTCCAACAGAATTAAAAGTATTTTGACCTAGGTTTGAACCGGGATTTTTTATGAGAGCTACCAATGCTCTACTAATTGAGCTATCGTGGATGAATCTGGCGGACATAATTCAGCCAAAGAACTAGAATTATACTAAATAAAGCTAACTAATGGCAGACTGGCAGCTTACGCTAAAAGTCCCTCGTTTGAATCCTGCCCTGGACGCTTTTTCACCCATCTGGTCAAATTATATTAAAGGAAAATTCTGCTTGAACGTTATTGTTAAAAGTACTAGCTGTGGAGCCTTACATGTGTGATGATAACTTTGGAAGTTAAAGTGAGCAAAAGCTTTCAAAGAGAGTGCAAAAATATAATTAGCCCAAACGAAAAAAGTTTGTAATAATTTATTTTAAAAAGAAACAAAAAATATGGTTTTTTTTCACTCTGTACATCGCAACAAATAAAAAAAATCACCATTTTATCAGTTATAAGTACAGTTAAAATTATGCCATTTTCAGAATATGGAGAAAAAATCTATATGAATTTCCAAAAAGAGGAAATTCTAAATAAATTGAAAATAACACAAGCTGCTACATTTGTAAGATGGTGTGAAAGAACTCTAACTTTTAACTTAATTTTAAACAAGTTGGAAATTGCACGTGAACGTAGCAAATGAGGTGCGTTCGTACGATAACGAAGTTTAAAAAATATTCAGATCTTGCTGATATAGTAGAGCGTACTTCGGATACAGTATAGTAGTCGAAATCTTTGTGTTTCTGTAAATATGCAGAAAGTAATTTTTATTACACCTCAGAAACGTATATCTTATTCATAAAATGTGAAATAGTTGAATATAATTAAAACACGCCCCAAACAATGTTTCCCCGTATAGCATTTTGTAGTGGAATACTTTTGTGTGGCCCTGTAACTTAATAATAAAAATTCTTTGCATCACAGATTGTACAGAATGCATATTTTAGTATATACTTCATAGATTCATACCACTTATATTATGTTCGAATGAGTAAAACATCATTAAAATTCATTTGAAACTTTTTTTCCCATTGATCGTAATGTAATGGAATACTTTTGATTGTCCCTGTAAATGATCTGTGCATCCGAATTTCATAACGTTTTAAATGACTCAATAAAATTACGTAATAATTATATGTTTTAAATTTCAAACTATTAAAATGCATTTGAAATTTTTTTCCCCATTGACCATAATGTTATGGAATCCTTTTGATTGTCCCTGTAATTGATCTATGCATCCGATTTTCATAACATTTGAAATGACTCGACAAAATTACGCAATAATTATATGTTTTAAATTTCAAACGATTAAAATGCATTTGAAACTTTTTTCCCCATTGACCGTAATGTAATGGAATCCTTTTGATTGTCCCTGTAATTGATCTATCCATCCGATTTTCATAAAATTTGAAATGACTCGACAAAATTATGTTATAATTATGTATTTTAAATTTCAAACGATTCGGTTGGGTAGTTTTTGCGTTGTTATATGCGGACGGACAGACAGACAGACGGACAGACGGACAGACAGACAGACAGACAGACGGACAGACAGACGGACAGACAGACAGACGGACGGACTGAGCGACAACAATAGATGCTACGTATTTACATAATTACGAACGCACCTAAAAACAGTCTCCATACTGTCTATACTCAAATTATACATTCCTGTTCATAAATTATGAATGTATGATTTTCGGACTTCAAACCAACTCTAACAGAAAGATAACAGATTATAATTTAAGACTACCCTGTTTTTTGTAAATTAGGCATATTGTGATTTGTGGTCTTGTTTGTAAGTCAGTTAAAAAAAAAATAAACGCCAAGTATTACATGAGTTTGTTCTTTATGCAGTTTTGTTTCGTAACCATAAAAACATTATTTTTTTCACAATTTACATGTCAAAGCATAAAATAAAGCTATGTACACAAAAATCTGTGTATTTTAAAAATTACACAAAAGTGTGTGTTTTGCATGTTTCGCATACATATGTGTAAGAACATAATATTAACACATAAATCTGCGTATTCTGCATATAACACAAAAATGTGTGTATGTTGTATATTACACAAGATTATGTGTATGTTCCTATTACACAAAATATGTGTAAAAGTAGAATATTACACTAATATATGTGTAAAAATATTGCACAGAAATATGTGTATTTCAGTGCAACTTACACTTTACAGTGTGTATTTCAAGAGTTATCAGATAACTTTTACACATTTGGACTTATCATCAAATTACACATAAAAATGTGTATTTTGAAATTTACACATTTGGCGTATTTTACACACCAAATTACACATATAGACATGTCGTTTTTGTATCATCGATTTACACATTTTTGTGTGTAAATTTACACATTTATTTTTTACAGTGTGGCACCTCTGCAACAGAGGCTATGATCCATATTTTTTTTCTCACTACTTAGCGAAACGAGATTGAGCAATCAGTAGCCTTCATTTTTGCTAACTTTTCACTCTTTTAAGTAAACAGCGAAAAGTTCGCAAAAATGCGGGCTACTAATTGGCCAATATCATTTTACTAACAGTGAAAGAGAACTTGGGTGGGATCCAGTAGATTTCGTGCTATTAAAGAGAACAGATTGACCAATTAGACGACTGCATTTTTTGAGAAATTGTCGTTGCTTAAAGTAAGTAAATTTTCTTATTGGCCAATCTCATTTCGCAATAGAGCAAAATCTATTTCAATCCAATCCAATCAAAATTTCGCAAGATCATGTATCTGCGATCTGCGTAAGAGTAACATCATGAAATATTAACACTTTTAATTGGACGACTGCTCGGAAAAAAATCTGAATTTTAAAGTTTTGTTTTTAAAAAGTTCTAATTAACAGACGGATGGAGCATTGTTATTGGTCAAAATAGAGATCTATACAAATGGTGGAGTGATTACGTACTCTGTTAAATTTTTGAAACTTTTGCTGCATCTTCACTCCATCGCTTTTATAGAATATCTCTATATTGGCCAATGAGAATGCTTTATAATACAGTGAAGTAATGTTTTTCTATAAAAGTGGTGGAGTGACGATGCAGCAAAGTTTCAAATTTTTAACAGTGTAGCTACAGCTGCAGATTTCTAACAGTGTAAATTTTCACATTGATCAATTTCCTTTCTCTATAGCTGGGGAACGTTCACATTGAGAGTACAGTTTATACTGTGAATGTTATACTTCCGCGACAAGAAAAAGTGCGTTGACTATTTCAATAAAATTCCCCTCAGTAACAATTTTTTCTTCAAAGTTTTAATGCAAAAACGATTTATTCACTAAATGGAACTGATTTAAGTTAAAAATTTTCAATATTATGATATGTACATATAAAATTTATATAAAAATGTATTTATTCGCTTTGGCGAGATTTTGGCGCTAATAAACATGTGTTGTACAAAAATTGCAAACCTTTTACAGATAACAGCTTCCCGCATTTTCCGAATTTCCGGTCAGTTAAGAGATAATTACTTAAAGATTGCGGTACTTAATCTGCAATACATATATTTTTTTTTTTTTTTTTTTTTTTTTTTTTTTTTTTTTGAAACTTTTTAAAATACAGAAAAAATTTTTGTGGATTTGAATTTATCGGAAAATTTTACTTGAAATGCATACCAAATATGACAATAAAATATTAAAGTAAAATTAAATAAATGAAAAGGTTTTTATTTAAGTGCTGAGGTTAAGGATCGACTGAAACAGGTTTTAAGGTCGAAACTGATACAGACTTTCGGTGATCTTTCTATTTTCGGCTGAAAACGAATGAAAAAAAAAGTAAGCCATACATGAATGTTCATAATTATTTATTAATTATACGTATTTATTAAATATGCATGATTATTAATTCATTATACATATTTTTAAATATACATAATTATTTTAATTAAATGTATTTATTAAATATGCCTAATTATTTATTAACAGTACATATTTATTAATTAATTATACATATTTATTAATTATACACAATTTTTAATTAATTATGTGTGTGACTCAAGTGCACTCGCTGTATCTTAAACCCAACACTTTTTATTTTCATAAAATAGAATATAATTGAACCACGGCACAGAAATATTTTCTATTATGCCAATTTATTATTATTATTATTATTATTATTATGAAATATTTATTTAATTAGTGTTAGGCATACAGAGCTCGATTTATCTTTTATAACAATTTTTGTAAATGATCGTTTGTTGTGCTAGAGCCTATCTCAAAGAGCATTCGAAGCACTTTTGCAGTTTCAAAATAAAAACTATTACTGTTTGTTAAGTTTCAGCTTTTAATGAGAACATAAAAATAATCACATATGAATTGCTTGCTTTATAATTCGCATGCACATCTTGAATCAATGATGACTGTAAATAGTAAATTGGATCAATTGTAAACAATGAAGTTCATAGCAATAAATAGTCTCATTTGAGCCTCATTTTTGTTCTTAAGTCTTTATTTTTCCCTGGATTTCGTTCTACCGAAATCCATTCAACGAATTGCTATTTATGTTTAGAGGCAATAGTATTAATAAAAACGTTACATAATTATGCTAATATAGTATAGAAGTTTTAACGTGAATATGGGATTGAATAACAAAAATAAAATAAAATAAAATAAAATAAAAATAAAATAAAATAAAATAAAATAAAATAAAATAAAATAAAATAAAATAAAATAAAATAAATAAAAATAAAATAAAATAAAATAAATAAATAAATAAAAAGAAAAAAATATTGATTATAAAAATAAGCTTAAAAGTTTATTTTACATATTTTTTTAGTGTGTACATTCTATAACTTGTTTCTTTTTAGATTTGTTTTCCTTTTTACATTCAATATTTTTAAATGTATCTTAAACGGAATTTTAGAAGGGGTGGAAGGTTTTGTTTGTGATGGATAAAGGAATATGAATGTTTAATCAATGTCGTACGTAATATGAGGCGTTCAGAAGACAGTCTGCTTAACTTCATCCAATAAAAATGTACATTTTAAACAGTAAAAGTTGTCTATCTATAAACAAATGTTTATTATTATTATTATTATTATTATTATTATTATTATTATTATTATTATTATTATTATTATTATTATTATTATTATTATTATTATTATTATAGGTTTAGGATTAGTACTATTTAATGTACAGCGTACGTAATATATGATCATCATAAAAATGATGTTTATTATTATTATTAATTTAAATATAGGATTTATTCTTTAAAATTTTAGTCTTTGAAAATATCCTTTTTACAAATAGTTGTCGTAATTTATTAAATTACATTAAAAAATAGTTTACATATTTTATAGTATTTAAATTCTGTAATTTGTTTCCCTTTAGATTTGTTTTCCTCTTTACATTCAATATTTTTAAATATATCTTACAAAGGATTTTAGTAGAGTTGGCCTTACCTCACGAAAATGATAGTACTGTTTACCAGTCTTTTCTTTTTTTCCTTTTCTCTATCTTTCCTTTCTTTTCTTTTCTTTTTTTTCTTTCTTTTTTTTAAATGCAATTAGAAATTTATTTTTGAACATTTAATTTTTCTCTATGTTTAATTTTTTTAATTGCTTTTTATATTGGTATGTTTTAAAAATTGTCTCGCGCTGTTGTTTTGATCAAACAAAATTATTTGCTTAGCGTATGTCATCTTTATAGCTTCCGTTTTAAAATATGCTGTGATGGTTGTGGACAACAAGCATATCCTTTCTAAAATCTTTACTTTCCACGGATTTCTTGCTACAAGAATACATTCAACGAATTGCTATTTATGATTATAGGCAATATTAGGGGGAAAAACTACATAATTATGCTAATATAGTACGGAAGTTTTAACGTGAATATGGGATTGAATAAAAAATAAAGAAAAAAATATTAAATGTAAAAATAATCTGAAAAGTTTATTTTACATATTTTTATAGTGTATACATTCTATAATCTGTTTCCCTTTAGATTTGCTTTCCTTTTACATTCAATATTTTAAAATGTATCTTAAACGGAATTTTAGGAGAGGTGGCCTTCCCTAACGAAAAAGAAATTGTTGTCTTTTCTTTATTTTTATTTTTCTTTAATTTATTCATATTTTTAATGCCAGTAGAGAAATTCAACTTTGAATATTTTTTTTTCTACGTTAAATTTTGAAGTTTTTATTATTATTATTATTATTATTATTGGCATGTTATAAAAATTTCCTGCGCGCATGTTTTAAATAAATATAAAATAAATAGCTTATCTTATGCCCTCTTTATAGTAAACTTTTTGTGAAAAAGAAAAAAAAATTAATTTAATTTAATTTAATTTAATTTTAAAAAGTGATCAAGGCTGCAAACCACAATCATAAATCATATCTCATTCGTTCTAAAATCTTTTTTGTTTTAATAGTATGTTTTCTTATCTTAATTTAAAATATGAAAAGACTTCATGTAAAATACAAATGTGAATTCGTGTGGTTCTTCAAAATTGCACATTGAACAATTTTAGGTACCTGGTACAAATTACAGACATATCACTTTAAATCTGATTATTAAAAAAACATTTATCAAAGAAAAAAATCACGATTCCATTACAAAATAAAAAAAAATTATAGGTGATATTAAATTGTAACAATATGTTTGTTTTTAACTTTCAAAACATTTTAATTCTAAAGATTTCTTTCAAAGATGAAAAATTCTTGGAGTATATGTATGTTATTCTAATTTAAATAATGTGCTTTGATAATAAATTGTCAATAACCAATTATATTAATCTTTCAAAAAACGACGGAAAAAAAATCTTTGAAATCAGCTTTTTGCAAACACAATTCAAAATTCATATTATGTCGCCGAAAAGAGTGCTATAATGCCAGATATTGCAACCCTGTTAAACCAACGGAGTAAAAAGTCTCTATCAGGCTTGTACATAATCGCTTCTTTCTCGTTCCCTGACTTATAAGTGCACAAAATCTATCTGGATCCCGATCGTTGTCTAGTCAAAACTTCGCACTTTGAAATAAAAAGGCGTAATTTTTTTTCCAACCACTTTCGTCGTTCCAAGCCCAAGCTCGCACTCTGATTGGTTGTTGCTCTCGGCACTGTTTTCACGTAACTTGGCGATGATCATACTTGGCGTAGCGATAGATGCTTCCGTCTAGTTTGATTTCCTTCGGAGCCGAGTACAAAGTAAACCGAGTACAAAGTAAAAATTTGCGTTTAAAAACTTTTAAAGAGTACAGCTTTTAGTAAGACACGTTCCATCCAATCCAATGCTGCAAGGGAAAAGTTACTTTGCACTCGGTTCGGAAGGAAATCAAACTCCTCGACGGAAGCATCTATCGCTACGCCAAGTATGATTATCGCCAAGTTACATGAAAACAGTGCCGAGAGCAACAACCAATCAGAACCCGAGCTTGGGCTTGGTACGACGAAGGTTGTTGGAAAAAAAATTACGCAATAAAAAGATAGCGTATCGGTAAAAGAGTAATAGCCTGAAAAATGAACGCTTCTAATTGGACGATTGCTTCAAAAAGAATTTAAATTTTTAATGTTTTTGTTTTTTAAAAAGTTCTAATCACCAGAATTTGATGATATTGAAATGGGACTTCAAGGGCATTTTACACTTTCAAACAAAAAAAGAATTTTCAAAATCGGTTCATATTTAGGGATGTTATGAGTGAACAACAAATACATACAGGCCGAAATCATAACCTCCTCCTTGAAGTCGGTTAAAAACTGTGTAATCTAGATTAATCGCTATAGGTTTCTTGCAAGATGCAAGGTAACATCTATCACCTTTAATTTTTTCATAATTTTAGATTCAGTAGATTTGGAATTAGATTGGGGAGGGGGCACTCTTTTGTACCATACTTTCGACGACATTTCTGAAAATATAATACTTAAAATTTAAAAAAAATGTATTTTTTTAGCTCATCGTAGCGAGAGCTTTCACAAGATACTCCACACGATATACAAAGAAAAGATTTTTTTTTTCAAGTATCTTAATTAGCCCCCCTACCCCTTTTCTAAATATATTTGTAAATGTTAAATAATCTGTAAATATGTGGGTCAATAGTCTGTATTACTTCCCTTTATTTGAGCTTTCCACGTTTCATAGTTTATGAGTAAAATGGCTGTGACAGACGGAAAGACAGGTACGGTAGTGATGTTATAATGGTTCCGTTTTCCCTTTAAAGTTACGGAACCCTAAAAAGGAGCAATTTAATGCATCTCAGCCATCCAATAATAAATAAATTAATTAATATGTTGAAATGCAAAGATATACTAGAAAATAACTTTTTTATAGGATTAGTTTTAGCTGACGACCGAGTCACCAGATGAGGACAAGAGCATCATGTATCGGATTTATCATAAATATCAGATTTATAATATTTTGGGAGATAATAAATAAAATATGCAAGTACGTGCAAAATGACAGTAAAAACTGATTTTATTTTACATTTTTATGTGCAAATTAAAAAAAAAAAAACTTTATACTTTATTGTGAATCTGATATTTAGTTTTATCAAATAAGCCATAAGGAACAAAAAAAGATGAATAAATAAATAAATAAAAGAATTCGAGTCAATTGAAAAATATAAATAAAACTTTTATCACTTTGAATATGTCTATTCATTAAAAAACACAAACTGAAAAAAATCACTTTCAAGTGAAGTGGATTGTGTAATTTAAAGGGACAGCGACAAGGGGGAGCGAAGACAAAACTGTGACTGGGGCAAAGTTTCAGTTTGGTGCCCTCCTCCCCCTCTTTCTTTTCTTTGTGGCTGGTTCGCTAATTTAATATGTTGAAAAAGAAATAAATTTTATTTGTTAAATAGTCTGTGTTTATTTTGAAAATTTAAAACGGCTTAATTTTAATTTAAAAATTCCAAAACACTGAATAACATAAGAGAAAATTGCTTTTTTTTGCTACAGATCGTGATGTTTTGTCTCAAATGTTTCTAACCATTATAGATCGGGAGGTGATAGCACAGGCAATCACCTCACTGAATTCATGGCCAAATTTTTAGAATTAGTTAAAATTTGATTTGCATAATAAAACGCAAACGGTCTGCCAAGTCCTGTTTTGGTGGAAAACACATGTAAACCTGATTTTAGCAGTTTACTTCTAGGTTTACCTTTCTGATTTCCTACTCTCAGCCCTCCATGCTTTAATACTTTTAGGTGCAGGAAAACGTAATGATAAATCTACGCGTCAAACGCCAAAAATCAAGTTTGCATGTGTTTTCTAAGATAGGACTTGGCAGACCGATTGCGTTTTAATATGCGGATCGAGTTTTAACTAATTCTGTAATTTGGACTCGATGAGGTGATTTTCTGTGCTGTCACCTCCTACTCCTTTTTCTTTTGTTGTTGTTATTTGAGTTGGAGAAAATGGGAAAATTCGAAAGATAAAAATCTCTAACAACCAGAACAAGATAAAACACAAATGTCTCCTTTGACAAATAAGAACTGGAAAAGAAAGAAAGAAAAACTTACTATAACATAATATAAATTGAAAATAAATTATAATCGGAGCCGGAGTTAGTTTCTTAAAAATTTCAGGAGTCCTTCTTTTTCCTTACTAACTCAACAGTTCTGTTTTTACTTCATTCTATCTGTAAAAGAAGAAAGTATTGGATTCGTGAAAAATTTCGATTTCCGGTTTTCGACGGATTTACACGTTTTAGGGGGTCAGAGATTCCAAAAAATCATGTTTTTAAAAAATGTCTGTCTGTAAGTCTGTGAGTCTGTCTTTTTTTCTGTACACTGTTAAAAATTTGAAACTTTTGCTGCGTCGTCACTCCACCGCTTTTATAAACTACCTCTATTTTGACCAATGAGAATGCACCATAGTACAGTGAAGTAATTTTTTCCTGTAAAAGCGGTGGAGTGATGATTGTAGCAAAAGTGTCAGATTTTTAACAGTGCATGTGATATTAATTTTGTGGACACTCTATTTCAAGAACTAATGCACGGAATTTCACAAAACTTTAGATTCAATTATAAATTATATAAACTGGATATGATTCGTTTTTGGTGCATATCGCCCAACAGATGGAGCTGCTATGCTGTCTTTTTCAGGACTTCTACAATAGCCATGTCTCAAGAATTAATGGACGGATTTCCATAAAACTTCAGATTCCGTTAGTCCAAGATATAATATGGTTCTGATTAAGTTTAGATGTGAATCGAACTACAGATGGCGCTTCTATGCGGTATTATTCATGATTATCGGATCTCAGGAACTAATGCACGAATTTTCATAAAACTTCAGATTCAGTTAGTCCCTGATATAAATGAGTATTCTTTAGTTTTTGGAGTAAATCGTTTTATCAGGTGACGTTGCTATGTGGCATTATTCGTGATTGTTGCAATATCTCTATCTCAGAAACTAGTGCACGGATTTTAATCAAACTTCAAATTCAGTTAGTCCCTGATTTAAATTAGTATTCTTTAGCTTTTAGACTAAACGGCTCAACTGGTGGCCCTTCTATCCAGTTTTTTTTTACGATTTCTTCGATAATTATATCGCAAATACTAATACACAAGTTTTCATCTACTTTCAGATTCAGTTAAAACTTGAAACAAAATGTTGCAGATTAGATTTTGGTGTAAATTACCGAACCGGTGATGCTGCTCTCAGTAAAAAATGAAGACCCAAATTGGGTTGAAAGATTTCTGGGTATAGGTAATTTTCCTGAAATGGTACAGTAAGGATTCCAAAATGGTAGAGTATTGTTCCCAAAATAGATAACCCAAAATGGTTCAAAACAGAGCAGATCTTTATTAACATTAAATTAATCAAAATTTCTGAGGTATAATTTATATACTATCTAAGATATTTTAATTGTTTTAATGTCATTAAAAATCAGACTTATTTAAAACGATTTTGTGCTACAAACTGAACTTTCCAAATTGGAACAATTCTGTACCCAGAAATCTTTCAACCCAATTTGGGTTTCATTTTTTACTCTGTATGTTTCATTTTTCTAGAAATATCAACGTGTAGAAGAAAGTTTTGGGAAGAAAGAAGTAGAAAGTTTTTTAAGCTAAGAAGTTTTAGAAGAAAGTTTTGGGATTGCCACATCCAACTAGTTTTTCAGTATTTTTATGTTAACTCGAAACAAATTGCTTCAATAGTATTTTACATAGCCAGTAGTAGTTTTTATGATACTTTTATGTTAGTCAGGTGCCAGTGTTATACATACATATATATCAAAGCATTTAACTGCATCCATATATATATATATATTACAAATTTTAAATTTTTTTCGCCAAAATTAACCTTTATACTATATTAATTTCCTTATAACAATATTCCGTACTTACTTCAACTTATTAAATTAAAATCCTGTTTCTAAATCTAATCTGTATGGAAACGATATAAATTCTTAATTCGCGTTAAAAAACATTTATTCCAATTCGCGTAAATTTAAAAGATGGCTCTAAATTAAAAATATTCTTAATTAAACTTTATTTCTTAATATTCCAAATAAAAACTCATTTTTTCTATGTTTTTATCAACCCTTTTTAAGAAAGTCTTATTAAACTTATTCCAAAACCATACCTTTAAAAAATATCATTATTTTTATTTATCTATTTATTTATTTTCCCTCCTTCAACATTCGATATGTGTGCATAACAATAAATTCATTTCTTTTCTTTTTCTCTTAAAATAAATCGTCTGCAAAAAGATCGTTTGCACGGGATATTTGAAATTCTGAGTCGATTATAAATTAGTTAAATAATATATATTTTTAAAAAAATAAAATTATCGTCTGTGGAATACAGTCTCAACTCTGGGCATGAGTTATGTTTGCATGGAAAATGGTGGTTCGAGAATAGAGAATTTTCTAGAGCTTTCTTTTAGATTTAAGAAAGGAAGCCTCGAGGTGAGAAGGAAGATTCTTGGTTTTTTCTTCGATGAGTACGACTTACGGCTTGTTGAAGTAAATGATTGAATATTCTTTTGTATATTTCTGTTAAAGATAGTTTGCAAAAGGAGCCTTTCCCTCTCTCATGACTACAGTTTAATAAAGTAACTTGCAGCAGCCAATGAGTAATTTATTGGATCCTCTACATTTATTTACTTATTTCTTTTTCTCGCGCTTGCCATGACTTCTGTGCGGTAAAACGGGAACCCCGGCGATGATGTTTCTGGCTTTTAACTTTAAAATGTCATATATATATATATATATATATGTGTGTGTGTGTGTGTGTGTGTGTGTGTGTGTATACCTATTCATATAAAAATAAGAACGGTACTTTTCGGTTAGCCGAGAGCCAGTGTTATTTATACATACATATCTATACATAAATATGTGTATAGAACCATTAGATAATACTACAAATCAACATCAATTACTGTAAAAATTTGTTAATGCCAAATTATATCATACAGAGGAGTTGTCAGAATTAGAAATAAAATTGGAAATGTGGTATTTAGCTCGTTATCAAGAGCAATACTAAATAGCCACAATAATTGCGATTAATTTCTGAATGGAAATCAGGATAGACCTAAAAATAATTTCCATATTGCCCGATTAATCGCAAATGAGAACTCATTTCAAAGAAAAATATTAGAAAAATAATAAGACCATAATAGAATTATCAATATAATAATTGCAATAGAAAAACTATTTCAAAGAAAAAATATTAGAAGAATAATTAAACTGTAATTGAATATTGATAAAGATAACATACAATTATCAATCGCAACCAAAATTTCCATTGAGAATAGGAAAAAGAAAATAATTGTTTTTACAATAAAAGAAGGGTGATAGTACACGTCAAGGCAAACAATATTAAATAGGAAGCCAGAGGTTCCAAATGTTTTTCAAAGAAGATAGCCGCCATTAAAGTTTAGGGTCCAAAACTTCAAATAAACATAAAAAACGGAAAAATTGGTCGATTGATTTGCGGTTTTCACTAAAGATATTTTTTATGTCGGTATTTTCTTAAAAATAAATTATAAACATAAATTTTAAAAAATGCGGATAGAGGGCGCTTTAGACTTTCGAGAAACGAACAACTATTTTTTGCCGTTAATTTTTGCATCTCATTAAATGTTTTACTAAGCTTAGACTTAAATTTTGAGCTAAAAATCTGAATAGTTGGGAGTGGTTAAGTAGCACAAACTGAAATGTGATCACAGGGTTCAAATTTCAAATGATTATAAAAACGGAAAAATTGGTCGATTGATTTGCGGTTTTCACTAATCTTTTATGTCGGTATTTAAAAAAAAATTATAAAGATAAATTTCAAAAAATGCCGATAGAGAGAGCTTTAGATTTTGGAACAACGAACAGCTATTTTTGGCGTTATTTTTTGCATCTGATTAAATGTTTTCGTAAGCTTAGACTTAAACTTAACTTTTGAGCTCTAAATCTGAACAGTTGAGAGTGGTTAAGTAGCACAAACTGAACTGTGTTCACAGGGTTCAAATTTCAAATGATTATAAAAAACGGAAAAATTGTTCTTTTCGTTTGCGGTTTAAAATAAAACTATTCTTTAAGTCAGTATCTTCTTGAAAATAAATTTTAAAGATAAACTTCAAAAAATTCCGTTAGTTTCCGCGTTAAACTTCAGAGTAACCATCAACTAATTTTAACCGTTATTTTTTTTTATCTAATTAAATGCTTACAAAAGCTTATTAAATGTTTTCGAAATCTTCGATTTAAACTTAAATTTTGAACTCAAATTCTGAATCGTTGGGAGGGGTTAAGAAGCGCAAACTGAAGTGTGTTCAGGAGTTGAAATTTAACCCTCCCCCCCACCTCGAGCACAGTTCAATTTTGCGCTACTTAAACACTCTTAACGATTCAGAATTTGAGCTCAAATTTATGTCTAAGCATTTGAAAGCATTTAATGAGATTTAAAAAATAACGGTTAAAAATAGTTATACGCTACTCCAATGTCTAAGGCGCCCTCTATCGGCATTTTGTGAAAACTATCCTTAAAATTTATCTTCAAGAAAACACTGATTTAAAGAGTAGTTTTAGCAAAAACCGCAAACGAATCAACCAATTTTTCCATTTTTTATAATCATTTGAAATTTGAACCCTGTGAACACAATTCAGTTTATGCTACTTAATCACTCCCAACTATTCAGATTTTGAGCTCAAAATTTAAGTTTAAGCCTAAGCTTACGAAAACATTTAATCAGATGCAAAAATAATGGCAAAAAATAGTTGTTCGTTACTCCCAATTCTAAAGCGCCCTCTATCGGCATTTTTTTAATTTATCTTCATAATTTATTTTTAATAAAATACCAACATAAAGAGTAGTTTTAGTGAAATCCGCAAGTCAATCGACCAATTTTTCCGTTTTTATAATCATTTGAAATTTGAACCCTCTGAACACAGTTCAGTTTGTGCTACTTAACCACTCCCATCTATTCTGATTTTTAGCTCAAAATTTAAGTCAAGTCTAAACTTAGTAAAACATTTAATGAGATGCAAAAATTAACGGCAAAAAATAGCTGTTCGTTACTCCAAAGTCTAAAGCGCCCTCTATCGGCATTTTTTAAAATTTATCTTTAAAATTTATTTTTAAGAAAATACCAACATAAAGAATAATTTACTGAAAACGGCAAATCAATCCATCAATTTTTCCGTTTTTTATGTTTATTTGAAATTTTGGACCCTAAACTTTAATGTCGGCTATGTCCTTTGTGGAAAACGTTTCGAACCCTTGGTTTCCTATTTAATATTGTTTGTCTTGATGTGTACTATCACCCCTCTTTTATTGTAAAAACAATTTAGAATCACCCTGTATATATTAACCAGCTAACCGAAAAGTATCCTTTTTATTTTTTACGAGGTAGGTAAAAGAATTCTCTGATACTGAAGTACAATGCCTTGGTTTGTAGTATTATTTCATTTTCTATTTATCTTTATTCTTATTTGAATGAAATAAGTGATATTTTAAATGAAATGAATGCAATACAAACAAATGATTATGATAGTAACACTACAGTGCTCAGCAAAAGTTTAGACATTGGGGTTTTTTAACCTTTAAATAAAAAATACGCCCCCCAGGGGAATACCTTTTGTAGGTATTCACGGGCTTCACAACCCCGGGGACCTGAGTGATCTTTCTCCTTTCCTTTTCCTCTTACTCCTCTGGTCTTCCTTTCCTCTTTGTTTCACTCTCATTGTGGTTTCCTCTTTGGAGGTGAGGGCGATTCCGCATGGGCCGATATCATCCTGTATATCGACCCATGGGGAATTGTAAACCACCCACGTGGTAGCCGTGCGTGGCGACCTGTGTCCCTGGAAGGGGGGATTCTGGTAGTTGAGGGAAACCAACACACTGCTTTGGTCTCTGCTTCAGGTAGACGGGAGGTGCATATTGGTCCCGTATGCATCAATCGGCTGGTCAGCTGGCTTTTGTCACTGGCTTTAGGGATCAAGTGATCGAGCAAATATAAGTCATCTCGTTAAGGGTGGAGGCTGACATAGGTTTGTCTTGTGACCGTATGGGCCCTGGTTAGCACTGGTGCACGAATGTGCATCCCCTTGTTGGGCTCGGTAGTGGGTGGTGCGGCCGGGGTCTGAATTTTATTTTTATTTAATATGGATGGGAAAACTTTTCCTTCTATTTCTCTCCCTAGTGGAGAGCAACAAAGTGTACAGACTTCCTCCTTCACTCGCTTTTTTATCATCAAACGTACTGATAGCCACTCTGATTGCTCCTTTAAAAAAAACTTCACCTTTTCTCATTGCAAGAACTGTCAGTCTGTCTTGGGAGATGGTCATTATCTCAAAAAACTACAATCTGGCGATTTGCTAGTTGAGGTTTCTACGGCAAAACAGTCTCAGCTTCTCTCTGATTGCTCTACAATTGGCACCTTTTCTGTTGCTGTACAAATTCATAAAACTTTAAATACGAGCCGCGGTGTAATATCCGAACCAGATCTTTTATACTCCACCAAAGATGAACTTCTAGAAAACCTAAAAGACCAAAATGTCATTGATGTACGCCGTATCACCATCCGTAGAAATCAGCAGATTATGCCTACTAAACACATCATTTTAACTTTCAATAGTCCAACACTGCCAACTAGAATTAAAGCTGGGTATCTAAACTGCCCAGTCCGACCTTATATACCGAACCCTCTCCGATGCTTTAAATGGCCATACCAATACCAATGGCCAATGTCGTGGAAATGTTATTTGTGCACATTGTGCAGAAGTTGGCCACGACAGTAAAACTTGTGAAAATTCTCAACGCTGTGCAAATTGCAAGGGTGACCAAACATCATACTCTCGCTCCTGTCCTATATGGACCCGTGAAAAAGAAATTCTTACGCTAAAAATTACTCAGAATTTATCTTACCCCGATGCCCGTAAAGTTGTTGAATCGAGAACCCTATCTGTTGGTGTTTCCTATTCAAGTTTATTTAAGCAGCAATTAAAATCCGTAAGACATATAAGCACTCAGACAGAACCATGTAATCTACTCAGTACCCCAAAGAAAAAAACATGCGATTCATGTTGTTCAGTTAAACTTCCTACAATCCCAAAATTAGAACGCTGGTTACCTTCTTCAGAACCTGTTATTATTTTACACACACCTACTCCGACACAAAAATCTTCTGCTCAACTTAAGAAGGCAACTGAACTCCAAACTAAAAATAAGGCAACTACACTGTAAAAAATATGACTATTTTGCTGCATCGTCACTCCCCCGCTTTTATAGAATATCACTCTTTTGGCCAATGAGAATGCTCCATGATAGCCTGAAGTAGTCGTTTTCTATAAAAGCGGTGGAGTGACGATGCAGCAAAATAGTCATATTTTTTACAGTGTATATCTAATAATAATAATCCTGATCCTTCTGTTTCTAATCTCCCGAAACCTGTTACTAATCAAAAGACTAAGGCAGTTACACCTAATAAAAAAACTCTTGATCATTCCGCTTCTTTTCTACAGAAACCCAATACTGTTCAAAAAATGAAACCGATCCAAAAGGCAAAAGAGAGGGTTCCCATCCGAGGTTCCCAGCAGTGGCAGACTGTTAGAAAAAAACACCGCAAATCACACCAGAACCTGTCTATTACAAATTTTAAAGATCCCAAACTACTGCAAAATTATGTGGCAGACGCTATGGAAGAATCTGACGACTCGAGTACAGAAGAGAATATTGTTTTTGACGAATTCATTCCTGAATAACTTTACATTTTTAATTTCTGTGTCCGTTAAAATTATTTTTTATATGACTTGTGCATTATCTCATGCTTTGTTTTTGTTTTTTTTTAAATAACAATTGCTACTTTATTTTTACTTTTTTTAATTGCACCTTATGTTTATCACGTGCCTTATTTATTTTACCTCTTATTTTTTAATTTTTGTGTTCTTTCAAATTGTGTATATATATTTATTGTGGATTGTCTATATTTTAACAAATTTTATCGGTAATTTTATGCATTTTAATTAAGGACTGTAGACTTTTTGATTGGATTAATTATGCATTTCATTACTTATTCTTGATTAGTTTCCTATTTTGATTTTGTCTTGGCGCAGCATGTCCCAAAAGGGACTTTGCGCCATAAAACCCCAATCAACCAACCAACCAAATAAAAAATACGAACACGTGAGTTTTACATATGGCTATACTTATTTTCTAATATATTTTAAACAATGTAGACTAAAAATAATGGTTATAATATAAGATAATATTTAATTTATCTGAAAAAAATAAAATTTGCAAATTGCAAAAGTATAGACACTTTTTTGATTTTTAGCCAACTGTTTATGGAAAAATGTAAATTTCCAAGTTATGATGTCACATGTCTGAAGTATTTAAGTATACCTCGATATAGCATCAGTTAGTGAAGATGCCGCGAGCTAAAAATATTCAATTAGATGAAGTAATTGAAGTATGAAAGCTGAAATGGAAAGGGAAGACTGTTACAGAAATTTCTGCAGCATTGAATCGTCCAAAGTGGTCTGTCTATGAAGTATAGTCTAAGGATGACTCCTTGAAAGCAAAACATAATCTGGAAGACCTTCTGTGACGAAAAAATGAGATGACAAAATGATCCAGAAACTGACATTTACACAAATAATGATTGCTAATCACATTAAAAGTAAGTCAGGACTTTCTGTGTCGACGGACATGATTCGTAGATGAATTAAAGAAACAGGCAAATCAATGTACATGAAAATAATAAAACAATCAGCTTTAAAATCTCGCTACAAATTGGCGAGAATTCAATGAACTTGCAAACATAAGTCATATGGACCCAAATGGTACCCTATGATATTAAGTAACGAAAAAAAAGTGGGATTCGAATGGCCCAAACGTGTGGGCATACTATTGGCACGACTTGCGTACAGAGCCTGGGACTTTCTTAAATCGACAACAAGAAGGTGACTTTTTAATGATTTGGTCCACACTTTGCTTAAATGCTCGGGTATCTGTGGAGTTATTTATTGGTTGCCAAGCTACACAAGACTACGTACAAACGTTGGAAATTAATTTTTAGTCACTTGGGGAACTTTTAGCTGATCTAAAGTATGAATTTTAGCAAGATAATGTGTCTATTCATGTTGCATACAAAAGAAGAACTACGTTTAACTCTGAAAATATTGAATATCTCAACTGGCCGGCGTGTAGTTCCGATCCGGACCCAATCGAAAACCTTTGTAACATCATATGCCGTAATGTTTATGCAAATTTTTGCTATACTTTTCTTTTAATCAGCTTCGAGCTGCTGTTGAACATGTTTGGTATAAAATAGACCCCCAAGTGACGCAGCATTTAGTTTCTTCGATGAAAAGTCACATCTTTGCACTAACTGCAAACAATTTGGGTGCAACTCGATTTTAATGTGTAGTTATTTTTCTGTAAATATACAAATTGTCTATACTATTGCTACAATGTTAATTTCGTTTTTTTTTTTTTTTTTTGTCGTTATATATTATGTAAAATGTAAAATGTAAAATTTATTGTTTGTGAATGAAGGATAAGTCACAAGTAACGTATGACAGATGAATTACAAAAATTAGGTAAATACTTCTGAAAATAGAAGCGTAATCGATCGGAAGAAATTAAAAAAGTCCTTCCGGCAATGCCGGGAGGAAAAGGTAGCTTTCATATATTTATTTATTTATTTTAAGTTACATTATTCAAATATACGAAGCTCAAATTAGTGGAACACGATTATACAACATTGAATATAAGGTTTTTTTTTTCAATACTGAATATTAATAGGAATTTTTAAAAAATTAGTCATCTGTTATTCAACCTGGTTTCAATTTAAGCGATTTATAGGGTCGATAAAATCCACGGTATCATGAAGTGAATGCCATTTTAAAACAACATGACGGATAAAACAAACCAATGAGCTTGGTTGAAATCTTATTTCATGTGCACACTCACATCGAAATCGATTAATATGTACGAGTGCTGTCGCGGGCAAATTGATTTTTAAAAAAAATGTCACCCACATTAGAAATTTCAACTGCTATATCTCAGGCATTTTGTAAGGTAAAGACAAAGTAAAAAATACTCCGGAATTCATTATTAAGATAAATAGTTTAGAAAGAAAATTTTTTTTCAATTTCTAATTTTTTTGTTTGTACATCATTATATAATTAAAAGATTCTTGACAAACTTAAATGGTTGCCATTTTGAATCAAGATGGCGGATGATGTTGACCTGTGAACTCGGTCAAGACATTGATATGTACTATGTACACAGGGAGTTTTATTCAAATCAGTTTATAAATATTCGTATTATCGCGTGACAAATTTCAGGCAGTTTCAAAATGTCAATCACACTGGAAATTGAAAGTGCTATAACTCCTCCATTTTTCAAGATACAGATGAAACAAAGAATGCTCTGGAATCTTTGTATCAAGGTCAAATACACAAAAGAGAAATATTTTTCATTTTTTTATTTTTTGCACCCTATTTTAAAAATTAAATAAAAAAAAATAATATTCCGCCATTTTGAAACAAGATGGTGTTTGGAACTGGCCAACGAACTCGGTCCAAACATCGGTATGTACTATCAACGCACCAAGGTTCATCCAAATCGGTTTATAAATACGCGTGTTATCACGTGACGAAAATCAGATCATTTCAAAATGTGAGCAACACTAGAAATTTAAAAAGCTATAATTCAGTCATTTTTTTAAGATACAAACGAAACAAAAAATGCTCTGGAATATTTATATCAAGGTAAAATGCATTAAAGAAAAATCTTTTTCAATTTCTCACTTTTTTGTACCTAATTTTAAATTTTAAATTTAAAAAAAATACATGACCGCCATTTTGAAACAAGATGGCGGATGGAATTGGCTAACGAACTTGGTCCAGGCTACATTATGTACTTTGTACACACCAAGTTACATCCAAATAGATTTATAAATATATATGTTATCACGTGACAAAATCTGATCGTTTCAAAAATTCAGCCATAAGTACTATATAGTGCTATGTAGTGCTATATCTAGTGCTAACTCAATCGTTTTTTAAGATACAGACAAAATAAAAAGTGTTCTGGAATCGTTGTTTTAAGTTCTAACACATAAAAGAAAAATATTTTTCAACTTTTAATTTTTTCGCATTTAATTTTAAATTTTAAATTTTTTTTTAAAAAATTTAAATGGTCGCCACTTTAAAACAAGATGGCGGATGATGCTGCCCAACGAACTCGGTCAAGACATTTGTATGTACTATGTACATACCAGGTTTCATTCAAATCGGTTCATAAATACATTAGTTATAGCATGACAAAAATCAGATATATGTATATACAGGGTGAGTCATAAATATCGAAACAATAGGCTATCTCCTTAAATATTGCCCCTAGACCCATACTTCCAATTGCAAAGTTTCATAAAAAAAGGTGAATTTTTTGATAAGATAAGTTGCAACTCCATGGGGGGTATATTTTAAAAAATGCGAAAATTAAATTTTTATACGGCCCCCAGAGGATAAAACATCCAATTAGAAAAATTTTCCTTATTCATTCCTGGACTGAACAAAAAAAATTTCATCTTGATATCTTCAAAACTCAGAAAGTTATGACAATTTTAATAAATCGTGAAGTTTCAAGGGATCAGACACAAATTGAAATGCGTGTAATTGAAGAAACAATGTTGCTGTAATGGGGCCAGGAAACATTTTATTTATTTATTTATAAAGTTGGAATTTTGAATATTTTGTGATGGTTAACCATATAATTTGTAAGCATTATCACATCATAAGACTTCTTAATATTTAAAAAAAAAAAAAAAAAAAAAAAATTGAGTAAATTAAAATTGTTATAACTCAAAATATTATTTGTCGCGTTGAATTTTTTTCTTTTGATTAAACGAAAATGTCTAATTTTCAATTTTAATTCAGCATTTTAAATACTATGTATTTAAAAAAAATAAAAGTATTTAAAATAGCAACATTAAAAAAAAGGTAATTTTTGTAAACAAATCACATTTTTAAAAGTAAATTTTCTGAGCTGAAAAGTTACCGTTACCGACGGTTATTGACGTATGTCAGTTTAAAAATGAGAAATACTGAAATACAAACAATTTGATGCAGTAAAGTGCATTTAGTTTTAAGATGGGCAAAGATGGGCTCCTAACGTTTAAATGCTGTATAGTTTCGATTTCAAATTTTGTTTAAGTTTTGCCATTTTCACCTTCTTTAATTACTGTTTAAATGCGTCAGTTGATTTAAACTTTATTTTTTTATCACGTCGATTTCAAATTTTTTCATTGTGCTGTGACTCACAGACAGACATTTCATAAAAACATGTTTTTCGGTATCTTTGAGCCCTAAACCGTGTGAATCCATCGAAAACCGGAATTCAAAATTTTCATGAATCCAATACTTTCTTCTTGTAAAAATAGAAGAAAGCAAAAAATAGCTTTAAAACCTTCATAAATTTTGAAACTGAATACAGTAAAACCTCTAAATAACGGACAAATCAGGAACGCAGAAATTGTCCGCTATTCGGAGGTGTCCGCTATTGGGAAAAACAAAGATATTCAAAAAGTGCTAAGAAACGTTTGACATTTTATTAATTGACTTTTATGTGTCCTAAAACCTCTTTTATATGATTAATCAGAAATTAAAATTATTTTTTAAGCAATGGGGCTAAATAAAACTGTACACACCTTCAGTCACTGTTCATTACATGCTTATGAAAAAACCCTGTTACAAAAGTTAACTTTTGCTTGCGATTACATGTAATTTGTTTTCCAAAGTGACATTATCGGACATTATAGAGTTCCGGTCGGGGAGGGGGATTGCACTTTTTGCTGTTAAAAGCATAAAATCTCAATTTTCCGAGGGGATATTTCAATGCTCTGGAAGATTTCCCTCCTTGGCAACCCCTTCAATTCAACTCTGAACGTGAGGGGGGGGGGGGATTTTCCCCAGCTCATTTATCACAAAATTCCCTGATAAATTTAGAGGCCTGTTTACTTTTTTTTATTTTTTTGTCCTTAAAAAAATACTTTTTCATCCTTTATCGCCTTAAATAGTGTCCACTATTTGGAATGTTCGTTATTTAGAGGTTAAACAAGCACAAATTTAGGTTTTCAGAATGGGGATTGGACAATAGTCCGTTAAACAGAGGTGTCTGCTATTCGGGAGTGTCCGTTCTAGCGGTTTAACTGTAGTATAAAGTAGATTTTTTAAAATATTTCTATGTAATTTATTAAAATATATTTCCATTGATTCCGCTAATAGAAGAGTCATTTTCGCTATCACTATATTTACTAAACTTATTGCCTGCGCCAATAAGTTTTTAAGACACTTTTGATGAGAGTTTAATTAATATTACTTAATTTGATAACACTTTTAATGAATGTTTAATAATGGTCCGTTTTAATGGTCCGTTCAATGAGTCGTGCCAGTTACGAAGGTGGCTGCAAGGTCGAAATATTGCAGACATCTAGTATATTTATCGAAGTTTAAAGCACAAACCTATACGCTTTTATTTTATATCTAAAAGTTTAAGTGTTGTCTTGGATCGACATTTAACAATACGTAAATTTATGGTCGATCCCTTAATTGTACTTCAAATGAACTGATTTTGCTGCTCTCAGAGGCATGCTTAAGTGGTGTAAGTCAGGAATTTTGGAAAATTTTGGATATTAATATCTTTCAGGGATTTGCAGATATCGAGATGAAATTTTTTTTGTTCAATTCAGGAAGGGATAAAGAAATTTTTTCTAATTGGAAGTTTTATTCTCTGGGGGCCGTATAAAAATTTAATTTTCGTATTTTTTAAAACAGACCCCCCATGGAGTTGCAACTTATCTTATCAAAAAATTCATCTTTTTTTATGAATTTTTGCAATTGGAAGTATGGGTCTAGGAGCAATATTTAAGGAGATAGCCTATTGTTTCGATATTTATGACTCACCCTGTATATATATAGTATATATGTCAACATTTGAACGGAGGGTGGTTTTAGGGTCTGGGGGTCATGATCGATGAAAATATACCAAAATCTTCTGGAAGTGCTTTCCTCCGGACGGCTGCAGTAGGTAGCTTTTTACTTTTTGTAATGAAAGTAACCTAAAAGGAAGCAAACTGCGCGAATAAGTAGTGATAATTCATATTCCGTTCATAATTCCGAAAGTGTTGCCAGTGGAGGATTTTGCGCACGAACTGATTTCTCGATTATATCCCATAATTGTTTGATGTTATCCATGTCGGCCGATCGCGGTGGCCAAATCATCCGCTGGAATTGTCCAGAATGTTCTTCAAACAAATCGCGAACCTATATGACCTGGTGGCATGCATGATGGATTGTCAGCCTCGAAAATGCAATCGTTGTTTGGGTACATGAAGTCCATGAAAATGGTTGCAAGTGGTCTCCCAGTACATGAACATAATCATTTCCAGTTAGCGATCGGTTCAGCGGACTCTGTCCATTCCATGTAAACACAGCCCACACCATTTTGGAGCCACCAACAGCTTATGCAGTGCCCTGTTGACAACTTGGGTCTATGGCTTCATGGGTTCTGTGCCATATCCGTTTCCTTCCAACAGCTCTTAATAATTGAAATCGTAACTCATCTTACCAAGCCACTTTTTTCAGTCATCTACGATCCAACTGATGTGGTCACAATCCCAGGAGTGCCTCTATTGGCGACGTCGTGCTGTTAGTAATGGCACCCGAGTCGATCTTCTGTTGCTATCCCCCATTAAAGCCAAATTTCACCCAATTTTCTTAGCGGATACGACCGTCGGACGCCCCACATTCATTCCTGTGATTTTTTTCCCCGCAATGTTGCTTGTTTGTTCACACTGACACGTCTACGAAGACGTCGCTCGTCGCGGCCATTAAGTGCCGGCGGTCGACCACTGCATTGTCCTTGATGGGGGTGTTATGATTGAATTTCGGTATTCTCGGCACACTCTTGACAATGTGGATCTCGGAATGTTGAATTTCGTAACGATTTCCGAAATGGAATATCCCTTGCTTCTATCTCCAACTAGCATACCGCATTCGAAATCGATCAATTATCATCGTGTAGCCATAATCCCATAACCAACCTTCTCACACGAAACATTTGAAAACAAATGAAAGTCCTGTCCAGGCACTGACCATTTATACAATTTTTAAGCGGTACTACAGCCATCTACATATTTCCATATTGCTATCCCATGACTTTTGTCACTTCAGTGTATATATATATATTTACCTATTTTAATTTTTTTTTGGTAAATCAGTGGTGTAAGCTGTGATGGGTAGTCAAAACCAGTACTCGGTTAGTATTGCAAGAGTAAACTTAAAACAGTATTTTAATGTAAAGTATTTCACCTATTTTAAGGGGTCTTGCACCTTTTAAACTCGTTGGAAATCAAAAAAAAAAATTGAAGGTTTAAATTGATAGACATATAATTATTTACTGAAACTATAAACATTTATCTTATTTCATTTAATCAAAGTACTTTCACTTTCAATATGTAATCGCGTTTATTTCTAAATAATAATGACTGTTTTCCCCCTATAATTATATATTTCAACTTAGTGATGCAATCTATGTGACGTCAGGGTGAAAGTTCATTTCTTTGTCAGTCTTCTATTTTTACTTTCTTCTATCTTTACAAGAAGAAAGTATTGGATTCATGAAAATTTTCGACTTCCGGTTTTCGACGGATTTATACGTTTTAGAAGGTCCTGAACACGTTTTGACTATTTTTAGAAAATGTCTGTCTGTGAGTCTGTCAATCTGTCTGTGAGTCTGTCCTTATGTGACAAAAAAAAATTGTGGGCGCTCTATCTCAAGAACTAATGCTCCAAATTTAATAAAATTTTATATTCAGTTAGACCTTCATATGAATTAGTGCCTATTGGTTTTTGGTGAAAATTGGCGCTGCTGTACTACGTTTTTCATTATTATCAAGATTGCTATATCTCAAGAACTAATGCACAGAATTTCACCAAACTTTAGATTCTGTGACCCCTTGATATACATAGACGCTGATTAAGTTTTGGTGTGAATTGGCAAGCAGGTGGCGCTGCTATGGCACGTTTTCCATGATTTTCATGATAGCTATACCTCAAGAACTAATGCACAGAATTTCACCAAACTTCAGATTCCGCGATACCTTGAGATACATAATCGCTGATAAGGTTTTGGTGTGGATTGCCCTATAGGTGGCGCTGCTATGCTACATTTTGCACGATTTTTGCGATAGCTATATCTCAAGAACTAATGCAGAGAACTTCATCAAATTTTAGATTATGTTACACTGGAATATATAACATAATTAGACGCTGATTACATTTTGGTATTAACCTTGCAACAGGTGGTGCAGCTATGCTGCATTTTGCACGATTTTTCCGATAGCTATATCTCAACAACCAACGCACAAAATTTCATCAAACTTCAGATTTTGTTACAAAATGACATATAACATAATTACACGATGATTACGTTTTGTTATAAATCCTTCAACTGATGGTGCTGCTGTGCTATATTTTACAATTTTTTTTTTTTTTTTTTTTTTTTTTTTTTTTAACTAGCTATATCTCAAGAACTAATGCACATAATTTCATCAAACTTCAGATTCTTTTACACCATAACATAATTAGACGCTTTTTTACGTTTTGGCATAAATTGTCCAAGATATGGTGTTGCTGTGCTGCATTTTGCAAATTTTTTGTTATAACTATATCTCAAGAACTAATGGACGAAATTCCATCAAATTTCAGATTCTGTTAGGTTTTGAAATAAATAGTTGCTTATTAGGTTTTAGTATAAATTACCCAACATGAGGCACTACTAAGTCCATTTTCTCAGAATATTAATTAAATTTTAGTTTTAGGCTTTTCGGGTACCAGAATCTCATTAGGCCAGGTCAAATGTTCCAGGAAATTCGATAGTGGGTAACTTTGGGGACACCACGGTTTTTTTTTTTTTTTTTTTTTTTTTTAATATTAAAATGTACTTATGAGATAGAAGAAAGTTTTGGGATTGACACATCCAACTAGTTCTCTGTAAGAACAACAACAAAACTAATGTTTCTGTAATTTCAAATGTATTTTTATTAATATTTTTGTTTAAATTTTATTAAATGTAGTGATTCAAGAAAATATAGCTTTTCAAAAGACTTTTGCCCGTGCTATTGGATTTAAGTGTGTGCTGTGAATTTTTTTATCAAGTAGGATAACGCCGTTCGGATAACTTATGAATCAACCAAGGTAGGCCAGACTACTTTATTATTATTAGACTACTTTATTATGATGAGAAGCAGAAAATACTAAAGTTCAAGTTAAATATTTAAAATAAATTAGCGTATCTCCATTATTTTTTTATGTATAGACATGAAATTTTGGGTTTTGATTAAACAGATTATGCTTTTTAATATAGTACCACTAGATACTGACTAGTCTTTTACAGAATTTGTGTATTGTTGAAATTAAAAAATCTCTTTTTTTCACTCTGTAAGTCATTGCGCGCACAATAACTTGAGAATGTATGTATGGATTATTATGAAATTAAGTGTAGATTTTAAACAGATATGTGTATTTAAAATGAACTACTTTGAAGTATTTAGAGTGGTAATAATTTTAGTTATAACTAGTTTTATTGATTAAACAATATATTTTTTTGATTTTTTATAGTTAATGACATAATTTTGATCTAAGAGTAGTTCATTGTAAAAATACATATATGCATATTATATACATTAAGTTTCATGAAGTCATCACATACGTTCTCCAGATATCATGCCCGCGATGACTTACGGAGTGAAATAAAGAGATGTTTTAAATTCAACAATACACAAATTCTGCAAAAACTAGTCAGTATCTAGGGTAGTGTATTAAAAAACATAATCTGTTTAATCAAAATCTAAAAGTTTATGTCTATGCATATAAAAATAAAGGAGTTACACTAATTCAAACTTTCAATGTTTTTACAGATTTTCAACGAGTTTAAAAGGTACTAGATGCAAAATTTTGTCCGGTATTGGATTGGTTAACCGGATTTTTCTACCTACAACCTAGGTTGTGTTGAGTTAGGTGCAGATTAGTTTTCTAAAAAAGATGCAGTTAGTTTATAGGAAACCTGATCCATATAGATGTGCTTGGTGCTTATTTTTTTTTCTTTGGAATTTGGATTGATTTTGCTATATTTTTTTCATTTTAGGGTTAAATTTTGATTCTTACATGTCTGTTTTCTGCTGATTTTTCGAAATTTTTTTTTTTCAAATAAGAGTCTTGCATCGATTCAGGTTGCCCCACTTTACCTATATTTTACCCGATCAATAGTTGAGATTAAAGGTAACTTTCTGCGCTGTGCGAAAGGGATGGTCGCCCCGAGTGCGGAAGTTTAGGGGGTGCCAAATTTATATTACTAATGTCATTTTTAGCCTGTCACAAGAAAAATTTCGGAGGGGGGGGCGAATTGAGACTTTGCACCGGGCACTTACTCTTCGCACGCCCCTGATAACTTTTTTGTTGCGATTGAATTCGAATAGAGTTCTGATTGAGCTTCGATATGTACGTGTAGTGTTTCCAGGTATCTTGATTCATCTGAGATGTCCTGATGTTTAGAGGTACCAAGACCTGTAACGCAAAACTATTACGTGGATGCTAAATATCTCGATTTTTTCACCATACCCCAAAATAGGTCAAATTTTCATGAGTTTACCATAATTTCCCGCTTATACGCCGCGCCTTAGTAGAGTCTTTTTCAAACCAGAAAATTTATTGAAAAAAGGAAGTCAAATTCGTGCTAAGCACAAGCAAGTAACATTTTTTTTTAACCCGGGAGAACATGCGCTTACCCAAGGTAGAAATGGTTTTAACTTTGTCACGTATAAAATCAAATTATAACCGTCATTTTATTTAGGCGGAGACAATCCTTACAAATTTTGCGATAAAATAAGTTGAAGATTACTTTTAAAAAATAAGTGGTTACAATTGCAAAAGTCATACGCACTCCGGTTCAAAAAGACCCGGCGCGTGTACTCCCGGATTAAACTTAATTCTGGTGGGAAAACGAGTTATCCAAGATGCGGCGTTTACGCGTGAAATTACGGTAATCTAAATTAAAATTTTATTCCTTAACCCATTAACGCCCGAATTATATTCTTCGCTAAAATTTAAATTTTGTATTTCCCACCACTTTTAAAAGCAAATTAACTTTTATCTAAATTAATCGAGGATTCTGTCTCACGAAATAAGGTATATATTTATCTTCCTCTTTACTGGTGGGAAAACCGCTTTCTTGTTGTTTTTGTAACCGTCCTCAAAAGAGGACGCTGGGCGTTAATGGGTTAATCTGCGATGAGAAAATTTAATCACATGTCGGTTACAATCTGCCATCATAACAATAAATGTTATCGAAAACATTATGCATTTTGTTTAGAGCTGATGTGCACTCATGTTCAATGTTTATTCAACTGAAATTCTTGAAATCCAGGTATGTTTGGAAAGTATATAATTCGTTCATATTTATGTTTCTGGAAAGATATTAACAGCGTCGTGCGAAAGGGGGGGGGGAGAGGGCTGTCGCCCCCGGCGCAGAGATTTAGGAGACGCCAAACAAGGGATTTCTAACTACTTTCTACTACTTTAAAGGGACTACTTTCAGACAATTTTTTAATTAATATTAATTCTTATTTAAAAAACGCCCGAAATAGGCAAGTGGGTAAATGGAAAAAAAGTTACCTGAAAAACAGTTATCGGAAAAAAAAAGCGACATAAGCTACAAAAGCAGAAAAAAAGTTACCGGGAAATAAAAGGGACATAGAATTGATTTTGGGAATTTATTATTAATTTTGGGAATTCATTATTGATTTTGAGGATTCATTGGTTAAGTATTTAGGGGGGATCAGAATAAGGCTCTTAATTTAGGTAAATGGGTTTTTCGTGCTGAATTAACTGTTTTGGTTCAGTTTTTGGATATATGATACTCCCCCCCCCCCACCCCTATCCGTAACCTCTCAAATTAAATTAATAGATTTTTACGCAGATTTATCCGATTCGCTTGGAATTTCGGACATAGGTTCATTATGATAAGACGTATCTCTGATTAGTTATAGGGTTATTTTGCTTATTATAAAGGAAGGATGGTCAATTACACCCCCCTCCCCCCACAAATTAGATAGATCGGTTTTTATGCAAAATTATGCGATGTATTTCAAATTTTAGGTATAGATTCTTTCTGATAAGGTGAATCCCTGAGTAGTTTTAAGAGTTTAATGACTGAGTACAAAAGGGAGGGGGACAGGGGATAATCCCTCTTAAATTAAATAAATGGCTTTTCATGCAGAATTATCCGATTTGCTTCGAATTTTGGACATAGGTTCATTATGATAAAACGTATCTCTGATTAGTTACGGGGTTCTTTTTCTTATTATAAAAGGGAGAAATCAATTATTTCCCCCTCAAATAAGATAAATCGGTTTTTATGCAGAATTATCCGATGTATTTCAACTTTTAAATATAGGTTTTTTCTGATAAGGTGAATCCCTGAATAGTTTTAAGGGTTTAATGGCTAAGTATAAAGGCAAAAAGAGAGGATAACTCCCCTTAAATTAAATAAATAGCTTTTATGCAGAATTATCCGATTTGCTTCAAATTTTCAATGTAGGTTCTTTATGAGAAGGCGTATTCCGGAGTAGTTATGAGGTTCTTTTGCTAAGTATAAATGGGGAAACGGAGGATTATCCACCCCCCTTAAATTAGATAAATTGTTTTTCATGCATAATTATCCGATGTATTTAAAATTTTTGATGTAAGTTTTTTTTTTTTTTTTTTTCATAAAGTGTATCCCTAAATAGTTTTAAGGGCTTAATGGCTAAGTATAGAGGGGGGAACTGGGGATAACACCACTTAAATTACATAAATGGCTTTTTACGCAGAATTATCCGATTTGCTTCAAATTTTGGATGTAGTTTCATTATGGTAAGGCGTATAAGCTAATGAATATAGTTTTTGGATGTAATAATTAAAATAGGGAGGGATGCAGCAGTTTATTCAGAAAACTCTTTCGGGGAAAGAAGCTTGCTTTCCCCATTCGTCGGAGGGGGATGTCCGGTAGATATCGCGGGCCGCTAGTCTCTTAGGAAATTTGTCGATCAGGAGATTTCCCGGTAAAGGCCGCAAAAATATTCAAGTAACATAAAAAAGCGAGTTGAATGCAACTGAACGCAAATAACAAATAAAAACAATTTTTCTTTATTTTTTAATTTAATGATTGAAAACTTATGTCAGAAAACATTATAACACATTGTACCTTTTTTCTTATAATAATTAATTTTCATTCATTTTGCATTTAAAACTGGTTTATTTATTTATTTTTTTTTATTTGTGAAAAAAGTAATATACTAAATCATTTGTTGTAATTGTCATTTTAATTTACGCCAAATAGTTATCATTTAAAACTGGATTTTTACTAATTAATGTCCCATATTACGCATCACAAAATATAATATAAAACATTAAAAAAATATATGTTAGAAAATTTTAATGTACAAACTATATTGTATGTCTCGAACGCATGAACTAGTGAAATCATTAATTTGTAGTAATAAAAATAGTTTTTTTTATTACTAGCTAATGTTAGTAATTAGAAAGTTAATTGTTTAAAAACCTGTAGTTCTTGATAGATCTTCAGGTTTGAACGCTTAAAAAAATAAAAACAGATTTAAATAAATAAATAAATAAATAAACAAATAAATAAATAAACGATTTTAAGAAAAACAGGATATTTTTTTCTTTGTTACGATATTTATAGAATACTGAATAATGCTATGCAGCAACATAAATCACAGTTTTAAATGCAAACAGCTATTGAGGATATATAAACAAACACTTAAAACTATTCAGGAATTCACTTTATGAGAAAGAACCTATAGACAAAATTTGAAATACATCGGATAATTGTGCATAAAAACAATTTATCTAATTTAGGGGGGGGGAAATAATCGCGGCCCCCCTTTTTAATTAGCAAAAGAACCCCATAACTAATCAGGAATACCCCTTATCTTAATGAAGCTACATTCACAATTTGAAGCAAATCGGATAATTCTGCGTAAAAAAGCCATTTATTTAATTTAAGAGAGGTTATCCCACATGCACTTAACCATTAAACTCCCAAAATTCTTCAGGCATTATATACTGTGACGACGTACTGACAACTTTAATCGTGGCAGAAGATAGATAGCGAAGTCTTATTGTGAAAAGGTATGCAGAGTTGAAAGTATCTTCATTCAAAAGCTGTTAAGAACAGCTGCTATTGACCATGCCTAGAAAATAATTGCACTGGTCTAGTGGCAATGAGCTGAGGGGTACACTGGGATTATTGAGCATATCCCAGCCTACCTATATCCAAGGAAAGTAGTTGGAAGAGAGACATGTGCTGGTAATGTACAAGAAAGTACATTGATGTACGATGGCTTAAACGTCCTAAGCAAAATGTAATATTGGAGTGTGGCTCCTATGTAGTTGTAAAGTCGTTTTATTTATTTTTTTAATAATTGATCTATGGTTCTAATAAAGAACTTGAGGAATTAAAAATGTGTTATTGATGAACTTAACAAATAAACCAACTTAGTAAAAAGAAACTCAGGGCTCTACACCACTATACTTATAATACTTATAAGCCTTATCAGAAAGAACCTATATCCAAGGTTTGGCACACGTTGGATAATTCTGCTTAAAAACCATTCATCTTATTTAAGGCGGAAGGGGAGGAGGGTAATCGTCCGTTCCCAAAACTAATCAGGCAAGCATTTTTTCAGTATGAACGTATATCCAAAAATTGAATCAAAGCAGTTAATTCAGCATGAAAAAAACATTCACTTAAATTAAGAGCCGACCCCCGACTCCCCCCCCCTTTTCGTACTTAGTCAATAAATACCCAAAATCTAAAATAAATCCCCAAAATCAATTGCTTGTCACTTTTTTTTTCCGGTAACATTTTTATCTTGTCCCTTTTTTCCGGTAACTTTTTTTCCGTGTCATTTTTTCCGCTTTGTTTGTTTGTTTGTTTATATGTCGGCCAATTATCTACGCTATGGGATATAGGCCCTATGGGGTGGGATGCTCTCCGTGGGGGTCTTTCTAAGGGAACCTAACCCGTATTTACGCAAGGCTCGAAGAAAACCACGGAAAACTCCGAACGGTTAGGCCGACGGTCGCGATTGGGTTCGAACCCAGCAACTACCGTCTACCAGTTTGGAGGTCAGTCAGAACCTCGCGGCCACTGGTGGGGCTTTTCCGCTTTTGTAGTTTGTCACTCTTTCCGATATTTCTTTTTTCTAGATTCAGGCAAGTAAATATCATGATTAAAAAGCTATGTAACTGACAAGGAAGGTCTCCATACGGGCATACTCAGAAAAATCTGAAAAAATTACAGAATGTTCTTCTCATATAGTTATACATGTTTATAAAAAACATTTCGGCGGAATCTCCTTATAACGTCCGTAAAAAAATAATAAAAATTTCGTTTATTTGGCGGTTTATCTCCGGTTGGCGAAAAAACGAAATTTTGAAAAATACGCTTTTACGCTTCGAGTACTTTTTAAAGAAAAAACTTTCTATGTTCAATTTATTTAAATAAGTTTAGTTTAAGTAATTTTAGTTTTGCATTTTTACTTTACTTTAAGTGTAATTTTGTCACATACGTTTATACGTACTTAAACAAAATGAAATTAATATATTTTATCATTTAAAACACAATTTAAATTGATTAAAATTGTTCCAAATTGAAAAATACACTGTTAAAAATCTGCTGCATTTTGTTGCAATGCACATCCCTTGCTTGTATAGAAAACGGTTACTTGGCCGTGAAATGGAGCTTTCTCATTGGTTGGAATAGAGATATTATATACAAGTGGAGGAGTGCGTTGCAACAAAATGCAGCAGATTTTTAACAGTGTATGACACGGCCAATTCACGGTGCTATGGAGCATTCTCATTGGTCAGAAGAGAGATATTCTTTAAAAGTACTGGAGTGACGTTGCAGTAAATGCTGCAGATTTTTAACAGTGAAGTCAATTGAAATCAATTTTCAGATTCGTTAAAATCGTCTGCTTTTGGCGAGGAAATGCACTGTAAGCCAAATCCCGCGTCGCTTTCAGCTTTTCACGCCAATTATTCCAAACTATTTTATTTTTTTACGTATCTAATAATGTAATTCCGCCGCTAATTTTCACTGATCTTTTATTACCTACATGAGTAGTTTATTTCGTATTTTTTTCAAAAAATTCTGAGTATGCCCCCAGTGGAGACCTTCCTTGTGAGAAATGTTCTTCATTTTTTGATAAGATCTTTCAGAAGACGGTTCTCACAGTGGATGATTTGAAACGAATTTACGACGTAGTAGCAACAAAAAGGACAAAAAATGGTTTCCATGCGATCAAAATCGCTTATAACTCGTTAACTAATTTATTTATTTAAAGAAAAAAAAAGAAAAGACGGCGACATTGTTTATCTATAAGCAACTCAGGGGTGATTCTCGTCCGAAAATTTAACACTAGAACGCCCGGAAATTCTACTCAAGTTTGAAAATAATATTTCTCACCAGAATTTTTATTCAAAATTATTTAATTGATTTATTTAACGTAAATTTGCGTGGATTAGATTTAAATTATTTCAAGAAAATTTTTCTGGTTCGAATTGAAATTTAGTTACATGATTGGAGTCGAATCGACTCCATCCGGGCGTTCTAGTGTTAAGGCATCCTCTTCCGGAAATTTGAAATTGGATTATCAGTTCCGCATAGTTGCCAACTTGTGCGGTTCTGCGCGCGAATAAAACAATCGCGGAAAAATGCAAATTTCGTGAAAGGATCGCCGAAAAAGCACACATTTCGTCAATATTTCGTGAAAAAACGACAATTTCGTCAATGTTTTTGTCAACGAACTTTGTCAAAAGATCGCCGAAAAACGTGGATTTCCTGTGCGGATCGCGGAAAAAACGGCCATTTCACCAAATATCGCAGATAAAACGCTGATTTCATCTGAAGACTTCGGGGAAAACGTCGATTTCGTCTAAAGATTTCTGATATAATGCCCATTTCGTTAAAAAATCGGGGGGAAAAGCGCCGTTTTCGATAAAAGATTGCTTAAAAATATTTTGTCAAAAGATCATTGAAAAAAAGTCGGCTTTCATCAAAAGATCAAGGAAAAAATGCCGATTTCGTCGAAAGACCGCGGGGATAAAACGCCATTTTCAAGAAAAGATCGCGTAAAATTGCAAATTTTGTCTAAAGATCGTCAAAAAAACCGCCTATTTCATAAAAAAGCACGCTGAAAAACACCTATTTCGTCAAAAATCGTGGAAAAACCGCCGATTTCGACAAAAGAGCGCAATAAATCGCCGATTTTGCTAAAATATCGCAGATAAATCGCTGATTTCGTCTAGAAGTCGCAGAAAAACGCCCATTTCGTCTGAAGATAGCAGATAAATCCCTCCTCGCAAAGGGGGGGGGGGTAACACGCGGAATCCTCCCCCCCCCCACCGATTTCCGAAAATGCGATGTGAATTTCCGAAAAAAAAAATTCTACCAGAATCACCCTTGAAGCAACTCTATCCCCCCCCCCCCAGAGCGGAATTCTGGCTGCGCCACTGAATAAGTAATTAAAAGGGATTTTTATATAATTCTTCAAATTAGTATCAAACTAAAAATTACTTCTTTGTTACAGGTTCGACAGAAAATATTTTGTCGATTTCAGGTCAATCATAACTCGGCCTTGCAGGATTGTAATTAACAACTTCTAATTTCGAAAATTTTTGTAAATTCGACTTATTTGAAAATTTAAATTTGATTGCATTATTAGATTAACTGGTTTTATTGCAGTTCTTAGGATCTCCCAATAATTTTTTCGCACCTTGTCCCACTTTATATGATATTAGACATGACAACATTACTTACGAGCCAAGTTCAGATTAGCTCAATTTTACAAACAAAAAGCCTAGACTATTGTTTTAGAGGAAAATTATATACTATAATTTTATTTAAATATGAATGAGTCACTTTACATGTTTTTTTCTCCATAAAAGATTTGATATTATAGAGTTTAGTTATGGACTATTTTACCATGATTGTATTAAATTATAGACTTTTTTGAACAGAGTCAGGTTCGAGTCTATGAAAAAATTGTCGGTTCAAGTGGGATTTTGCGTCAATGGAAATTTGTTAGTAGGTTTCGAATTGACTTTAAACTGAATGTGCGCAGGAGTCTAAGATAATGAATAGGCATAGGGGGAACTGGGCCTCTTTGATACACCCCCTCTACTGCTCACAGGGTCATTACAGGAAGTATCACAACAGTTCCTAAAGGTGATGCTAGTGTACACAATTACATACAGGAAGTCTTGGCATGATTCAGTAGTTTGATGAAATCGGAAGGACGATTTATTGCTTTTGTAGTTCAAAAGTAAATTTGAGTTGTACAATTGAAATGGTATTATACAAATATTCCAGTATTTTCAACCGAAAAGAATAAACTTCCTGGCAAGTAAAGCTACTCTTTATCAGTTCCTCATTCTTTATTGTTAGGTAAATTAGGAAGTGTAGAATTTGAGACTCATTTTATTCAAAATGGCTGTATGGGGGCACATTTATACAGGCTATGTCGGGGCACATTGATACAGCCGAAATCCTTTTCTAGTTCATTTTTTCATTACCTTCTATTATTTTTTACCATACACTCCTTAATCCAACCATTTTTCGCCAAAAATTTCTAATATTAGTTTTTATTGAAGGGAAATAGGTCTAATTTTTTATATAAGAACATTTTATAGTACTTTTGCAAATAGAAGACATGCGAATTTTTCCAACATCTAGTGCTAGACGAACCAACAAAATAAAAGGAAGATAGCCTGGCAAATCTCGAATTTATATCGATTTTCCAGAGATAAAAGTATTTTCGAGATGAGAATTGTTAAAAAAGAGAAACAAGCTGTAGAACAGTAAAGGATAATTATACTATAAACAAAATTTTTAATATAATTATCCTTTATTTTCTGTTTGTAAACCGATTTATAAATAGAAAATCTGGTAATTTGTTCCTCTTTCCTAACAAAGAAGATAATGCTGGGGTTGAAGTACCAGATATAACAAAATTACCACAGCCAACAATCAGACAAGGAACAGCCAGAACATCAAGTCATTATTCACTTAGTTTTGATTGCTTTAATACTTCTTACAAATTAATTGTGGGTGATTAGAATTTCTATAAATAAATATAGAATGGTTAACTAACTATTTTTCTATGAAAAATATGCATTGGTGTTATTTTGTCTCCATTTTTCCAGACGTATCAAAGTGCCCCATGAGATGTATCACATCTGGGGATGGGGATGGGGCACATCTGGGGATGGGGCACATTGATACAAATGACTTTTTTTTAATTACATGCAACAATAATATATAAAACAACGATTGTACCTTTTTATAACACACTACACAAGTTTTGCAGACACCACATGGAAAAATAACTTGAAATTTCTGCTTTCTGGACAACAAAAAAATTCTTAGAAAAAAGCTGTATCAATGTGCCCCAGTTCCCCCTATAGCAAAACTAGTTACAAAAATAGCAAGAGTAACTCAACAAGTTTCTTCTAGAATATGTTTCTGGTCATAGATAGTGCGGCACAACACATAAACGACTATTAAGGATTTCAGTTATTCATAAACTGCTGATCCCCTTAAAAGAAGTTCAATGTGTTGAATGATTTATTGAAACAAAATCCGATTCTCGAACTCAAAGAAATTGTCAAACGTTTGATGTGAGCATGCTAAAATATTCGTGAATTTAATTTGATATCATCTTGATGTTCTTCGTGCTCCAAAAGGATCCTGTGTTGAAGTTTACTAAGATAGCATCAAAAAAACTTTTTCAGTTATTCTATCTCTTGTTATAACTAGTTCTGCTGTTGTATTCATTTTTTTAAATAAAATTTTTAAGTTGCACAGATTTTTTTGGGACATGTTGTAATTCAGATGAAAACTTACGTGGTTGAATATGTGTGACTGAGTCAAAAATCGAAATAATACAAAATTGCCATATTAAAGATCCACTATCCTATGCAAAAAAAAAGGTCGTTTAAAAATATTCAAATTTAAAAGAGAAATTGAAAAACAATCTGCCCATACATTTAACATTATAGCGGGTGTTTTCAAGTGAATGAATGGGGATACTTCACTAACGTGTGAAAATACACCCACTATTGTTAAACCCAGAGGAATAGTTTTTAAATATCTTGCTTGAATTTTCACACATTTAAATGATTTTTTTAAAGTAAAAATGAAACCGTCCTTTCAATAATATTAATTATGTGGGAGATTTTTTAAAATTTAGTTTGCATTTCATTTTTTTTACTTTTATTTTTATTTTATTTTAGTTTAGTTTAGTTTTTTACATTTGATAGCTGATATTGATATCTACAAAAGCTGTTTTTTAATTATTAGGTTACTTTCACTTTTGGAACAAGTTCCGAACAAAATTAAGTAACTATTTTTTTTCATAATTAGTACGGTGAATTATTAATTTGTTCTTAATTTCAAGAGATATTCTGTAAATAAGATAATTTCATCAGTAAGAAGTGATTATTAGTCAGTGACAAATTTAGTTTTTGAGTAAAAGTTTTAAAATATCATATTTTAATTATTTATTTAACATTTAGTTATTTTCTCTTTAATAAAATACTATTATTTTTATTTTTCTATGTTTGTACTAAATGCAAAAATAAAATACTTAATGCTGTAGGGAAAATATGTATTAAAAGCTATATATTATTTTTAAAATTAAGTTATTTAACTAAAAATACGGCAAAAAATAATAAGACATAGAAATTCACACCTAATTTGACAGCCTATTGCTTATTTGGCAAGTTATGTGGTAATTATAAGTAAAATACCTAAGCAATTTCTGCGAAACAACAAAAAGCAATACTGTTTTTTTTTACAATTTAACACTACCTCCTAGAATATGTGTAAAAATAGGAAAAACAGTTTAAAAGTATGAAAAATATGAAGTCATACTGGTTTATGATTTCGGGAGAATGTAAAAAACGTCGTCATATTTTTAATATCATACACTAAAATAAAATAATAATAATAAACAATTAGCCATACTAACATATTTGCATACATATTCACGATGATAAAACTTTTATTGCCCCTTTAAAAATAGTTGTTATTTCATATAAAATATGTGTAATGATATATTATCTTAGTTTTACGAATGTTTTCTATTCAATTTTTTGCCAAAATTTCATTTCGGACAGTAGTGCTGCAATAGTAATTTTTGTGTCATTTTCAATATTGTACCGACTAAAAGTGTATGAAGTTATGCATCGAATTGAACCAAATTTTTGTGTAAGTGTATGGCTATGGCTTGTTGATCCTCCCTGAATTTGAAAAAAATCCGCTGGAAGGGGGCGCCGCAATAGCAATTTTTGTGCCATTTTTAATATTGTACTTCCTAAAAGTTTATAAAGTTATGCATAGAATCGATTGATTTTTTTATGTAAATGTTTGGCTATGGCTAGTAGGTCAGCCCTGAATTTGAAAAAAATCCGCTGGAAGGGGACGCTATAATCACGATGTCTGTGCGATTTTCTTTATTTTACCATCAAAAAGTGTATGAAGTTATGCTTAGAAATGAACTAAAATTTTTGTGTATGATTATTTTGGGTTATGGCAAGTAGGTCTTCCCTGAATTTGAAAAAAATGTGCCTATCATTCTACTGTCTGGCTCGTGCAGAGACATAAACTCGTTTTTACTCCGATTAATTGACTGAAGCAGAAGTTTAAGATGAAAATCAATGTTAGTATTGTATTGAATTAAAATTATTAAAGCATTAACGTGTGTAACTATTTTTTAAAATATTAAAATGTACGAATGAGATAGAAGAAAGTTTTGGGATTGGCACATCCAACTAGTTTTTTAAAGTTAATTTACATTTATTTAATTAGGAAAAGCCATTCCAATTGAACTATGTCACATCTCTCTTAACACACTAGCAAAACCCACGGCTTTGCTCACGTAATAGTTGAAATAGTATGCCAAATGATACTTGTACGTTTGTTTTCTATTAGAAGTAAAATGCATTAAGGAATAATTCAAAAACTTCTATTTAATCCACAGTTTGACTAAATTTTATAATTACATGCATTAGTAGTAGGAAAAGGAGAGTACGGGGACAAGCGGCGGCGGGACGGCGGGACCGACCCGCCGCCGGTGCCACCGCCACCACCGTCCCGCCACCATCCCTCCTGGTCCCTCCTGCGGTGCCCCCTGCGCCCACCGTGCATCCTTCTCCACGAACGCCCCCTAGTGGAAAAAGGAACATTCTATTATAACAGGATAGGTGATCGACCCTCTCTGTACTGAATTAGAACAATACAGTCAATTTTTAAAATTTTATATTTATCTCATTATTAAAGTATTTTTTAATTAATTATCTTTTTATATTGAATCTAGAATTCCTCTTTTTCTTAATTAAGTATATAACAGGAGAGGCGATCGACCCTCTCTGTACTGAATAAGAACAATACAGTCAATTTTTAAAATTTTATATTTATCTCATTATTAAAGTATTTTTTAATTAATTATCTTTTTATATTGAATCTAGAATTCCTCTTTTTCTTAATTAAGTATACTCATCAAATATTAGTTGAAAAACCAACATATAAATTTAATCATTATATTATATATGTGATAATCTACTCTATTAAATAATTCTTATCAAATCAACTTTATCCTCATAAAAATAACATTGAAAAATTCTTACCAACTTTTACCCTCGTAAAAAAGAAAAAAAAATCTCCTCAATGCCAAGAGGTCAGGGGTGTCCTTTCCCCTCTCACAACCATCCGTCCCTGAATCAGCTGTTGTCACCTCACCATATCGGCGAGGTCATTCACTTATTACGTCACTTCAGTTCATATATCCGGGTATGTGATGAGTTTTGGTTTATGAAAATCTGAAAGGAAGAAAGTTATTCTGCCTTCGTCTCGGTAGCATAATAACCTGCTTCTTCTGTTGAGTGAAGAGTTCTACGCTTATATTACGCAAAATGTCATCTCAATTGTACACCCAATCAGAGGTAAACTTTATTTTATATTTTTCTACTTTTTTTAAAAAAAAAAGCTCTGTAACCATTTTTTTAAATGAAATTGAAAATAATTAGATATCTTAATTTATTTTTATTTATTTATAGGATGATATTTTTTTTGATTTCGGAATTTCTTCTGAGGAATTAAAGAAAATTTGTTCTCAAATGGAAGAAGAGATTTCTTCAACGTCTAGGCCTTCTAAAAGAGTGAATGTAGAGGAGTCATTGGAAAGATTTTTTCTTTAATATCTACATAGAAAACTAGTTTGAAATGTTCTTTTAGTTACAATTTATAGAAATGTTTTTTTCTTTTTAATGTTTTTCAGGATTCCGCTACCCCACCTTACAAGAAAAATAAGGTGGAAGAAGGGAATTTTAGCAGAGTAACAGACGGAAATCTCCATTCGGAAAATGTTGCTGGATCAACTCGATTAACTCTCATCAAAAATGATAATAAATCTTTAGTAAGTTTTTTTAAATAGAAAAAGGAGTTTGAAAACTTTTCTTTTTAATTTGTAAAAATAGTGTTTTTTATGTGTTTTTTTTCTTTTATCTATTTTTAGAGTTGCCCACTTTGTGCATGTCAATTCGCACATAAACGTCATCTCTTAAGACACATCAGGTGGCACTCGAACGAATCATCTTATGAGGATATGTCTCAACACCCTGAAGTTAGTAAAAAAGATGGAACCATCCAGAGTCGTAGTGAAGTGGTGCAAGCTTCATCTCATGTAAGTATTTTTTTCAAAACCTATCTCTCTTTGGTGAGATTAGCTGGGGTTAGTATTAGGAGAAGTTTATTCTGCTAGTACTGTTTTCTTTTTCGAAGTTTACATCGGGGTATGACTGACCCAACAGTACTCCCGAGGCACTTCAGCGCGTTAAGCCTAACTCACCTGAATTTCTTTCTGTTAAGTAGGAAATTTTTAGGGCCTCTCAAATTAGATTTTAAGTAATAGGAACAAGTATCTATCTTTGGTGAGATTAGCTGGGGTTAGTATTAGGAGAAGTTTATTCTGCTAGTACTGTTTTCTTTTTCGAAGTTTACATCGGGGTATGACTGACCCAACAGTACTCCCGAGGCACTTCAGCGCGTTAAGCCTAACTCACCTGAATTTCTCTCTGTTAAGTAGGAAATTTTTAGGGCCTCTCAAATTAGATTTTAAGTAATAGGAACAAGTACAAAAATTCTAAATTGTTAGTTAAAAAGTACACTAAAAATGAATTTAAAAATAATCACATTAAATACTCAATACTCAAAAACACTTTTATTTCTAAATTAAAGAAAAAAAAATCTAAAAAATCAATTAAAAAATGTATATATATATATATATTATCTATTTAAATATTCAAAAACACTTTTATTCCTTCCAGGAATGTTCCATGTGCAATTAATTTAAAAAATAATCATGTTAAAAATACTCAATACTCAAAAACACTTTTATTCCTTCCAGGAATGTTCCATCTGCAGCAAAACCTTTAACCATCGAGGTCATTTAAACCGCCACATGAAGACCCACAACAATGAAAAATTGTTTCACTGTGAACAATGTGAAAAACCATTTACTAGAAAAGCTGATTTGAATCGACACATGAAGAAACATAATAATACGAATTTTCAATGTCAAGAATGTCAAGTCTTATTTACTAGAAAAGATAGTTTAAATCGTCACATGAAGATTCATAGAAATGAAAAATCTTTTTCTTGCGAAGACTGTCAAATTTCTTTTACACGTAAATCTGATCTTAGAAGACATCAAAAACAACACACCAATTCATCTGCTTCTCATGAATGTGAAGTTTGTTCAAAATCTTTTCGGCAGAAAAGTAACCTTCTTCAACATCAACGTACACACCACACAACGAAAAAAACAGTCCCCACACAGAAAGCAAAAGCTGTTAACACAAAAAAAGACCCACTGAAAAAGCCTTAAACACATTTGAGAGAATTACGATTCCGGCTACAGAAGAAAATGCTTATGACATTGATCTTTTTAATAGTCAAATTATAGATGAAATTCAAAATCACATATTGAATTCTCTCATTACATTGAAATCCCTTAAATGGCATCTTATTCACACAATCAAGTTTACTCGTTATAATGAAGAAGTAGAAGTTGAATCAATGTTAGGGTATTTCAGGTCTGATCCCTGTCCAGAACATATTGAAGAAACAGTCAGAAACCACATCATCGAAAATTTACAAAAAATTAAGACTCATTTTGAAGAATTTGTTCAACTCGGGTCGGGCTGGGTGCTAGAAAAAATAATGCATACAGACCTATACATAGCTCATTACAATCCACTAACTGGAAGCAGTTATATTGAAACCCCTGAAAAATTAAAAAGAAAAGAAGCTCTTATTAATATTCAAAATTTTAGTGATAATAAATGTCTTATTTGGTGCCTACTAGCTCATAAAAAGAAAATAGAAATTCACCCTGAACGTGTTTCCAACTACACACCTTTCGAACATGAAATAATAATTGATGATATTCCTTGCCCTGTTCCCTACCATAAAATTAAAGATATTGAAGAAAAAAACAATATAAGAATCAATGTATATTCGTATGACGAGGAAGAAGATGAATTCGGAATGCTTCAAATCTCAAATCGAACCCATCAAGAAGCTATTAACTTATTATTAATTGGGGATGAAGATAAGAACACCCACTACATATACATAAAAAATATGTCAAGGCTCTTTTCCCATCTCACAAATCATAACGGAGAAGTCTACTTTTGTTATCGATGTCTTCATAGCTTTAAGACTCAGACACTTCTAGACAATCACCTTCCATATTGCTCAGAACACGCCCCTCAACACATCAAGATGCCTGATCCAGAGAAAAATATTTTAAAATTTAACGGATATCATTTCCAACACTTAACACTTTACATCATCATAGCCGATTTTGAAAGTCTTGTCGTTCCAATTCACACAGCAGAACCTAATTCTAGCACTTCCTATACTATCCCCACACAAAAACATATCCCTTGAGGCTATGCCTACATAATAATTGATCAAGATGAGAAAACACATAAGAAGATGAAAACGTATCGAGGAGAAGATGCTGTATCAGATTTTTTGAAGAATATTTTTCAAGAAAAAGATGAGTTAGCCGAAACATTAAACACCATCAAACCTCTGAAACCATCCAAAGAACAAGAAAAAGCCTTTAGAGAAGCGACCGTGTGCTGCATCTGCGATCAACCCTTAGGCAACAAGCGATGTCGAGAACATGATCATATAACAGGTGCATACCGCGGTGCTGCCCATATGAACTATAATCTACAATATAAACAACCTAAAGTCATCCCAGTTATTTTTCACAACCTAAAACATTACGACGATCACCATCTGATGACGGAATTAGGAAAATTTAAAAGTTACAATATAGATGTCATCGCAAATACAATGGAAAAATACATATCATTTATTATCAAAAAACAAGACTGTCCCATAAAACTTAGATTTCTCGACTCATTCCAGTTTTTACCTACATCTCTTGAAAATTTAACAGCTAATCTGCAACCAACAGACTTTCACCTCCTTAAAGCTAATTTCCCTAAAGATACAGACCTCTCACTCCTCACTCGAAAAGGTATATACCCATATAGCTATTTTACAGACTTCCAAAAATTTGATGAAACACAACTCCCTCCACCTTCATCATTCCATAATGATTTAACAGATGAACCCATTTCCATAGAAGATTATGAACATGCTCAAAATGTTTGGGAAACTTTTAATATTCAAAATCTCGGTGAATACCACGATTTATATGTTAAATGTGACGTCCTTCTTCTAGCTGACATCTTCCAAAACTTCAGAAAACTTTGCCTACAATATTACAAAATTGATCCTACACACATGTTTACATCTCCAGGACTCGCATGGCAAGCTTGTCTTAGAATGACTCAGATACAATTGGAACTTCTCACAGACATTGACATGCTCTTGTTTTTTAAGAAGAGTGTAAGGAGGTGGTGTGAGAGCTATCACTAAACGATATGCGAACAATCCCAATGTCCCTAATTACAACAAAAATAATAAAACAAGTCATATTATGTATTGGGACGCTAACAACTTATATGGCTGGGCTATGTCCGAATACTTACCTGTTGGTGAGTTTCAATGGATTCATCCATCCGAAATAGATATAAAAACCATCCTTTCCCATCCAGATAATGCAGATTATGGCTATGTTCTGGAGGTGGACTTGCGTTACCCCCCTGAACTTCATCTACTCCACAACGAATACCCACTTGCTCCGGAAAACATTCACATCACCGAAGACATGTTATCTCCTTACACAAAATATTTATTAAATAACAGACCCTACAAAGGAAGTTCGAAGCTCTCACCGAATTAAAAAGATAAAGAACACTACATCGTCCACTACAGAAACTTGAAACTCTATCCCCAACTTGGTCTCGAACTCATTAACATTCATAGAATAATTAAATTCAGGCAAGCACCTTGGTTAAAAACTTACATAGAATTCAACACCGATAAGAGGAAACAAGCTACCAGTTCTTTCGAGAAGGACTTCTTTAAATTGTTGAACAATTCAGTTCTCCGTAAAACAATGGAGAATCTCCGCTTGAGACGGAATATTGAGTTGTGTAACAACGATAAGAGGTCAAAAAAACTTGTCGCATCTCCAGCATTTAACAACTTCAAGATTTTCAATGAGGGACTGGTAACCGTGGAACGAGTCAAAACCACTCTGACTATAAATCGTCCAATCTATATAGGGTTCGCTATTCTAGATCTCGCAAAATTACATATGTACAAATTCCATTACAACATAATTAAGAAACACTATCAAGATCGTGCTCAACTGCTTTTCACTGACACTGACTCACTCACCTACCACATCCAAACAGATAATATACTACAAGATATGCAAGAACATCAAGACGAATTCGACTTCTCCGATTATCCTAAGAACCATCCCCTCTACTCTGAAAAAAATAAGAAAACAATAGGTAAATTTAAGGATGAGATGAATGGAAAAACTATTTTTGAATGTGTGGGTCTTAAAGCGAAAATGTACAGCATCCTATCAGAAGATGGAGAGAAAAAAAGAGCGAAAGGAGTACCTACATCTATCGTTCGAAAGAAAATAAAACACTCACAATATTCCGAATGCATACATCATCTGAAAACACTCTGTACAATAAACAAAAGAATCCAGCAAGATCACCATCAATTGTACACTATACAACAACAGAAGCTAGCACTCAGCCCGTTTGACGACAAACGATTTATTCTAGATGATGGTATAACAAGTCTCGCTTATGGTCATCATCAAATTTAAAAGAGGAAAATTAAATTAAAAAACAGAAAAAGAAAAAAAATGAAGAAAAGAAAATGAAGATCTGGATAAAAAAGTGGGGCGCCACATAAGGAGATGTGGCGGGAGGCGGAGGGACCCCATAAAAAAAATATTTTCTTTTTAAACATACATTTCATTTTTAAATTCAGAGTTGAAAAGAAGACTATTTCTAAATAAAAATCTAGTTTTATTAATTTAATTAAGAGTTTTTGTATTCGCATTCAGAAAATTAATTTTTCTGTCATGAAATTTTCTAGTTTGTTTACAGTTTTAAAGATTAAAATTTCGGTTACAGAACATGTTTTCAAGGTTGGGTCATAAAACTGCAAGAAGCAGATGTTGTTTTTAAATAGAAAGTATTTTACGATTCATGTCAACACCAGGTGCAGAAAACTTAAAGTAAAAAAAATAGATCGAATATGACGTCACAAGAAGCAGGTGTTGTTTTCAAAAACCGTGAGAAAGAATTTTTCGGTTTGTGTCAACACCAGGTACACAAAATGTGAACTAAAATATTGGTTTGAATATGACGTCACAGAAGTTATGCGTGAGTTCGAATTTCTGCGTGGCAACATAACTCTGTTATATTTTGTTGTGGAAAGTCGCATCAATTTTTCTCTTGGAAAAATGAAACGATCTAACAATTCTTCTCAGAATGGTTGCGAGAAAAAATCAAAAAATGAATGTGATTTAGAAGATGTTTTTGATAATTTGGATGATGTGTTTCAAAGCATCGATTTTAATAAACTAATTATGGACTTATCTGATGAACCCCCCTCTCCGGCTGTATCTGAGTCTTCATCTGATAAACCCACTTCTTCAACTGCATTCCAGACTTCATCTGTACTAATCGCTGATGCTAATCCTACATTATCTAGTGGAAATGAGAAAAGGTCTAAATCTATGGATATGAACGATGGTTATTCAAATCAACGAATCTGTTTAAAAGAACTTGGAAATAGTATCTATTTAACCTGCGAACTGTTCAAAGGTTCTGTCATTATCCACATTCGAAAATTTCTTCGATCTTCTGAAACTCAACCACTAACTCTTACAAAAAATGGTGTTTCCATGAATTTAAAATCATGGTATCGTTTCGTTCAGAAAATATTTGACTTTAATTTAATTTATACAACATCAACTTTCATTGCAAACAACTCCATCCTCATATTATCTAAAGATGGTATCGCTGAAATCAGCAGCATTCAGAAAGGTTGTTGCATTCGGTTAGATGAATATCAACTCGAGAATTTAAAACACCATCTAAGTTCCTTCAATGAAACAGTGCTCACATATCTGTATGAAAATCACTTACCAACTCTAATTACCACCTACACTTACCAACTCTTACCTTCGGAAACATGCGCTGTAGAATTTACAGCTTTAGAACTACGCTTAGTAGCATTGATAGAAGTAGAACTGCAAAAAGTTTTTTAATCAGATTATGAATGTCTTGGATGAGTCTACAATTCATCCGCACAACTTCGCCATGCTTGTATGACTTCCTGTGACTTAGAAAAATTTTTAAGTTTAGGTGAATTATCTCTTTGTACTATAGATTTTAAAGCTTTATCAGAACTTTTTGTCAAGGAAACACAGATTGTTTCACATTATTTCCTTCAAAATGTAAATTACAAAGTGTTAGCTGGTGTTCTGTTTAAAACACTTGATGATTTGTAAATTTTAGAAAAAATAAACTGGTGTATCTCAAAATGGTGTAATTAATGTGTTAAAATAATTTATACTTTTTCTTTCAGAAAAAAAGAAGTTTCTTTTTCAGAAAAATCAACTCTGCATTAAAATCTTTGAACAGATTTTGAATAAAAAAATTTCTCAAAAATTAACTTTCACTTTCCAAACAAAAAAATTGTAAAGTGAAAAAAATTTCAAATGAAAAAAAAAATTCAAAATGTAAAAAAAAAAAAAAAAAAAAAATCGAAATGAAAAAATTTCAAAGTGAAAAAAACTTTTCGAAATGAAAAAAAAAATTTCGAAATGAAAAAAACTTTTCGAAATGAAAAAAAAAATTCAAAGTGAAAAAAAATATTTCAAAGTGAAAAAAAAAATTTTCAAAGTGAAAAAAATGTGAAAAAAATATTTCAAAGTGAAAAAATATTTCAAAGTGAAAAAAAAAATTTTTCAAAGTGAAAAAAAAATTCAAGATGAAAAAAAAATATTTCAAATGAAAAAAAGTTTTGTTTAAAAGTATTAGACGAGGAAAAAATGTTTGTTTACTTATAAGAAAGTAAGTGTTTAAGAAAGAAAGATGACACATGATATAAAATTAATGAAAAAATTTATTTATATAACTTCTGCCAACGTATTACAGGGGACTTAAGAGTCTTTTTAGCTTTAACAATCGATTTAACATTTTTTATAGGTGAATACACATTATCATTTATAGTTAAATATTTGTTCTTGAAGAAAAGCTTAGGAGTATTCATAGAACTCAACGCTTTTAAAAATTCTTCTTGCCCAGATAAATGTTTATAAGATTTTCTCTGAGTGAGTATTAAACCAATCAAATCAGTTAGATTAGACTTAGGGATTAATTGTTTTTTATAAATAATCTCTCCTCGATCATTCCAACGTAAAATATTTGGATAAGTTTTCAAATATTGCAAGAGTTGTTCACCTTGTTTTTGAACACCTGTTGGAATCATTTTTAAAATGTTGTCTACGGAATTTGCAGGATTTTGCATAGTTTCATCTTCAGCCGGTTTTGGAGGTTCATCCTTTTCTGTAACATCCATTTTGAATGGTGGGTTAAAATCTTCTAAATTCATTTTTCTTTTTAACAAGTCGTAGTATAATTGCAGTTTTTCAAAATCTTGTAATTTACTATTCAAAATTTTCTGCATTTCTTTATCAAACTCACTTAGTTGCTTTTGAGAAGGTGTATGTTTAGAAAAATCACTCTCAGGGACTAAAACAAACTTTTTGCTAAACTCCATTTATAAGCGCTGACAAAGCTGTAATAGCAGCTGGTATCAAAATATTTAAAAAACCTCCTTTTTGAATAATTAAATGTTTTTTCTGGTAAAGACTACCTTTTTTAGAGGCTAATTTTCTTAGAAGATATTTGTGTTTTCCAAGCTGCTTTTTCTGATAATGTGAAATTGGTATATTTCCTTTTAACACGTTTAAAGAACATTCACAGATGGTTTTAACCATTTTTGAAGGTAGCTTTTTCAGTAACTGCTTGCGCAATGCTTTTGGACATGAGTGAATTAGCTGTAAATATTTGACCTGTTTACGGGTCGGTGACATTTTATGAAATGATGAGTCTGCCGTTTTTCACAATTATTTATATTTCAGAGTGTAATAATACTGATTTTGATTCGGTAAGATTTGTGTTCTTAACCGATGTTCTTCATCTGTTTCATTTTTCAAATCAATTAATAAGTAGGTAAAAGGTTTTCGGGTGGCATCTGCGTAAACTTCTTGGAAAAATTTATGATTTCGTGGGTATAATTGTCTTCCTAAACATGTGATTTGATTTAAATCACGTCTGTTTTTAAATAGGAAAAGATAGTCAGCATTCAATCGAAGATCTTTCGTTCCTTTATGAAAAAAATTTTGTGTGATAAAAAAAATACTTAAATTGTGGTGATGACTCCCCTTGGTAAATAAATTTGTAAGTCGACGATCACCACTAACTTCACACATAAGATCATCTATAATGAACAATGTATTGGTTCCTAAATATTCTTCATAATTAGTTGGGAAACCTTCAATGAATGTAACGTCAGCTATTTCATCATATAAATTTTGGTAGATGCCGTAAAACCAAACAATTTTATCGGGTGTAGGTTTTATCATATATGTTTTAAAGTAGATGAAATCTTTTATAAAAAAAGATTTCCCACTTTTCGAAGGTCCTGCTAAAACAGCTGTGAAGGGGTGTTGAAGGCTTGGGAAATCCATAACAAATAAAAACAGACACAAAAGATATGGTATTTTATAAGACTTTTTATTGATAAAAATTCACATACACATGAAATCGTTTGGCAACAAAATTATACACTCTTTGGTCATTACATAAGTTTTCAGATACAAACTGTGACAAAAACTTTTTCAGAGATTCTCCTCTACATCTACAGAGGAGGAAAAAAATTGTATATTGACCACAAACAGCTGTAACATTTATTTGTAATGTTAAAGGGTTAAAAAAACACTTGAGAGAATTTTGAAGTAAAGTCTAAAATAGGTCCTTGATAAAAGTCTGGAGTATTTCCATAAGAATCAAAAAATTCTACTCTTCTAGGTGAAGTTATGTAGAAAGCAAGCCAATGGCTACCGGGTTGCATATTTCAGATGTGTATATTGCTTCTAAACCAATAGGAGAGCGTCATTATCACGGTCAAGTACACGGCCACACAGTTTGATTGACAGGAACTCGTGGACAATTGACGGTGCTAATTATAACGATAATCTGTTGCGGATGAAAGTGAGCTGACTGGCTGAATGGTTAGAGCGTTGAGCTTGAAACCGGAGGATATGGGTTCGAGTCCATCGCGGGCCGAGAGGCCGTTGGTGATTTTTTTTTTAATTATTGGAGGCTGTCTTTTATTAATAAATAAGACATTTTAAAAAAAATATTTCAAACCCTTTTAATATTCTAAATATCGTTCCAAAATGATTTATATATATATTAAACAAATGGGAAAAAAAGTATTCTGCGAAAATATCCGTATAAGCAAAATTCTTACTTTAATTTTTATTTATTTATTTATTTATTTATTTCAGGATCAGAGGAAGTATAATTTCTAATTGAAGTAAATAAAATTCAGTCATTTTGAAAAAAAAAAAAAAAATTCTTTCGTACCTTTAATTTTTATTACCGAGTACAAATTCAAACAATCCGAGTACAAATAAATAATAAACACACGATCAATTGTCCACGAGTTCCTGTCAATCAAACTGTGTGGGCGTGTACTTGACCGTGATAATGACGCTCTCCTATTGGTTTAGAAACAGTAATCGTCCCAGCAATATACACATCTGAAATATGCTACCGGGTTGATCAGAAGAATCGACGTTGCATACGAAACAGCAGGGGTATTGCTTAATTGTGTTAAGGTGCGTTTTCACGGGCCGCTCTAACGACCTAAAAAACCTTAGCTTACCCAAAACCTAACCTAAGAGCGTTTTCACTGGTTACAGATAAATCCTTATGCCAACCAATCAAAGGCAAGTCTTCACTGCGCAAGCGTCTACTTTAGGGCTTTAACAGTCTACAGACCGATCAGCTGATATAAAATTATAAACAAATAACTTTTGTTTACGTTCCTAATGATAATCGTAAATATTTCGTATAAAAAATAATAGAAAGTTTTGACTGTTTTTTCTTACTAAAACAGCTTTAAATAATGCTCCAAAAATCATTTTTTATCCAAGTTTCAAAATGAAAAATACATAAAAGCACAATTACTATGATTAATGTATTAAAAACACATAAGTAAATTTTCACTTATGGAAAAGTGATAAGTTACACACTTTGATCAGGTTATTTCATGTGCGCAAATGACATAAATTTGTCGAAAATTTTGGGAAAATTGTTCAATTTGTACAAATGGCATAATAATGATAACACTAATTAATATATCTCTATCCATAACATATCAATAAAACACACTGCGTTTGGTACTTCTTTTCAATTAGTTTAAAAATTAAACGTTATTACTAAATAAGTATAAAAGTTTAAAAAAATATATTTTTTAAACATTCTTATATAAACTTAAAATATTTATAAATATCATGACTTGTAATTACAAGACGGTAATTCATGATGGATCAAAAAACTTCTCTTCACTATTTGGCATGACTCTAATTATGGAAAAATCACCACTATGACTTGGTAGAAAGCATGAATTGCTGATTTATTAAAGAAGTTATTTTTTCTTTCTTTTTTTCTGATATGACAACAGAAAAGGTAAATTAAAACTATTTCTTAAACTATGAATTGAGAATTTTTAAACTATCTTTTTTAAGTTTAACTATAATTTACTTAATGCTAAAATATTAATTGATAAAAACAGATACAAAAATTATTTCTTTATTTTTGTAAATAAAAATTATCTCATTATTTTTATTTATGTTTCATTTCTTGCCTTCAAATTATTTTGTTGTTACAGTTTCATTCCCAGTTGGCATATTTTAATGACACGGTTTGATGCATAATTAACTCTGCTTGTTGTTATTGTAACCTTTAAAAATATTTGGTTCTTTATAACAAGGGGTTAACAGAAAAATGTTTTAAAATTCACTTATTACTTTATATTAAATTCCTAAAAAAAAAAAAAAAAAAAAAAAAAAAAAAAAAAAACATATTGCCGAGAGAAGCACACGGGTATAGATATTTTTAGACGTGTTCCTAGAACAGCCAAGACACTTGATTTTGGCGATTTTTTAACATGTACCAAGCACCCACGAGCGGCAACTGAGATTTTAGCAACTCTGAAATTATCCCCAATCACAATGCACATATTTTGACTGACAATTAGAGATTTGCACAGTTTCAGTGATGACTCCTTTAATAAAATAAACATTTTACAAACAATTTACAACTAGTTAACTTCTTTTACCACAAATTTTCACTATGCAAACATTTTTCTCGATATTTTTCAATCTTTAAAATTTTGCAGCTCCCCATTTTCTGATTTTAAGAATTTTTTTTCATATTAAATGTACAGAATTTTATATGCATCAGTTTCTAAAACAAAAAAATACAATAACAATAAAATAAAATTCACTTACTTTTGCTTCTCATTATCATTAAAGAATCTTACAAAAAGGATCCTGTATTTATTTACTTGTTATTTTTATTATGAAAAAAAAATATCACACGTTCCAAACTAAAAATTAATTAATTTAAAAATTTTAAGATTTTCTCTAAACAAGCTAACATCAAAGCGTTGTTCTCATCTAATGTCCAGTATTCTGGTGGCAAATAGAGAAATAGTAAACGACACTGAACAATCAGAATTCAGCATTTTTACAAAGCTTTCTATTTTCTAAGTGAGAAAATTTTCTGATAGGTCAATCTTGTTTCGCCAACAAAACAAATTCTATCTAGATAAATGCTATAAAAAATGTTTTTGTTCCTTAAAAAAATCAGCATAAAAATGACAAGAAATGAATTTTAAAAACACACTGTGTACATTCATGGGAATTTGTTTAAATTGAGAAATATTTTATTTATGTAATTTACAGATATTGTTTATTTCAGTGAACAGTCACATAAACTTTTTGTCAGCGTTGTGCTAAAGGGGGGGGGGGGAATACAGTCCCATGGGGTGCAGAAACTTAGGGGATGCCAAATTTGTACTACGAATGTCGTTTTGGGGGCTTTAGTGTCAAATTAGAGGAAAGGGGGGGGGCGAATTGAAACTTTGCCCCGGGTGAAGTTTTCTCTTAATCTTCTTCGCCTCTGCTAGCAACAAGCAAATAGATATAGTTTTAACACATTTTGCAAAGTAAACAATCAATGATTGAAATTAACAATTAATAATTTTTAAAGTTTTGATTTGATATCATAATGTTATTTAAACTGCCTTCCAACATCAGAAATAAATTTCAATACCTTTTAAGGAAAACTACTAATAAAAAATTACAGAAAAGGAATTTCTAAATTTTGCCGCATACATTTGCACAAAGTTATATAGTTTTACGACTTCTGTTCATGAATTTAACAAATATATTTTATTTCTAAAACTTATTTAGGATATTTATCAAACATATCAATTTCTATAATTTTAAACTAAAGCACTTATGAGCACTATGTGCCCATTAAAACGAAGGAAAACAAAATCGCTGGATGTACGAATTTTGCTGTATATCAGGCTCTAAAATCCACGAAATTCATCAAACATCCATTGACTAACAACACTAAAATTGAAAAATTAATCTCTGGATGCACAAAAGTCGCATCGAAGAAGTTTCTAAAATGAGCAAAACCACAGTTATTAACCACAACAGGTATCAAATTATTAAAATGTCTATAAATTTGTACAAAAATATGCAATAAAATTTTGAAATATTTTTTTCTAATATTTATGGTACAAAATTAGGTACTTCTAGGTTATCCTGACGACCAATTTCGCCAAATTATACAAATCGCCAAACTAATAGCCAAATTATACATGTTGACATAATTTTTATTTTAAATAATGAAAAAACAAATAATTAGTAGAATATTAATGAAAATATTAATAAAAAATCGAAATAAAAATCACTTAATGACATTTTAAACACGTGAATCTTATTTAATGTTATCGAATTTGATATTTACGATCATCCATTATTGGCATTTAATCTTATATTTTGGCGATATTTTTTTGATCGACGGTATAACCTAGAAGTACCCAAAATTATTATGCAAATTTTTAAGTAAGGAAAAAAGTATTTCTGATATAGGAATTTGCTTTCAATAACATCAACATGTCATTCAATCTTTTAATGTTATTGACAAATCAATTTAAATCATTGAATATTTATTTCGAAAAAAGCATACACTCAATATATTTGTCTGCTGTACCACACATATATTTCCAAATTTATATTACTATTTATTGAATAAGCAATATCTTTAAAATGCATGAATAAAAAACCGGAAAATATAGTCATACACAATAATTACAATCAACGTTTAACACACAATACACAAACACACAGCACATACGTATACGTTTCGCGAGCACCAGGGCTCTCTTCCTCAGTGTATAAAATTTAAAATGTTAAAAACAGAAAAAACCCCCCCAACTGACAGCAAGTCAGAGACCCAAATGATCGCAAACACAATACCAAAATACCCACAAGCCTCAGCAACCAATAAGATTAAACCGGAAATGAAGTGTCATGACAAAATAAATCTAACCAGAAAGTTGAGATGTACGGTACACTTGAAAGATCATTAACCAAGGAGTTTTTTGTTTTATGTATATAGAGTGCTTCGAAAAAATCTAAGTCTAGCGGAGTAGTGCATTTTTGAATAATAGTAGCAGAGGTAAAATTAAAATTATGGCCCTCCTCCCAACAATGAGAGGCAATAGAGGAATTCTTTAACTCTTTTCTTTTTACATAACCTATATGTTCAGCGATTCTTTTTCTGAGTTTACGTTTAGTTTGTCCAATATAGGACAAACCACACTGACATTGTATATTGTAAATGCCCCAATGATCCAGAGGAGAAATTTGATCTTTTAATTGAGAAAAGGTTAATTTATTGACTGATTTAAATACTACTTTCAAATCATAATGTTTCAAAATATTTGCAACTTTAAAGCTAATGCTTTGATGAAACGGTAAAATAACTAAACTAGAATAAGAAACAGGTGTAACAGAAGAATCTGGATCATTGGGATGTTTATTAAAACTTTGAGAAATTAATTTATTGATATAAGATAAATTGAAGCCACGATCTATAGCCACAGATCTCCGAAGAACGATCAAAGTCGGTCTTTCAAAGTGTATACATAACTGCAAATTATCGTTACTACGCGCTATAATTCACGATACTCGGAGTAAACTTGCTTTCATTGAAAAAGAGTTGTTTCATTTACATATCTCTGTTTCAAACAGTTTGTCAGACTTTGATGCATTTGATCGTACATCATGGTGCCGGTCCGTCAGGTTCTCGGCTTTACATAAACTTTCGTTAGTAAAGAAACTTTCAAATTTAATCCCACCTACTCCTACCACCCCTCTACAACTCACAAAAGTCAATAGTAATGCTATTGTAAACCTTTCTAATGTACAGCTGTCGCCTACACAGGAGAATATACTTAAACTTAACCATAACTTTTCTTTTAGTAAACAAGCTAACTTGCCTAATTTAATTGCTCCTGTTGAAAGATGTTTTAAGTTTAGTAAACTTTCAAGCTCCCAAAAAGATTCTATCAGAGTTCTCATTAAAAACACAGTAGAACATAATACGAGGAAATTCAAACCAAATATCACTAGGGATCAAAAGGAAGTTTTATGTTCTTTGAAATCTAACGATGACATTATTATCTCCAAAGCTAACAAGGGGGGCCAAATAGTAATTCAAGACAAAGCTGTTTATTTAGAAAAAGTACACGATCTCTTACAGTCTGGTCCTTATGTTAAATTAAATCATGATCCGTCTGAAAATGATTTAATAAATACTAGAAAACTTATCAAATCCTCTCCTTGCATTGATGACAGTATAAAAATGTCATTAACTCCTTCCATTGCTAACTGTAGTCGTTTTTATGCTTTACCTAAAGTACATAAAATTGGCGTCCCTCTCCGTCCGATTGTTTCCAATATCGGTTCTGCCTCCTACCCGCTTGCCAAATATCTGGTTAAGCGTTTTTCTTTTCTCTCAATATCCAATGTTTACACTGTTAAAAATTCAAGCTCTTTTGTTAATCTCATTAAGGACTTTACTCCCTCCCCCTCTTTGAGAATGGTTTCATTTGATGTCACATCTCTGTTTACACATGTTCCTGTTCTTGGTGCAATTCAATGCCTTACTCTCAGATTAAAAGAATTCCACTACACTGATCACGAAATTAATCATATTGTTGATTTATTCAACATTTGTTTAAAACAAAATACTTTTAAATTTTCCAACCAATTCTATTCCATGTCTGATGGCTTAGCTATGGGTAACCCCCTTAGCCCTTTCCTAGCTGATCTTTATATGCATTACTTTGAAGTTAAAATGTTTAATCTCATCAGTTTCCCATTTTATTGTAGATACGTCGATGATTCTTTTGCTCTCATCGACCCCTCTGTTTCTCCTGTTGATAATATTTTGACTATTTTAAATCAAATAGATCCAGTCATTCAATTCACTTATGAAGTCGAAAACGATAACAAATTGCCATTTCTTGACGTTTTAGTCACTCGTCAACAGTGCTGTAAAATACCCGGGTATTTATTTTTAAGGGTAAATACCCAGGGTAAATACCCAATTTGGGTATTTACCTGGGTATTTATTTTCAATTATATATATTTGGGAAATTACATTAATTTTACTTTTAGTTATGATAAAAGAGTATAAAAGAAAGAAAATTATAGAACTTTAGACTTCTTACAATCCTTTAATTTAAAAAAAATCAACTTTTTACACTTAAGTATTGAATTTAAATGTAATTTTTAAAAATGACGCATATAAAAAAGTTAATGTGTTTATAGAGAATTGTTTTTTCAATAAATTTAAGGGATAATATTGATATAAAAATAATATACAAATATATAATACACAAATTAAGCACATATTAAATATAAAAGTGAAAAATATAAATAAAAAATATACAAATTATGGAAAGATATAATATAAAAGTGAAAAATATAATTTTCTTAATTCAATATTCGTATGTTGAAGAGAACCATTTAGCATCAGCAATAGCTTGACTTTAAGGAAATAAAACTCAGTAATTTTGGATTGAGAAAGCAGCCTAATATTAAACACAATTTAACATTTATATATAAATAATATGCAAAACTATAGATATAGATAATGAAATAGAAAATGAAAAATATAATTTTATCATAACGACACAATTTTTCTCTCAATTTAAAATCAGTCAGACTTCAGACACAACAACTTCGGAATCTGAATTTTCAAAGTCCTCAATTTCTAAGCTGTCGTCACTTGAAAGTAATTCTTCTATACGATTTATTGTTTCTGAAACATTTTCATTTGTTTCCTGTTTCTTTATTTTGGTGCATTCTGTTTATTTACTTCATTGTGTAGCAGCTTCCAATTATACGATAGATAGGTTAGCTTAGCTGCTCTTTCTGATGTCAAGCGGTTTCTTTTTTTACTGTGAATCCAGCTAAAGGTGCTAAAGGTTCTTTCCGTCGCGGCAGACATAATAGGTGCACTTAATATGCGCAAAGCTACTTCAGCTAATATATTAGTGCCCCGTAAGCTTTTCCACCATAGTAGAGGAGGCATATTCTCTAGCCCTTCCCACAAGATTTTTCTTTCCCAGAGACCTTCTTTTTCTCTGTAATGAACAAGATCCATTTTAAGTTGTGCGCTTTCCAATTTCATGTGATGGCCAACATCATAAATGAATGTTAAACCATCAAGCAAATCTAAAGGTTCTAAGGTACTTCCTTGCATTATAGGATTTAAAATGTCTGCTGCAAGATGGAGAGGACCAACACCACATTCTTTTCTTTTTCTAAATTGCTCCATAATATGCTTTTCTTCATTTTTTTCCAATAAAGATACAGGAAGTAATTCTAGCAATAGTTTTTCTAAGTTGTTTATTTTGTTATACACCAAATGAATCTGAGGTTCATTTGATTCAAAAGATTCTATAAGTTTTACAATCGGAGTAAAGATATCAATTATATTTTCAATACGAATCAAAAAGTATCATCTAAAAGTTTTTTTTTTTAACTGAGAAGACAATTGAGCTTCTTCACAAACTGCCATAGTTTGCAGCGTAAACTTGTTATCTTTATAGCTTTTAAGACTGTGTAAGTAGCTTCCCCACCTAGTTTTACCTGGCAGTTTCAAGGAAATATTTTTCTTGCTTTCTTGATCTTGAATTCGGTTAAACAATGCACTTAAACGGTTGCTATGTTTGATAGTTTTCACTATATCAATTACATTTGTAAAAAATTGTTTAACTGACTTGCATCCTGAAATATCAGAACACAATAAGTGTAAAAGATGGGCAAGGCAACCTAATGGAACAACATGCGGATATTTTTCTTTTACTAATCTAAACGCTGCTATCATATTTTTAGCATTGTCACCTATAATCACAAAAATTTTTTCAGGATCATGATCTTTCATAACTTTTTCAATTTGCTCAGCCAAATAACAAGCATCATGCTTGTTTTCCTTTGACATTATAAAATCAACAAATAGAGGTTGTGATTTTGAAATCACAAAATTTATTATTGACTCATTTCTTATGTTACTCCAACCATCACATTGCAAATGGAGGTGTTTTGATTCAGTTAGTTCTCTTAACTTCACATTGCATTTCAGAATATTGAGAATCTAACAAGGAAGGTCTTCATACGGGCATACTCAGAAAAATCTGAAAAAATTACAGAATGTTCTTCTCATATAGTTATATATGTTTATAAAAAAAATTCGGCGGAACCTTCTTATAACGTCCGTAAAAAAATAATAAAAATTTCGTTTATTTGGCGATTTATCTCCGGTTGGCGAAAAAACGAAATTTTGAAAGATACGCTTTTACGCTTCGAATACTTTTTAAAGAAAAAACTTTCTATGTTCAATTTATTTAAATAAGTTTAGTTTAAGTAATTTTAGTGTTGCACTTTTACTTTACTTTAAGTGTAATTTTGTCATATACGTTTATATGTACTTATAACAAAATGAAATTAATATATTTTATCATTTAAAACACAATTTAAATTGATTAAAATTGTTCCAAATTGAAAAATACACTGTTAAAAATCTGCTGTATTTTGTTGCAACGCACTCCCTTGCTTGTATAGAAAACGGTTACTTGGCCGTGAAATGGAGCTTTCTCATTGGTTGGAATAGAGATATATACAAGCGGTGGAGTGTGTTGCAACAAAATGCTGCAGATTTTTAACAGCGTATGACACGGTCAATTCATTGTGCTATGGAGCATTATCATTGGTCAGAAGAGAGATATTCTATAAAAGTAGTGGAGTGACGTTGCAGTAAATGCTGCAGATTTTTAACAGTGAAGTCAATTAAAATCAATTTTCAGATTCGTTAAAATCGTCTGCTTTTGGCGAGGTAATGCATTGCCCGCCAAATCCCGCGTCGCTTTCAGCTTTTCACGCCAATTATTCCAAACTATTTTATTTTTTTACATATCTAATAATGTTATTCCGCCGCTAATTTTCACTGATCCTTTATTACCTACATGAGTAGTTTAATTCGTATTTTTTTCAAAAAATTTTGAGTATGCCCCCAATGGAGACCTTCCTTGTAAGTAAGTTGAGGCAAGACGAAAACGTGAAGGTAAATTGTAAGAAGGTCGAACTTTCTTAAAAAATTCAATTCACAAAGGATATTCAACCAATGACAATGGACTTCCACTGATGAAAATGGCCTTAGCCAAATGTTGATTGAGTGTTTCCTAAAACAAAAAAGAAGCATTTGTAGTTTTATTTTTCCAAAATAAAAATATACAAGGCATAGAATTTTTACATTTTTAATCCAGACTTCTATAGCATCTGTAATCTTGTAATTCAGATATTCCAAAACCTTTTACTATTATTTTAAAATTTCTTTTCTTTCATGAAATGATAATAGATGCCACCACTAGCATACAAGAATACATTTCAGAAAACACTATTTTATGCAGCTATATAAATTTTCCTTTTTCAAAATTTTAAATTTTTGCTTGAAATTGATATTTTTAAGTATCAATTACTTAGTTTCTCCTAATTCCTTCCGCCTTGCGTGTTTAACCATTGTTCAGTATGGTAAAGTAATAATATTTTTTTTTATTTATTAATAGCAAGTCCTATTTTAATTATTTAACTGTAAATCTTATTTAAATGTTTATATTGTTTTATTTTTTAAATTTATATTTATCAGTTTCGTGATTTGTGTTATTTATTATTCAATAATATAAAATTCCAAGTTAAAAAGAAAAAAATCTTATTGTTTCCCACAACTAACAACAGATGGCGACACCATACAAAATATACATATTTTTGAATTTTGAGATATTTTTAAGTGGAACTCCTTAGTATTATTTATTTATAAATTGCCTTAGTGTTTTGTATTATCATAATAATGCCTGATGTTATTATCATTTACCTAAATGCATTCTAGTTTCAAATTTTCTCTAATTCGCTATTGCCGTGGTTCAAATGATTCCGGATTAAAGATATAGGATTCAGCATATGATATTTTGTCAGGTATATGATATTTAATTACATTATTTAATTGTTTTGAATTGCAATACTGCAAACCAACCGATTTATACTTTAAAAACTTCGGCAGCTAAGGATAAAGTTAAAAAATGGGGGAGACCCTTATATGGATTTACATAAGGGAAGGGGATTGTAGAAGGTATTAACAATATTTATTATACTTATTATTTGTAAGTTAAATTAATTTATCAGGAATTTATGTGTCTATAACTATCTTTTAGAATAAACAATATTTTCAATTAATTTCCTTTTAAAGTCAAATTTACATTTAATTAAAATGTAGTATTTGACTTTTATCCAAAATGTTCTTTAAATAATAAATGCATATATCCTGTAACGTTATTTTTTATATGGAATGTTTTTTGAAAGCCTATAGAAACTATGAATCTTGAAAGCAGACTGTTTTCATTACAAATAAATTTATAAACTTGTGGCTTTAAGCAATCTATTTTTGCTTTGCTATTCTATATAAAAATAGGATTACATTGAAACTGCGAAAAAATATTTGTCTTATAAAATTGTATAATGGCAAGGGAATGGGTTCCTTGGGGATATGAAAATATTTTCCCCAACTGCCCCCCCCCCCCTGAACACATACACTCATTCCATGCCACTGCTTATAGCTCTGTATTATTTTAATCACAAAGTGAATTCTTGCTTTTAAATTATATATTTTTCACATCAGTGTTTAACAGTGTTTCTTTATCTACACTACAAAACAAATTAAACGATTTTTTTATTAAAAGAAAAAATATATTAAAATGCAAAGGCTTATTTCAATTAATCTTTTAAATTTTAAAATAAACAATTTATTAATTTATTAAAAATTGTAATATTAAAAATCAGAGACATATAGGGGGAACTGGGGTACATTGATACAGTTTTTTTCTAAGATTTTTTTTGGTGTCAAGAAAGTAGAAAATTCAAGTTTTTTTTCCATGAGGTGACAGCAAAACTTGTGTAGTATGTTATAAAAATGTACAATCATTGTTTTATATGGTATTTTTGCATGTAATTTTAAAAAAATCAAAAAAAGTCATTTGTATCAATCTGCCCCATCCCCGGGGCAGATTGATACGTTTGAGAAAAATGACGACAAAATAATACCAATGCATATTTTTCATAGAAAATAAATTAGAAAACCATTTTATGTTTATTTATAAAAATTCAAATCACCCACAATTTATTTTTAAGCAATATTAAAGCAATCAAAATTAAATATATTATGACCTGATGTTCTGGCTGTTTCTTGTCTGATTGTTGGCTGTGGTAACTTTGTCATATCTAGCACTTCAACCCCAGCATTATCTTCTTTCTTATGAAAGATGAAAAAATTACCAGTTTTTCTGTTTATAAATAGGTTCATAAACCGAAAATAAAGGATAATTATATTAAAAATTCTGTTTATAATATAAGTATCATTTTCTGTTCTGCAGTTTGTTTCTCTTACTTAACATTTCGCATGTCGAAAATACTTTTTTCTCTGGAGAATCGATATAAATTCGAGATTTGCCAGAATGGCGTCCTTTTCTTTTATTAGTTCTACTATCACTAGATGCTGGGTAAGTTCCTACGTCTTCTGTTTTCAAAAATACTATAAAATGTTCTAATATAAAGAAATTAGAGCTATTTCACTTCAATAAAAACTAATATTAGAAATTTTTCGTGAAAAAAAGGTTGGATTAAGGAGTGTATGGTAAAAAAAATAATAAAAGATAATGAAAATATGAACTATTAAAGGATTTAGGCTGTATCAATGTGCCCCGTCATAGACTGTATCAATGTGCCCCATACAGCGATTTTGAATAAAATGAGTCTCAAATCCAACACTTCACAATATATCTAACAATAAATAATGAAGAACTGATAAAGAGTAGCTGTACTTACCAGGGAGAGTATTCATTTTGGTTGAAAATACTGGAACAGTTATATAATAGCATTTCAATTGTACAACTCATATTTACTTTTGAACAACAAAAACAATAAATCACCCGTCCCATTTCATCAAACTACTGAATCATTCCAAGATTTTCTGTATGTAGTTGAATACACTAGCATCATCTTTTGGAGCTGTTGTGAAACTTCCTGTAATGACCCTGTGAGCGGTAGAGGGGGTGTATCAATGTGCCCCATGTATCAATGTACCCCAGTTCCCCCTACTAGAGAAAAGCTTCAAATAATTTATTTCAATTAATATCAGTTCTAATTTAAGTATTTACTTTTAAAAGAACAAAATTGTATTTATTTTTGTTTATTAATATGTAAATGTACTTACATTTGTTATTTCATCCATCTTATCCAAAAATGCTGTCATAGATATCTGTGACTTCGAAATTTTTTTATTTGTCAAAAAAATAGATGTTCCATCTCCAGCATTTTTTAGAAGCGAAGGTACACTTGTTATCGGTATCGATGAAGTGTTAGAAGATGTACTGGACATTTGACCAGTATTAGGTTCATCTGTATCACAAATTGTTGTATTTTCTTCTACATTTGAAGTTGAAGGCATAGTAGAAATAGATTCCTTATGATATTTTTTGCATTTAGAATCGCTGTCAAAAACCTTTTTCAAACCTGCAGGACATTTGAAACATTTCTTAATATGAATTTCCATTTTGTTTACATTAGCATGCTTGTAGTTCTTATTACAATATTTGCACTGCACACTTTTTCCTTTCACATTAAAAAAATTCCATGCAAGTCCTTTTTTTCCTCCCATTTTTACTTCTGACTCTTTCAAACGCACACCATAGACATCTAAAAGCAAGTGAAGAACAGTTTATATAATCAAAATCCAAACCAAAACTAGCATGGTTTTGGTTTGTAAAATCTAGCATAGTTTTACTTTGTAAAATCTAGTTTAGTTTTGGTTCATACTTATGCAATGATTGGGCGCCATCTATTGCTTCTGATGGAAATTTCTAATTGAAACTTAAAGGAATTGCAGATTATAAACAAAGCAAGAAAAGAGTGTGTATTACTAAATTTTTAGAAAATGGGAATGATATTTTAAAACTTAAAAGATGATTCATAGAGGTTTATAATTAAGTTGATGATCAAACACATAATATTTGAATAGTGTTTTGTATTGAGGCAAAATATTTTAAATTTTCGGGCAGCTTTTTAATTCAGCAAGAAATAATCACAACTCATAAAATTGGAAATGAAAATATTTATTTAGAAAGTGAATACTTTGAAATTGCAATTCCTTTAAACTACTGTTAATATTTAGAGAAAATCAGTAAATTCCCATTTAATCTTTATACATCTCTGCAATATTAGGAAAAGATAATTAAATTTCTAAAACCAAAATTTTGTAGTTCAGCTGACAATTGTGAATATTTATAGACTGTAAAATAATAAAAATTGTTTAATAAACATAAATCAATAAATTGTTTGTTAAATTATTTATTTAAATGCTTGATTGTGTAATTTATCTTTTTTTTATTATCAGCAATCTAAATTTCTCTTAAGAATGGATTATTATTATTATTTTCTTAATAAATAGATGTGACATGCAATCTGTATAATGCTCTGCAATAAACTGTGCAGATAAGTAGTCTCATATTTTCTTTTTAAAAAATGTAATAGAGCTTCACATTATTTACTTTGAAAATTTCCTACAAATTCAATTCACTTACTTTGCAGCTGAAGCACACTAGCAGTAAAATTAAGCAATTTTGAGATGTAAGTTTCGACTTCTCTTTAATAGTGGCTGAAGCCATACAACTTTCATAATTTGAATATCTCATTCTATGATTTTGGACTTCATAAATATTTAAGTTTCAAATAAAAATAAATTTTACTTTAAATATGCTTTTTTAAGCTGAAATATGAAAATACCCAGTTTTTGGGTATTTACCCGAGGCTTGGGTAAATACCCAGGTAAATACCCAAAAAATATTTACCTACCCACTGGGTATTTACCCGCCCCACATCACTGCTCGTCAATTAACCTCTTTTGACACCCGTGTTTACCGTAAACCCTTTGCTGTCACACTGCCCCCCCCCATTTTAATTCATGTCACCCCCCTTCTCAGAAAGCTTCTGCTTTTCTGTATTTAATTAATAGAGCTCATTTAATTTGTTCAGATAACAGTTCTCTTACTGATGAGTTAAACTACATAAGATCTGTGGCTATAGATCGTGGCTTCAATTTATCTTATATCAATAAATTAATTTCTCAAAGTTTTAATAAACATCCCAATGATCCAGATTCTTCTGTTACACCTGTTTCTTATTCTAGTTTAGTTATTTTACCGTTTCATCAAAGCATTAGCTTTAAAGTTGCAAATATTTTGAAACATTATGATTTGAAAGTAGTATTTAAACCAGTCAATAAATTAACCTTTTCTCAATTAAAAGATCAAATTTCTCCTCTGGATCATTGGGGCATTTACAATATACAATGTCAGTGTGGTTTGTCCTATATTGGACAAACTAAACGTAAACTCAGAAAAAGAATCGCTGAACATATAGGTTATGTAAAAAGAAAAGAGTTAAAGAATTCCTCTATTGCCTCTCATTGTTGGGAGGAGGGCCATAATTTTAATTTTACCTCTGCTACTATTATTCAAAAATGCACTACTCCGCTAGACTTAGATTTTTTCGAAGCACTCTATATACATAAAACAAAAAACTCCTTGGTTAATGATCTTTCAAGTGTACCGTACATCTCAACTTTCTGGTTAGATTTATTTTGTCATGACACTTCATTTCCGGTTTAATCTTATTGGTTGCTGAGGCTTGTGGGTATTTTGGTATTGTGTTTGCGATCATTTGGGTCTCTGACTTGCTGTCAGTTGGGGGTTTTTTTTTCTGTTTTTAACATTTTAAATTTTATACACTGAGGAAGCGAGCCCTGGTGCTCGCGAAACGTATACGTATGTGCTGTGTGTTTGTGTATTGTGTGTTAAACGTTGATTGTAATTATTGTAATTTACACACAAGGTTTTAGCTATAGTCATACACATATAATGCAATCTTGTTTTTAAATATAAATAATACAAGACTGACATAATTATAGCATTTCATGAAAGCCAATCAAACAAAAGACAAGAAACCAGCCAATCCAATTAAATTAATCGGAATTCCTGATCAAAATAACTATAGACATGGAAAGAATTCAGGAAACGAACCAGTAACAAGAAAAAGCCATTTATCGTCTCGCCAAATTCAACGATGCTAAGTGTCTCGGCTGTTTTAGGATTCAGCCATTTTTTTAAGCTATAAAGTATTTAGTAGTAAACCAATTATGAAATCCCAGCTTTACATATTTAAAGCAAGCTAAATAAAAGAAAATAAAAAGAAAAAAATTTCACAGGATTAATAAAAATACAACCCATACTGTATTTTTGAAATAACAAAATGAAAATGATATCAGGGGGGGGGGCAGTATCATGCAATCAATATTAATAAAAATGTGAAAAAACGTACAATAACAATAAACCCATACATTTCCTAAGCTAGATTACTTGCTGGTTAACATAGCTTTTCTCATTTTACAAAAAAAAAAAAAAAAAAAAAAAAATGTATTGTTTGTATATAGAGATGCACCGAATATTTGGTATCAGACTATACTGCCAAATGTCAGACTATTCTGCATGTCAAATATTTGGCTTGGCCAAATTTAATGCAATTCAGTATACCAAATATGGTATATGCCAGATCGAATACTTAAAAAATATTTTTTTAAACCTTCAAACAACACCTATTTTTAATCGTTGATTAATAAAAATATTTAGAAATAGAATTAGATTTACATAAAAGAGAATGCTTTTATGTTTTTTATTTGTTATTTGAAAAGTAACCTAAAGACAATTTACCAATAATGATAATTTTAGTTTTTTCTTGAAAAACAAACAATATATGACAGTAAAACTTCTCTAAAATTTCACTTTGATGTCAAGATATTTGTTTCAGAATATCATTCAGTATTTGTATCAGAATTCATTTGTTTTAATTCAGAGAGGAAACTATCCTCTTCTTAAGTAACAATTCAAAACATTTTTTTTTTTTTTTTTTTTTTTTTTGTAAAATTTACTCGTAAAGAGATCTTGTTTATCAATATGAAAGTTTTTATATTAAATATGTACCTAAAATTATTTTAACTTTTTATTATTTTCAAACTCTGAAATTAGTATTCGGGTAAGCCAAATATTTAGTGTTTGGTTTACCTGTTGGCTGAATTTTTGGCATTTGGTTAAAATCAAAATTCGGTGTATCTTTTCTTGCGTATATGGGAAATTTCATTACTGGCCAGTTAACCAGTTTTATAAACAAGCACTTTTTTACTTAAAAATACCAAACAATAATTTTTTGTTAAAACTTCTATTAATCTAAAAATTGAATAGCACAAATTAATATGCTAATATGAACATATTGCAGCCAGAAAAAGAAAATATATAACATGATGGAATACAAGAAAATTTTACTTTCTCCTTGTAGTAGCTACTGACAGCCAATTTTTTTCATTCACTTTCCTTGTGGCCAGTAGTTAGCAAGAATCCAAATCCTTCCAGCAAGAATCCAAATGCGATCTAGCCTGCAAGTATGCCATCCCAAAAGGCCAAAGATTATTTCTAACCTATAGTCTTTCAAGCGACATTCCAACGGACCAACGCAAAAGTATCTAAATAAGCTGAAACAGTAGCACTTTAATTTTGCGAGAAGAACATATCACAAAGATATGCATCTATTCGCACCATCCTTGTTGCATTTCCATCATCAATGTAGCATATGAAGCAACTAGCAAATTAAAATAAAGAAACGAATCAAATATGTGCATACATATATATAAATAAGTTCTTGAAAAGCAAATATTTACTAATGAATAACTAACTATTAATCAGCTAAGAAATTTAAGTATGCTTGTTTGAAACCATTAGACAAAACAGAAATAATTAAGCTTCTATACCATCTAAATATTTATAACAGAACATTAGTTATGAAAAAACACTTTTAGAATGCTATAAATATTAAAATAAATTAATTGCATGGTATATCATAAAGGATATGATAACTGCAATACTATTCTTTTGTTTATATTACATTTTCATCCAGTTTTAAGATAAGGTTGTAATATAAATTTAGAAAAAGCAACTCTTAACACTTTAGAAATTTTAAATCAAAGTATCTTATGCATAGTTATATTTTAAAAATTTAAAGCAACAAAAATACATATTTGATTACAATTGACAAAAATACATATCTGAAACTTTACTGAAACCTCAGTAAAGAATTTTATTTTTCCTAAGCAAAAATTTGTAAAACTATACACGTTTCTACTTTGATTAGGCCTAAGTTCCATCAACTGTCACGAGATTTTAATAAAACTACATTTAAATACAGAAATAGTTATATTAATCCTTTAAAAGTTAGGATGTTTGTCCAACCGATACATATTTAAAGTTATTCTGGTGAACTTTAATTTTTTCCGAAAAAAATTGTTTATAATATACATGAAAGACTCACTTCTAGTTATAAAAAATGCTTCTATTATCATAATGAATTATTAGCTTACCATTAATTTTCTTAAACATTATTTGCAATGTGCCAATTTGTTTACTTAGATATACAATGTGACAGTTTGTTTATTTAGATATTTTTTTCTTTTGCAAGTTACATGCTTTATAAATCACTGTTTTCAATCTAGTTTTCAAAAAGATAAAGAAAGTCTTCACATAATTTTTTTTCCTTTTTTCTGCATTAACAATTATTAACAAAATAATAAAGACTAAAAAACAATCGAAAAATCAAAATTTGACAATTCTTGTTTATAATTTTAAGCTTGATACTTTTTCATCGAACAAATAAAGTGTATGTTATAAATTCAAAGGGATAACTTTCAAATTCATTGGTAGGGCATATTAAGAGAATACTAAAATATTTTAAAACAAAGATAGAAGATCCTTAATTCTGATCAAAGTTACAGGATTAATGGATAAACTCTAGTGAATTAAAACTTAAGTGTTTATCTTACTGGAATAGCACATGAAAACATTGTCCAATTAGAAACAAACCATGCATGAAAATACATACAAATTCTTAGAAATAATCAGATAAAAAGAAGCTATACAAGATTTAAAATGAAAATTCCATGAGGAATTACTTTGTATGTTGTAAATATTCATAGAATTTTCAGCATGAATCCAAGAACAAAAAGGATCTGTTGATGAAATGCAATAGAAAAAAAAAAAAAAAATTCTAAAATAGCAGTTTTTTTTTTTTTTTTTTTTTTTTTTTTATATATATATGACTATGTTCATAAGTAAATCTCTGTAAAGTGATATATTTTGCAGTTAAATATTTCTTTCTTAAAATAGAATAAGAAAATATCTAGTACAGTGGCTTATTTATTTTAGAGAAAATTCTTTTACATGCTTGCAATAATATACATAATCAAGTATATTAACAAAACTGGATTGCAGCTTGCCTTTCACTTATTTCTCCTTTTAAAACCAACGAGCTAAGCTAACAAAATTTTTCTTAACATTTGCAATTATTTTAAATTAAATTTATTCAAAATTAATCGGAAATACTCTACTAAACAACCGAATATAATCAATGAAGCAAGTAATTAATTTCAAAAAACAAATATTTATAAACAAGTAATTTTATTCTTTGTCCTGTTAACTTTCAATAAAATAGTTTTGAGAACAGTACATTATATCTTTACAGCAGCACATTAATCTTTATTATTCGAAACGAAATCCATGAAATACGAACTATATAAATATTATTTTAAGGAGTAGGAGTACTCCTTTGTACCGTCGAATCAATCCGACAGATGGCTCTGATTGCAACAGGGTGATCGGAAGTTTGGCAAACTGGCGATTTTTACTGAAGAAACGATAAGCGCTTTACTGCCAATGTCTGGCAACTGTTAAGAGTCTATGGAGGCGGGCTCTATTTGAACGTCATATCGGTAAACTCCAATCACGTACCTCTTAGATTGTTTGTTTACAGAAAAAAAAAGAATGGAATGCCTGTAGACCTTTAAATTTTTTAAAGGTTTCTGTTTCGGATCGGGTTTTTTAAAGTAAAATAGCAAGAATTTCCCTTTTTCTGTACGTATAAACTTATATCTCTTTTCCAACATTTGAAAAATTTCTCTTGCGCTGCAACCAAGCCATAGAAGAATTGGGGGGGGGGGGGGGCATATTTTTTTTTCTCTCTCTCTAATGCATGATAAATTAGTGCATATTTACATTGTAGGTACTATGTTTCTCATTAAACTGTAATAATAATTTCATTTTATGCTAAGAAAAGCATATGATGATGAAAATATTGTGTGTATAACTGGTGCAAAGTTAAGCATCATGTTGGCTTTATATGTACAGCGAGTGTTCAAACACTTATTTTAGGTACAATTTAGTATTCCTGCAAAATTGTGAAAGGATCTCAAAACTAAATTAAATTTTTAAACATAATTTCATTTGGATTTTCGGAACATAAACTTGTAATCTTTTCCAGGAGGGGGTCTCAAAATATTTTAAGGGGAAGGGGGGTGAGCCGCTCATAACGCCCCCTTAGCTACGGCCCTGGCTGCAACGATTTTTTTTCTCAATCATCGGGCAAATTGAGTGCTCCACGTCTCGTTATAAGATTCGAAAAAATGATTGTCCCTTATATTTTTACCTAGATTTGTTTTTAAATGTCTTTCCGTGCTGTACAAAAAAAGCCTATATTAATTTCATTTCTGAAAGAATTATCTTAAATATTATGAATGAAAACAAATATTTCGGAGATTAAAAAAAAGAAAAGAAAAGAAAGAAAAAAAAAGAAAAGAAAGAAAAAAAAAGAAAGAAAGAAAAACATATGCATATCTGTATGAAACTAGTAGCATTTTTTTACTTGTATATAATTCCATGATATTTGCAATTCAAAAATAAATTTTATTAGTTTAGTATCGCAACATAAGCTGGGTGTCCCAAGCTGCTTTGCCAGGTCCCACGCGACATTGTCCCGGAACTCATGGTGTTGGTATTGTCTATAACGGCCGATTATCTGCACGAGGGTTTGGTTTGGTTTATTTTTGTCGTCCGATTATCTACGCTAGGGATATAGGACGAGGAGGGAGTGCCTTTCGTGGGGGTCTTTCTAAGGGAACCTAACCCGTATTTACGCAAGGTTCGAAGAAAACCACGAAAACTCCGAACGGTTAGGCCGACAGCCGCGATTGGGTTTGAACCCAGCACCTGCCGTCTACCAGTTGAGAGGTCCGTACCTCTCGGCCACTGGTGGGGCTTATCTGCACGAGGGAAGGATGGCATAGGTTGAAAGGAGAGGGCTTCATGGTGACCTCTCTAATGGAAGAGGAAAACAACAGAAAACTCCGAACGGTTCGGTCGACGTTCGCAATTGGGTTCGAGCACAGCATCTACCATCTTTGATAGCATAATCTTTTCGACATACTTCTGCAAGTCTCAGGTTATTTTTGTAGCATTGCTTAGTGATTTTCAAAAATGCACGGTACTATTATTCTGTGTGTCACAGTTTTTTTTTTTTCTTTTTTTTTTAAAGTCATATCAAGTTTTGTTTGTATTTATTTATTTATTTTTGTACTTATCAATTACTTTTTTAACACTTTCCAACAAAGTTGAAAAATGTTTATGATTTTGGTTTGCCTGCATGTAATTGACGTTTACCCAAGCACGAACCCCACTGTAAATGAAGTTTCTACCATGATTAGCTTATTTACAGGGAGAGTTAAAAGTTTTCCGTTACATTACGGCCTATAAAAAAAAATCGTTCCAAATGAATTTTAAAGATTTTACCTTCTTTCAAACATATTAAAATGTATATGCATTTACGAATTGCACTAAAATATGCATTCTGTAAAATATGAGGTGAAAAGAACAATTATTATTTATTTATAGGCCATACAAAATAATTTCATACATAATGGTAAAGAGAAGTATATTTCTCATCATATTTTAATTATACTAAACTATTTCACGTATAATAAAACTGATATACGTCACTGAGACTTAATATAAGTTATTTCGTGCATAATACGAAATGCACAGAATTCACAGGGACACAAGGAGGATTTCAATCAGTCTAATCTATTTGAAGTATTGTATGTTACCGATGATAGCCGATTAATGGATAAAATGCCTTTTTAATTATAATATGTGCCTTTAAGTTTCACTAAATTTATACATATTATATAATATGCATAAATGCTATAGTTAATATATAGGACTACACAAAAGAGCTCCTAAAAGTTAGTGAATATGAACGTAATTTACTTAAAAGTTGTTTTTAAATAACTCATGTATTTCTATGTTATTTTTGTATAGGGCTACAAAAAAGAGCTCCTAAAAGTTACTGAATATGAACGTAATTAACTTAAAAGTTTTTTTTTTTTTTTTAATAACTTATGTATTTTTATGCTGAACTGCATTCAGTTTACTAAGGAATGTTTGTAGAATACAGATAAAATTATTTACAGGGTTACACAAAGAATTGGATACATGGTCGCCTATGGAATGATAATTTCTGTAAATCTAATTTCAGTAATCTTAAGAATGTTTTAGTTTGATTTAAATTTTATCTAAATACAGGCGTATAATAATGGTATACCAGGTAAACTACAGGGCTGAACAAAAGTATACATGTGTGTTTCAACCTTTAGTATAAAGTGCTGAAAAAAAGGTACCAAAACACAAATTTTTTTACTAATCAATTTCAGCTAATGCAAAAAAAAAAAAAAAAAAAAAAAGAAAGAAAGAAAGAAAGAAAGAAAAAGAAAAAATATATTTAAATGAAATTATAATATAACCGAATGAGGCTACTTCAGTCAATCGAAAAGATCTGTTCTTTTATGCTATTTTCTAAACAAGAAATTTATAAAGATATCTCGGTTGCATTTCAATATTTTTTTTTTTTTTTTTTTTTTTTTTTCCCCGTTCTATAGATGAAATCGATTTGTAAAAAGGCCGTTTTTTATTTTTCGATTTTGATTGCAGAATTTATTATGGGATTTATTTCACTTTCGGGACTGGTTTTGAAAGTGAAAGCGTCCTCACTGAAGATATCTGTAAACAAAATAGAAAACAGTAAAAAACGGTACCAAAACAAAAACATTGAGGGAAAACATTGTACAGATCTAATCTGAACTATGAAAAAAAAAAAAAAAAAAAAAAACATTTACCAACATTGATATAATTGAGACGAGGGTACTTCAATCAACCAAAAAGACCCCTTCGTTAATGCTGTATCCTGAAGAAGAAAGTTGTAAAAATACCTCGATTGCATTTCAATATTTTTTATGATTTTTTTTTTTTTTCGTTGGATAGCTGAGACAGATTTGTACAAAGGGGTTTTTTACTTTTCTCTTTTGACTGCAATTTCTTTAATGGGAATGACTTCACTTTTGTAACTGATTTCGAAAGTGAAAATATTTAATATCTGTAAACAAAATCGAAAAAGCGAAAAACGATACCAAGATAAGAAATTTTCTACAATCTCAGCTAATGCATAATATATATATATATATGTGTGTGTGTGTGTGTGTACAGGGTGTCCCAGAACTTCGTGTACAAACTTTGAGGGGTGACAGAGAACATCTTTAGGCACCACAATTACATTGCATGAGTGGAAACGTCATTCTCACTTGTTAACCCTTTCACAGACTGTAATTTCTCTATGAAACTACAAAATTTTAAATACAAAACAAACATTTGTATCAAAATTTTAATATGATTTTTCCATTTATTTTGTATGTGAATTATTTCTATTTTCTTCTTTGCAAATACATTTTCCGCAATTTCTGGTGTAATTCATATTTTTCCCCATTTCAGCAATGGAAATGCTTTGTCTGTGAAAAAGTAACACAAAAACACAGTTATGACACAATGCAAATGCTTTATTACACAGAAAAAAGTACAAGAAATGATTTAATTTTAAATTAAATTTAAAATTATGTTTCTTTAAAATCAAGTATCGTCGTAGCTATATAAGAAATTGCTAAAATGTGGAAAAATATGAACGACATCAGAAATTTGCGGGAAAATGTATTTGTAAAGAAAAAAAAAAGAGAGACATTTCACATACATAATAAATGAAAAAAATCATATTAATATACTGGTGTCAATGTTAATTTTGTATTATAAATTTTGTAGTTTCTTAACCATTGTATTTGAAAGGGTTAACAAGTGAGGATGATGTTTCCGCCCATGCTTTTCTATGTAATTATGGTTCCAAATGATATTCTCTACCACCCATCTAAGTTTGTACACGAAGTTCTGGGACACCCTGTATATATTGAAATGCAACCGAAACGACGATACATGAGTCAACCGAAAAGATTCGTTCATTAACGCTGGATCCCATAGAAGACATTTATAAAGGTATATCTGACTGCATTTTTATATTTTAAATGATTTATTTATTTATTTATTGTATTGGATAGTTTAGATAAATCTTCACAAAAGCTGTTTTAACTTTTCCTATTTTGAATGAAGAATTTCTTATGGAAATGCTTTCAGTTTCGCAGCCGGTTCTGAAAATGAAAGTGTTCTCGCTGAAAATATCTGTAAACAAAAGCAAAAACGGTGAAAAACTGAAAAACAGAAGAAAAAAATGTCGATCTTAGATTTATCTATAAAAAAGTAAGGATTATTTTTTTCATTTAATTTTCAAAAAGAGAAGGGCTGTAATCCCATCACCCCTTCCTTTCTCTTTATTCATGGCAATGTGGATTAAAATGAGATTAATAAGAATGGCTAATCCACTGTAATGTTTGAAAAAATTACAAATTTTTCTCAAAAAGAAAGAAAAAAAATCAGCACTTTTTTCATATAACTTTCGAAAATTTCGGGCTGTGCTTTAGCCCTATCACCTCCTCCCCCAACACATCCTTGGGTACACCCGGAAGTAAGGATGATACAAATACGTAGAAATTCCCTCGTATAAAAGTACTCGCGCCACTGCCGATTGAATATTATAGAGACTCTAAAAACAAGCTAATTTGCTCTGTTTTAAAACCGAGTATTATTTACGAAAGATCGAATTATCTCGACCAGTGACCAGGCCGCCAAAATATATTTCGTCCAGGGACGCCAAAGTCCTAAGCACGGCCCTGTGCATCCTAATTACTGTATACATATTATTACATCCATATCTGAATATTTTAGATGCGTTCGTAATAATATAAAAACGTAGCACCCGTAGTCGCCGTTCAGTCTGTCTATCTGTCTGTCTGCCCGATTATATCGGAGCAAAAACGACCTAATCAAAACTTTGAGATTTAAAATATACAATTGTTGCATAAATTTGTGAAATAATTTCAAATTTTATGAAAATCGGCTGTATAATTTCATTACAAGGACAATCAAAACTATTCCATTCCATTACAGTCAATAGGTGAAAATAGTTCAAAACGTCAGCTTTGACAAAATTGCATCTTTACCAAAAAAAGAAAAAAAAAGATATATATTTGTTTACGTAGTTTTTGAATAAGAACATTTGCTAATCTGAACTTTTACAAACAAAAACATTTTTTTTTAAATGAGTCAGAAATTAACTAGTATAAACTTGAGAAGTAGCTGTTATTTCAATTTTAATTTGTGTTACAATAAAACATCTAAATAAAAAATTTAAAAAATACATAATATAGTAAAATTTATTTTCAGCAATTGATGACTATAATAATGTGTGCGATTTTTTTTTTTTTTTTTTTTTTTTTTTTTTTTTTTTTTGGCAGTTCTTATTTGAACTATAGAAATCATATATACCGTGTAACACACTAAAAAGTTGATGTTTAAACGTGCAATCACAGGTAAAAAAGCATATATCCGGCAATTATCAATTATAGTCAATCTTAAAATTGATTTTTTTTTTTTTTTTTTTTTTTTTTTTTTTGTAAATGAGTGATAAGTGTCATTCTCTATAATCTAAACAACAACTTGTTATTTTATCTTAAAATTTACAAACCTTTAGTAGTATTTCATTAATGTTAGTTATGACATTGTGGAAAGATATCCGGAATTGTGCAAATGGTGCATATATAAATACAAATACACATGTAAATGAATTAGCCAATAAATTTTACATGACTTATTATCGTAATATTATACAAGGGAATGTGTAAAAGTGTTATTTTCATACAAATTCCAAATATTAAGTCATTTTTAGTTCTGACACATCCATAAAATCACTCACATTCGTAGATACATAAAAGTTGCAAGCATTATTGTTGTTAATTATAAACAAATAACATTTTTTCATACGAAAAAAGAAAATCCTTCAAAAAGTGTTGTTGAATTTTTCGGATCGCGACAACCAGGAAAAGTTCATAATGCAGCAACACTCCATTATAAATCAAGATATATTGCATATGCAGGGAAATGAAAAACGCTTTTCGATTATCACTGTGCACGAATTTTATGCTTGTAGGTAAAGCCATCCAGGGCCGGCGCTAGGCATTTCGCCGCCTGAGGCGAGCTTTATTTTGCCGCCCCTATGATATCATCCATCACTATTCAAACTTAAAAAATATATATACACTATATTGCCATTAATTATGGGACACTTGCGATTTTAGACATTTTACTAAATATCTAGAAAAATACATGGGGAATCATCTCGAAACTCTTAGTGTATAAATATAATAGTATACGTCATACACCTCCGTGAAGATTTTTTACCGAAACTCTATAGAGGATTGTCAACAAATTAAAAAAAATGAATATCTTTTGAATAACCCTGTCAAAACTAATGTAGCAAAAGCGCTCAAACTCTAGATTATGATTGAATGCCTTATTGTAATACACTGTGTTCATTTTTATGCAAATAGCATGCATACTCGCAGAGTAATTAAGGTTTTTATAAAAATGGTCCCAAATTTTTCCAAGTTTTTTCCTTATAATTTTCAGAGTTTTTAATATAAAATAATATTTTTTTCAGAAAATATGACAAACAAAATTGCACACAGTACCCTGTAATCAGAATTAAAAAATAATAAAAATTGTATGAAAAATGAGTAGGTTTACTAAATAATTTTTTACTGCGCATGCGTCAAAGATATCAAAATTTTATTTGCATATTATGTTAGCTAAATGTATAGAGCAACTTTTGTAAAAGTCTCAAAATTATGGCTTGAAAATTCTGAAAGTAATCGTCTATAGAAAAAGGACAAAATCCGTTGTTTCCAAAATGAAGCAAAAAAATGAGGGATTTTATCCAAAAGTAGTCGTAACATCCCGTATTGTGTATTCTACACTGGTGTCCAAAAGTTAAGCATAATTGGTAATTAAGTAATTATTTTTAAGTAATGAAAGAAATATGAATCGGAATGTGCTGAAACTCCAGGTGTGTAAACAAAATAGTACGCGTCACATATTTTCGCGAAGAGTTTTCCCCGAAATCGAACAGGGGACCGTCAACAAATTGAAAAAGAACGAAGATCTTTTGGATAACCCTGTCAAAACTAATGTAGCAAAAGCGTTCAAACTGCACATTATGATTAATTGGCTTATTGTAATGTACTGTGTTGATTTTTACAAGGATAGCATGTATACTCGTAGAGAAATTAAGGTTTTTATAAAAACAGTCCTAAATTTTTCCAAGTTTTTTGCTTATAATTTGCAGAGTTCTTATTATAAAATAATGTTCTTTTCTGAAAATATGACAAACATCATTGTACACAATACCCTGTCATCAGAATTTAAAAATAATAAAAATTTAATGAAAAATGAGTATGTTTAGTAAATAATTTTTCATTGCGCATGCGTCAACGATATCAAAATGTCATTTGCATATTGTGTTAGCTAAATGTATAGAGCAACTTCTATAAAAGTTTCAAAAACATAGCTTGAAAATTCTGAAAATGGGAGCCTATAGAATCAACTCAAAATCCGTTATTCCTAAAGGAAGCAAAAAAATCAGGGGTTTTACCTAAATATAGTTGTACGTGCAATATTGTGTAGGCACTAAACAATGGAATATGGATACAGCCCCTCATCTTTTTGCTTCATTTAGGGAATAAAGGATTTTGAGTTGATTCTATAGGCTCCCATTTTCAGAATTTTCAAGCTATGTTTTTGAAACTTTTACAGAAGTTGCTCTATACATTTAGCTAACACAATATGCAAATGACATTTTGATATCGTTGACGCATGCGCAATGAAAAATTATTTACTAAACATACTCATTTTTCATACAATTTTTATTATTTTTAAATTCTGATGACAGGGTATTGTGTACAATGATGTTTGTCATATTTTCAGAAAAGAACATTATTTTATAATAAGAACTCTGCAAATTATAAGCAAAAAACTTGGAAAAATTTAGGACTGTTTTTATAAAAACCTTAATTTCTCTACGAGTATACATGCTATCCTTGTAAAAATCAACACAGTACATTACAATAAGCCAATTAATCATAATGTGCAGTTTGAACGCTTTTGCTACATTAGTTTTGACAGGGTTATCCAAAAGATCTTCGTTCTTTTTCAATTTGTTGACGGTCCCCTGTTCGATTTCGGGGAAAACTCTTCGCGAAAATATGTGACGCGTACTATTTTGTTTACACACCTGGAGTTTCAGCACATTCCGATTCATATTTCTTTCATTACTTAAAAATAATTACTTAATTACCAATTATGCTTAACTTTTGGACACCAGTGTATATTGACACTAATCAATGAATATATGGATACAACCCCTCTTGTTTTTGCTTCATTTTGAGAATAACGGATTTTCAACTTATTCAATTGACGATCATTTTCAGAATTTTCAAGTTATGATTTTGTGACTTTCACAAAAGTTGCTCTATACATTTAGCTAACATAATATGCAAATGAAATTTTGATATCGTTGACGCATGCGCAGTAAAAAGTTATTTAGTAAACCAACTCATTTTGTATGCAATTTTCATTATTTTTTAATTCTGATTACAGGGTACTGTGTGCAATGTTGTTTGTCATATTTTCTGAAAAAAATATTATTTTATATTAAGAACTCTGAAAATTATAAGGAAAAAACTTGGAAAAATTTGGGACCATTTTTATAAAAACCTTAATTACTCTGCGAGTATGCATGCTATTTGCATAAAAATGAACACAGTGTATTACAATAAGGCATTCAATCATAATCTAGAGTTTGAGCGCTTTTGCTACATTAGTTTTGACAGGGTTATTCAAAAGATATTCATTCTTTTTTAATTTGTTGACAATCCTCTATAGAGTTTCGGTAAAAAATATTCACGGAGATGTGTGACGTATACTATTATATTTATACACTAAGAGTTTCGAGATGATTCCTCATGTATTTTTCTAGATATTTAGTAAAATGTCTAAAATCGCAAGTGTCCAATAATCAATGGCAATATAGTGTATATAATATAATATGACTGTAATTTATTTGCATAAATTAATATAAAATGTATTTACATTAAGGAATTTAAAATAATCAAACTTTGTTATTTATTTATTTTATTTTATTTTATCTTTTTAAAAATAACAACACCTTACTTGGAATTAAATTAATAAATCATATTCTATTAGTATTTTTTATAAAAAGTCAAAAAGTTTCATGTAAAGAATAACATTAACTCTTCAAAACCTCCTTTGCCTTGTTTTTCCTTTCAAAAAAATCACGCACGTTATAAATATTAGGGGAAAAAATCCTATCGCAAAAGGTAAAGAAGGCTTTTAAAATAAATATTACTGATACAAAATATGTCTAACATTTAAAATAAATCACATTGCATATAATATTTCAGTATGAATTTCAAACATAAAAATAATGATATAGTATAACAAGTTATTTATCGTTTTAAAATCGTATATACAAAACAGTACTAAAAATAAGACGAAAGTTTAACCCTTTGAGCTCTGGGGCATAGATTTCTTCAAAATTCCAAAAGTCACATTGGCACCAGTATTTTGCAAAGAAAAAACTGGTTAACGATAAGCACGAAAAAATGCATTAAACCATTTTCAAATAAATTTGGTCGAATTTTCTGGTGGCATTGTGACATTTCGGAATTAAAATTAGGTGGTAGAAAATTCTACCATCAGGGCTCAAGGGGTTAAGAAGTAAGTAATTTCTCTTGATTTAGCATTTGCGAAGTCATACATTATAATATCAAAATCAATATTATAAAGCGAAAAAAAAATAAATAAATAAACTTGTTAGAGCAAACTTCGCAATATATTTTTGACATTGAATAGAAAATTTATGACATACAGAGAAAATTAAATTATCATTTTAAATTTAATTTGACACATTTAACATGAAGATTTTATTTTACAGTAACATTTTCAAAAACATAACTATCAGCAATGAAATATTTAATTCAATAATAAATTCACCTTTTTGGGGGAAAATAGTTTTTATAACACCCTAATCATTATAAAAAACAACTACATTTCCATTTGCTAAAATAATTTAATTTACTAGCGCAACTGACCTGATAGGCAGTGCGTTTCGGGGGCCCCATGAAAACATAACACAAATCGAAAAATCGCAATAGAAATAGTGAAATATTTAAAAAAGAAAATCGTTCCAAAAATTCTTCTTAAACGTTACAGTAACGAGAACAAAATGCACTATATTGAACTGAAAGAAAGAAAAGAAATTTCTTTTATTAATTCGGAAACATCGCAACGAATCACGAAAGAAAAGAATAAGAGCATTAAAACTTTAAAGAAAGAAAATTTCAAAAAATGCAGACAGTAAAATTTATTTAAGATTAGAACAGGATTTATTTTGCAAAGTCAAAAAACCGCCACAAAACAAGGAAAAAAAACTAAAAATCATAAAAAAAATTACAAAAATTCGAAAATTAACAAGCGAATTTAGAATAAATTTATTGAAAGGAGGATAGATTTTAGTACTTCAGATTAAAAGATTAAAACCGGATTCCTTTTTAATAATGTTGAAAGACTGATTCGAAACTATTAAAAAAACAGTAAAGATCGCCAAAGATTAAAAAATCGCAAAAAGACAAAATTTACTACAACGATTTAAACTATTTTAAAGGGAATTTTTTCACAAATAAAGTCACAGGTGAAGTTAGTAACGAAATTCCTTTTACGAATGTCAAAATCACATATTGAAAATTACATTGAAAGTCGCGAAAAATTAAAAAATCGCGGAGAAATAAATTTTATGTATTACGGTGAAAATTGCAACAAAGGTTGACAAAATTTATAACCGTGGGCCAGCCTTACTAACAATAGTTTACACAACAGAAACTCGTTTCTAAATGTTAAAATCTCGAAAGTAAAAAAACCGCATTGGAAATAGGGATTTAGGATAAATATTTGGAGCCGGTTTCGTTTTATTAATGTCGAAAAATTGTCGCGGAACGCAAAACTGCAAAACATTGAAAATCACGTAGAATAAAATATACTTCGATAAGGCTACAGTTTTCAAACTGAATTATTTTTTACAAATGTAAAAAAGAAAAAAGAATTCAAAGGGAGTACACAAAGACATGGTAAGAATCGCGTTCAAAATAACTTTAAAAATCGATAAAAAATTTAAAAAAAGGAAATTTACTGTACAAAACTTACAACATTAGTGAAAAGTTTGAAACCGAATTCCTTTTATGAAAATGTATGTCAAAAAATCGAGGCGAAACGAAGAAAAAAAAATTGCAGAGGACTTAATTTACTCCAGTGGGCTAAAACATTTGTAATCCGAATTACCAAAATTTAAAAAAAATAAAGAGGAGAAAACGTGTTGTATTATGCTAAAAAGTTTGAAACGGAATTATTTACGAATCTAAGGGGGAAAAAATCGCCGCAAAACAGGAGAAAATCTAAAAATCACTAGAAGAATTTAAAAATAAATGAATAAACTTTATTAAAAAAAGGACAAAATTTACAACTATGCGCTAAAATATTAAAAGCTGATTTATTTTTTTAATGTATGGAAAAATCGCCGGAAACTCAAAAAACTTCAAGTATCGCAGAAGACCAACTTTACTACAGTGGGATAAAATATTCTAACAGGAATTATTACCTAATGTCAAAAAATTGGCACGTAACACAAAAATTGCAAATAAATAAATAAAAATACAAATTGCGGAAGATAAAATAAAGGTGTCCGCTAAAAGTTAATTAGTTCAATTTGTAAACATTATCGTTGAAAAGAGCATATAAGAGTCAACTCCCGATCTAAAATTTGCTATGTAAGTTCTTTGATACGAAGACTGTACATTTATTAGGAAATACTTTGTTTATTACAGAAATTTGTTGTGTATTTCACGTACTTTCAAAATATTATGGAAAATTTTGGATGTGTTCGCGAGATAGTTTGAAGTTTAAAATATATATTGTGCAGATTAATAACGTTATCCACTAGCATTATTACTCTGGTTGATTCTTTTCAGTTGATTCTTTTCAGTCATTCTATTCAAAGAAGGTTTATTTATTATTTTATACACGAGAGAGCATTACTGTCATTGTTGAAAACCAAAAAGTATAAAGAGAAAATTATATTTCCTAAGTGCTGCTAATTTTTTCATGTCAGATGAATGAAAGATTAAATGATTATTACTGCACCCTAATTTTGCAATTAATGCTAAGTAAAAGAAATTTGTCAATTCCTAGGATTGTAGAGTTTGTATCATTAGAATTAGATAATTTACATGTCACTATTCTATCAAATTTTATAGTTCGTTTGCATGTAACAACGCCAAATAGCATTGGTCATGAAATCACGCCAATACATTTTATGCATACATATCGTCTAAAATATTCTTTCTTGTATACACAGTGAAAAAGTTGTTACATGAAATCCCATCTATGTATGAAAAAAAAATCTTAAATTAAGCTGTGAAATTTGTAGAACCTTAACTTCGTGTTATTACACCAGGACACCTTAATATAATATTAGGCTAAATGTTTGAAAAATAGTCCCTTTTATGAATGTCAAAAGTTCGCGGACCGCAAAAAATACTACAGATTGCATTAAAAATCACAATTACTTCAAAAATCATGGAGGACAAAATTGCCAATGTTTAGACTACAATTTTGTAAAAGAAGTTTGTGTAACGAATGTCAAATACTCGCTGCAAAATAAATAAATAAAATAATAATAATCGCTAACAGTCGCATATAAAATAACTAAATATTCAAAAATCACGGAAGAGAAATTTTAATATATTTAGCTAATTTTTTGACATAGAATTCCTTTCAAAACATCCATCCGTTCCGTATGGATTTTTTAAATTCTAAATCAAATGACCAGGGTTCGCACAGTTCTACCGCTAAATTTTAAGAATATTTTCAAAGTGTTTCACTGCAGAAAAACATCGTAAAATCTGTGAATGAAGGTGGGGATTACAAATGTTGTGGTATAAAAATTAAATGTAAATTTTCTAATTTTTAATAGTGGTGCCAGTGTCCTTGGAAATTCCAAGGAGTGTGCGAACTTTGCAAATGATACAATCGTCAAGTCAATACGACCATTTTTTTTTTTTTTTTTTCAAAGTTGTGGCACATTTTACGATTAAAATGGCAAAAATTACACTTTATAAAGATAAAATAGGTTTTTACATGAGTAACAACTGATGGCCATTCACAAAAATTTGAGAAACAATATCGTTTTGCTATTAGATATGAAAATCCGATGAGTCCCCCAAAATAAAGCTTGACCTTCTTTTTTTTTTTGGGGGGGGGGGGAGTACATTGAGGGATGGGGATACTTAAACTTTAAAAATTAGGTGAAGTGAGTATCATTTGTTATGTATTTTGAAATTCTGGATCAAAAAACATCATTCGCAAGTCCGTACGGTCATTCTTTATAAAAGTTATATTAGGTTTTATAAATATACAATGTTGAAAGTTATGTTTTATTATTGAGCATAGTTTTGACAAATTTATTTTACGTCCAAAACTTGTTCTTTAAATCATATCAAATAATATCAAGCTTTTTAAACGTCCTCAGAACAGCAATGCTCAAAATCAGAATCATCAAATTTCTTCAAGGTTAGTAAAGTTTTCAAAATATTCGTGTATTCATATTTTCTTTCTTGATTAAACCATTCATGACTTTGTATTCATAAAACCTGCATAATTTTGTATCTTACAACCATATCGACTTGTGAAAGTGTGATTCAATTCCGAATTAAAAAATACGTAGCAAACGATTCTGCACTTTATCTAAAGAAAAAAATAATGATAATTCTCCACCAGAGTAAAAATGCGCCCTCTCCCTCTCCACCCCAAAACATGGCAAAACAGCTTTTTTCGGGGAGGGGGGGGGGGATATCATCGGATCTTCATTTTTAGTGTTAAAAAAAATTTCGTGAAAACCGTTGGTGTGTTTACTCATATTTTGGTTTATTTTACCTGTATAAATATGCGAGATAAATGCCGCCCTTATACCGCGCGCCCTGAGGCGGCCGCCTCACTTGCATCACCCCTAGCGCCGGCCCTGAAGCCATCCTTACGAAAGCGAGGGTGTGTGCATAAATTTTTGCGATGCCCCTTTCTACCAATGTTTTCAATTTAACCTATTTTTTATTCATGTACCAGAAACTTCTAATAGTAATTTTTGCGTTATTTAATGATACATTCCATAATTAATGAAATAAAGGTAACTTATCGGATGTTCTGCTAGTTACTTTGTATGAAAAAAAAAAAAAAAGAAAAAAAATCCGCTAATTGACTACACAACACGATTATTTTTTAACACTTTCGAACAAAGTTGAAAAGTGTTTATGATTTCGGTTTGTCTGGCCGTCTGTCCGCGCTCTATCTCTCATAATTATGTATCGAATTAACCTGAAATTTTTGTAATTCATTCATATTTATTCTAGCACGAATCCTGTTGCTAATGAAATTTCTGGCATGGACAGTTTATTTACAGGGACAGTCAGAAGTTTTACGTTACATTACGGCTATGGGGAAAAATCTTTTCAAATGAATTTCAAAGATGTTACACCTTGTCAATCATATTGAAATTTATATGCATTTACGAAGTGCACTAAAATATGCATTATGTAAAATATGCGATGAAAATAATGGTTATTATTTATTTACAGGATCTCACAAAATAATTCCATTAATTGATGGTAAAAGGGCGAATTGTTTGCGACATATTTTAATTATGTTAAACTATTTCATGTATAATAAAGTTGATATACGTCGCTGAGGTTTAATATAAATTGCTTCACGCAAAACCCGAAGTCCATAGCATTTACAAGAGTACGCAAACGATTTCAAATAGTATTTTGTATCTGAAATACTGTATATTATCTATGAGAGATGATAAAATGAATATTTAGTTATGATATGCGCTTTTAAGTTTCTTTGAATTTATGCATATTATATGGTGGGTGTAAATGATATACTTGATATATAGAGCTACACAAAAGAACTCCTAAATTTTAGTGAAAATGAGTGTAATTTATTTAAATGTGGTTTTTAAATAAGTTATGCATTTTTACGCTGAACTGCATTCAGTTTACTAAGAAATCTTTGTAGAATATAGATAAAATGAAATGATATACAGAACCACGCAAAGATATTTAGATACATGGTCGCCTATGGATGAAAATTTCTGGAAATATGATTTCAGTAGTTTTAAGAATATTTCAATTTGAACTAAATTTTAGCTAAATACTGAGATGAAATAAAGGTACTAGTTAAACTACACTACTAAACGAAAGTATTCAAGTATGTTTCCTTTTATTAGTATAAATTGCTGAAAGTGAAACTTCATCCCGTTTGGCGTTTTCTTGCTAAATTAAATTTTCCCATTATATAGTATATATCAATCGACAGATCAAGTACAGGGCTGTTCAAATATATTGGCATACACATTTGGCTATGCACAGTAACGCCTTATTTCTCTAAAGAACGAAATTATGAGCATATTAACATATAAAACACTGGTGCCCGGCTAACCGAAAAGTACGAAATTTTATTATGCAAATATATGCTAATTTCTAAACCGCGTGAGAATAATTGTAATAATAACAGTAATAACAATAATAATAATAATAATAACACAATTGCGCACGCAGTATTGCAATCCTTTAACAGACCTCATAAGCTACTAACAGAAATTAAAATAGATCTAAACTTTTTTTAGAACAAAAAAAAAAAGTACAAGTACTCAGTAAAGAAAGTACTCAGTTGGAAGTGGCGGTTACAAGATCCAGGTTTACTAGTTTATCTGTTATCTGTTAGTACTTATCCATCTTTGAATGAATGGGTATGGAATTGCAATAGGATAGTGAATGCAGCCTGCGGCACTTTCGGACTACGGCGTATTTGTACCCCCCCCAAGGCCTGAAACAGATTTCAGTGGTATCCAATCCAGGCTATTTGGGGATTATACACGCCAGCCAATCTCTTTTTCAGCTTTTTTTTTTTTTTTTTTTTTTTTTTTTTTTTTTTCTATTGGTAACGTCAAGTGACAAGGCAAAGAACATGTCTATCCATTAAAATTTCTTTGACTTGGTTTCACTTTCCAGCTCATAAATAGTTGCTGTTTATACTGACTTTTTACTGTGAAGAGCGATTTTCGGCAATAAAACGCTTCATTATTTCTCTTCTAATGACAAATATATTTTTTTCTTTCTACATATTTTTAGCAAATCTGCAGGGATCTAAATCGTTCAACCTCTATGATAATATAAATCTTATTACGGAAATATACGCTGAATATTAATCTAATATATGCAAATAAAAACTAATATATGCAAATATAAACTAATATATGCTTATTTTTAAACCAAGTGGATATACAAAAATGAAAAATAGAACATATTTAAGGTATTGTTGAAACGTCGAAAGCTATTTATGGAAATTAAAAATCCCTTCTGAAAGGGCATTTTAGTTTGCCATGAAATGGATGAGTCCAGGACAAAATCCCCGCGGACAAAATCCCCACGGACAAAATCCCCGCGGTCAAAATCACCACCGGACAAAAACTCCACCGGACAAAACACCCTCTTTGCTGAATAAAAGCTCTATTTTGACCAAGTTTCTTTTTCAAAAAGGATCTCTAAACATTTAAAAAATGTTTTAAGCTTATTTGAAAAATGAAAGTGACAATTGGAAGTTATAAGTTATATGATAGATATTTTATATTTCTTAAATATACATGTACATTTTAAAGTCTGAAATAAAAGACTATTTACACTAAATATGAAACAATTTTTAAAATTGATTATTTTCTTAATTGATATTTATTTTTTTTTAATTTAATTGCTTTTTAAATGTATTAAAGTCTGTCTAATGCTTCGAATTTAGTTTAAATTTTAGATCCCGTTTATACAAATATTAATATTTTTAAGATTATAATTTTTTTTTTTTTTTTTTTTTTTTTTTTCAAAGATGTAATGATTGTTTTAATTTGTCCCCCTTTCATTCACCGAGAAGGGAGTATACAATCTATAACAGCCTTTCTGGATCAATTTTAGAAAATGCATATTTTTAGTAAATAATATCACCTGATGATGATTTTAAATTTATTTCGGCATTCTTGGTACTCTGCGGAGAATGGGGGAGGGGGTGGAAAAATGTACTACTGAGTTTACCACAGTCTTAGCAATGAAATGTTAAATGCAAAGTATCTTGTTAAATATAAAGGAAACAGGATCCGAGTACGGCTATGACGGGGGTAAGGGGAGGGGGGGGCAATGAATATTTTGGAATGATCTCCCATGATGAATGATAGAATTTTTTGTGAATAATGTGGAAGTGGCTATGAATAATGTGGAAGTGGCTAGTGCTAAACTTCATATGTATTATATGTATGCATAAATTATGCACCCAGTACTACTCACATTTATATGCAGAGTATCACAAAAATGGCCACATCTTCAAGAAAAATTACTAGAAGGATAATAATAAGAAAAGTGATACATTGGTAGATACGAATATTTCTTTGCAACATCTATTTGCTTATCTATGTGCGTTTTGTAAGATGTCTAAAAGAAAATATTCCAAATTGTTAATAATTAATGTTTTTATTTTCTTTTATTTTTATATGAAGAAAGTATAGGATTCATGAAAATTTTCGAATTCCAGTTTTTTACGTTTTAAGTGTCAGAGATTCCAAAAAACAGTTTTTTTACAAAATGTCTGTTTATGAGTCTATGGCTCTGTCTGTGACATAAGTTTTGAGGGCGCTGTATCTCAAGAATTAATGCACTGAATTTGCTAAACATTTATATTCAGGTAGTCCCTGATATAAATTGTTGCTGATTTGTTTTTGGTGTAAATTTCTCAACAAATGGCACTGCTATACTGCATTTTTTTCCTTACAATTTACGCAACATCTATATCTCATTAGGATTTCACCTAATCTTTAGGCACGGATTTCCCCTAAACTTCAGATTCAGTAAACCCATGATATGAAATAGTTTTGTTTACATTTCTATGTGAATTGCTTAACATGTGGCGCTGCTATGCTGCATTTTTCAGGATTTTTGCAATAGTTCTATTTCAAGAAGTAATGCACGGAGTTCAATAAAAATGCATATTCAGATAGTTCTTGATATTTATTGAAACTGATGAGTTATTATTGTAAATCATTCAACAGGTGGCACTGCTATGTTGTATTATTTTACGATTTTTCCAAGAGCTCTATCTCAATGACTAATATGCGGATTTTCATTAAACTTCAGATTTAGTAAATCCGTGGTATGAACTAGTTCTGTTTAGTGTCAATAACCCAACAGGTGATGCTGCTATGCTGAATTTTTCCCGATTCCTTCAATAATTCTAATCCAAGAGCTAATGCACGAATTTTTTCAACAAATTTCAGATTTAGGTATAGCTTGATAAATATTATTGCTCTTTATGTTTCGGTATAAGTTGCCCAACAAGTGGCGCTTTTTATGTTGCATTTTTTCCAATATTGCAATTGTCTAATTCAAGAAATAATGCATAGAATTTCATGTCCTTAGAATCCTCATGATGAGTATAGTTTGTTATTTTATTTTCGCGCATTGGTAGCGCTTTTTGAAATATTCACATGCATGAGACAGAAGTTTTGGGATTGCCACATCCTATTAGTTTTAAATTGCTATTTTAAATATTTTAATTTTTTTAAATAAATATTATTTAAAATGCTAAATCAAAATAAAAAATAAGATACTTAATCAAAAGAAAAAAATTCAATTCGACGAATGAAACTTTGATTAATAACAGTTTTAAATTACTCTTAAAAAAAAAAAAAAAAAAAAAAAAAAATGCATTTTTATTTTTAAAAGAAGTTTTATGATGTGATTCTGTTTACAAATTATATGGTTAACCATCTCAAAGCATTCAAAATTCTAACTCTATAAATAAATAAAAGAAAAATGAATGTTTCCTTGATACATTTTCAGTAACATTGCGCATTGAATAACACGCATTTCCATTTGTGTCTGATCCCTTGAAACCCCGCAAATTATTAAAATAGAAATAAGGATGTATTCGAAAAAACGCTTTTCCACCTTCAACAGCTCAAAATTTCCCGATACAATTTCAGACACATTTTTAAAAGTAGAAACATGAAACTTGCTGAGGTGATTTTTGAAGAGAAATATAAGGTGCCGTGTGATGTCATTTTACGCTCAATTCATTAGAATTTGATTTATAAACAATTGCTTTCTCAGTATGACCCTTTTTTTCGTTACCAAATCTCTCGCTTCGGAAAAATCTGTTCAAAAAGCCGTTTTTGATTGCTTTTTTTTGTAATATTCTCTGCATTTATCAAAGAATCGACAATCACGGCACCTTGTGTACTTTCTAAGTAAGACAATTTGCCAGTTTGATGCATTTGAGAAAAAAAAATGAATTTAAAAATAAATCTGAAAATAAGCAGTTTGAATCGAAATACACCCATAACTCTCTGAGTTTTGCAGGAATCAAGATAGATTTTTTTTTTTTTTTGTTGTTTAAATTAAAAAATGATAAGGAAAAACTTCCTAAGGAGAAATTTTAACCAACCAGGGCCGTATAAAAATTAAATTTTTGTATTTCCCTAAATAGTCTCCCTGTGTAATTGCAAGTTATTTTATGAAACTTTGCACCCTTTTCTGATTCTGCCCCACTTAGGCAATAAATAAGTAAGGAAAAAAAAAAGAAACTTTGCAACTGTATTGTGCCTAGGGGCAATATTTAAAGAGATAGCCAATTGTTTCAATAAATATGAGTCCCCCTGTGTCTGTGCATGCGTGTTTATTTTATTGTAACTAAAAATGTAAAATTTCTTGTTTTTTTTTTTTTTTTTTTTTTTTTTTTTTTTTTTTTTTTTTATTGTGGATAAGAAGCCCATTTTTAAAAATTCTCAAAAAATTCTGAGTAAAAATAAAGAATTAAGTTGAAAAAAGATAACAACCCGTTTTAGATGGAGGAATAATAATAATGATAAAAAAAAATCATTTGAAAATGCAGTTAGATAGATCGACACATAGCTGAAAATAAAATATCCATACCTGAAAGAAAAAAAAAATTCGGAATAACTAGTATTCGTTTTTTATAATTTTCCTTTCGAAACATGCATATTGATTTTGCAATAGTTTCGTAAACAGTATTAAAACCAGCTTGAATTCAAGACGCGAAAACCTTCAAATTTTCATTTAAAAAATTAAAAAATAAAAAATAAAATAAATAAAACAAACAGTATAATAATAATAATTTATATTATTATTATTTTGCTTAAAATGACATTTGAATCATATTTCTATCTTAATTGGAAAAGGAAATATTAAATTTTATGTTTTGGTTTGTTTTCAAAATCTAGCACTTTCCAGCAAAGATTGATATGGAAACAACGAAAGTGCGATTTTCTTCATGATGGGTTTATTCACCATTTCTCTTAGATAAACTGTTATAAGGCAAGAATCGTTACAGATAAATGGTTCAAACTTGAAATATGTCTTTCTTAACTCTTTTACAGTAATTTTGATTCAACAAATAAAAAAAAAATAATTACTTTTAAAAATATGACCTTTTTTTAAGTTTTATTTTTTTCATATTTATAATTTAAGTATTTTTAATTTTTATTTAAATTAGTATTTCCAAAAATGCTGAATGAAAATTAAAGCGTTTATATTCCTATTTATTTGAGTGAAAGAAAAAGTGAAAGTCTGCAAATAATATATATATAACGATTTCATTTTACCCATATTTTGAATATATACAGGGTGATTCAGCTCGTCGGTGACAAATTTTAAGGATCGATAGAGCACACCTAGACGAACATTTTTGAATAGGGAATGTAGGGTCCCTGACGCGATGGTAAGGCGCTAGGCGCTTTCGAAAATTTGGGTGCCGAAATTCGAAACGTCATAAAAACTAGGGAAATGGTTAGATTTTCTTGCTTGTTGCGTCGAAATGATTCTGTTTGTTTAGACTTTCTTCAGTACCAATTTGATAAGCGTATCTCTTAAAACATGGATAGGGGGCGCTGCAGACTTTGGAGAGCTAGACAACAACTTTAAGCCCGTTATTTTGATAATTTAACACATGCTCGCCAAAGTTTATACTCTAACTTAAAGTTTGAACCCAAAAGTAGAGCCCTGCAAAAAGCGTAAGAGCCGGAATAAAATGTCAAAGTACAGGGTGGTCGAAACTCGAAGGCTCCTAAGAGATAAACAAACAGATTTCTTGACTTATGGCATGCATTTTCATGATTCTGTTTGCTGGGGCTCTCTGAAACTCAGTTGAACGGTACAAAAAGAAACATCGATAGGGGGCGCTTTGGGCAAAAAACATAATTCGTTGACATTTCGGACGCTAACTGGAAACGGGGCGCTACGATCAGTTAGAAACAAAACAAGAGAGTAATTTACTTATCATAAGAAGCTATTAAAACTGCAGTTTGTTTGTTTTTTTTAACAAACATAGCTGGTTTCAATCATGCACAATGCGCGCAATAAAATTTACATAAGGTGCTTTATGCTGATTTATGCAAAAGATATCGTACCATATCGATATGCAAAAGATACGTAATGCGTAGACGACAACGCGAGATGACGTAGTTGTATGCGCAGACACGTCTTTTGAACGTGCGGTACCTACTTAAGCTTCGGGTTACTTGTCTGCAGATCGGTAGTAGGATGGAACGGTACACAAACTCTGAATTGGCTGACATGCATTTGGCGTATGGCGCTGCTGGTTGTAATGGACGAGCCGCTCAGCGGTTGTACGCCGAGCGTTACCCCAACAGGCAAATCCCCTGCCATGCCTTCTTCGCTCGAGTACACCAGAGGTTGTCCACAACGGGATCTTTCGACGGAGGCAGGCCTGAACGGGAGCGATCAGTGAGCACCCCCGACAACGAAGAGGCTGTGCTTAACCTGGTTGAGGACAACCCAGGTCTTAGCACGAGAGATATCGCCAGACATGTTGGCATTTCGCAAGCAACTGCGTGGCGCATCTTACGTTCCCGGAATCTGCACCCCTACCACATCCAGCGGGTGCAGTTGCTCAGAGAGCAGGATTTTGGCCCTCGAGTGGAATTCTTAAGATGGTACTTGGCGATGAGATCCAGGGATCCCCGTTTTGTAAACAGCATTTTGTTTACGGACGAGTCCACCTTCAGCCGGGAGGGAATGTGGAACGCCCACAACAGTCATGTGTGGTGTGATGAAAATCCATATGAAACCAGAAGCCGAGCAGCCCAGGAGTGTTTCTCAGTAAATGTGTGGGCCGGCATTCTGGGGGATTGCCTCATTGGCCCTTATTTGTTACCTGAACGGCTGACAGGTGGAAATTACCTGATTTTCCTGGATCAAGTGCTGCCGCAGCTTCTGGAGGTGGCGCACGTACCCGAAGGTTCGCGTCGCCAGATGTGGTTCCAGCACGATGGAGCTCCGGCCCATTACACGAACGACGTGCGTCTCCATCTAAACGCAAGGTATGGCCAGCGGTGGATCGGGCGTGGGGGTCCAGTTCACTGGCCTGCCCGATCACCAGACCTCACCTGCTTGGATTTCTTCCTTTGGGGTTACCTGAAGGCCGAGGTATACCATACACCTGTCAGCAGTGCTGAAGAACTTGTGGCGCGCATTGTGGCAGCTGCAGGGCAGATCAGAGATACTCCTGGCATTGTTGGAAACACACACTCCTCAATGCGACGGAGGTGCGAAGCCTGCATCATGGCCCAAGGTCGAAATTTCGAGCATCTTCTGTAGTGTTATTTTTTGTAAATAAATTTCCAGTATCATTGATGTTTTTGGTCTAAATTTATTCAGAAGTGTTGAGCAGAGGTAGAAAATGTGTTTTCATTATTACTAACTGATCGTAGCGCCCCGTTTCCAGTTAGCGTCCGAAATGTCAACGAATTATGTTTTTTGCCCAAAGCGCCCCCTATCGATGTTTCTTTTTGCACCGTTCAACTGAGTTTCAGAGAGCCCCAGCAAACAGAATCGTGAAAATGCATGCCATAAGTCAAGAAATCTGTTTGTTTATCTCTTAGGAGCCTTCGAGTTTCGACCACCCTGTACTTTGACATTTTATTCCGGCTCTTACGCTTTTTGCAGGGCTCTACTTTTGGGTTCAAACTTTAAGTTAGAGTATAAACTTTGGCGAGCATGTGTTAAATTATCAAAATAACGGGCTTAAAGTTGTTGTCTAGCTCTCCAAAGTCTGCAGCGCCCCCTATCCATGTTTTAAGAGATACGCTTATCAAATTGGTACTGAAGAAAGTCTAAACAAACAGAATCATTTCGACGCAACAAGCAAGAAAATCTAACCATTTCCCTAGTTTTTATGACGTTTCGAATTTCGGCACCCAAATTTTCGAAAGCGCCTAGCGCCTTACCATCGCGTCAGGGACCCTACATTCCCTATTCAAAAATGTTCGTCTAGGTGTGCTCTATCGATCCTTAAAGTTTTTCACCGACGAGCTGAATCACCCTGTATATAATATTTATCGAAGTTTCATCATGTGATTTTGTTTACAAATTATATAATTAAATTTAAAAAAAATCAAAATTTTAACTCAGTAAATAAAAATTAAAATTAAGAAAAATCTTCATAGAAATTAAAAAAAAAATCTACATAAAATTAACATTAGCAAATGGGTATTTCGCGTGAATGATATGGCTTCTTATGAGCACATACAGTATATAAGTTGTATATTCGCTGTAACTAAGGTGCGACTATTTACTGCTTATGACAATGTCAACGCAGAATTAACGAGTTATTAAAAACTCCAACACGGTGAGTTACAATTAAAACAATAAATGAATGAAAAAGTGTGAAAATATCTATCTCTACATTTTAAAATATAAAGTAAAAATTCTATCCTAAAGATTCATGATAAATTAAAAAACAATAATGCATACAAATGCATCATATATCAGTTGATTAAATCCTGAGGTTTCAGTTGATCAATTTTGTGACCATCAAACTACGGGGGATTAGTCTCTGAGTTATCTACTATGTTATTTATTAATGCAATTATATTTCTTTTTATGTTAAAAAAAATTCTGTAAGATACGCAAAATTCTTCAGTTGGACTAATTTTACTTTTATTAAAATCTTTATCAATAAAATTATGTTTTATAAGATAGTATTACAATTCTAAATACACGTGGGGATTTTGTCCGTGGGTATTTTGTCCAGTGGGGATTTTGTCCGCGGGTATTTTGTCCGTGGAGATTTTATCCGCGGGGATTATGTCCGCAACCCGAAATGAGTATGGTATCGTATGTTATTGAGTTTTATTATTCCATGTTGCTTACTACAACGTGTTTAGAAGTTACGGTCCATTTACATTGACATGACTCTAAAAAGAATTCCGTTACATTACGATCCAAGGGGAACGATCATTTATGGTGTATTTTAATGATATTACACTGTTTTAAATATATTTAAATTAATATATTTCACTGAAGTGCACTACAAGGTTCTTACTATAAGAATTTGGTGAGCAGAGAGTTTATCGTTCATTTCTAGGGAAATGCACAAAAGAATTTGGCTACAGAAGAAAATGAACAATAATTGAATTACATAAAGCTTACGAACAATAACTGCTGTACGTGGGTCATTATGTGCTCTTTTATATTATGCTCCATTCATGCCGCAGTACAATTGATTGTGTAATAATTCAGGTTATATATATATATTAATTTATATAATGTACATTATTTATCCAGATAATTTTATTAAAGTTACAAGGACTATTTAGAAAATTCCGGCAAAATAAAATTTTAAAACTAATTTTTGGGACACGCTTGTCCTGAAAAGACAGCTTTACCTTATGAAATGGGCTTTAAACTATTTAATATGGCTTTAATCTATGTTTATATAACACTTATTTTCCTAAATGAAATGATAAAAAGAATTCTTAGTTGAATCATAAATATTTTTGCTATAAAAAACATTCAAAAATTAAAATAAAAATAATACTTGTTCAATCAAAATTACTTTGAATTGTATTTCATCATGCACGTAAGACATTCATCTTCATTCGTTTTTACTTTTCTTCTAGCTTTACAAAAAATACGTATTGGATTTGTGTAAATTTTCGAATCCCTGGTTTGATGGCTTTGCACGTTTAAAGGTGGGGTGTGTGTGTGTGGGGGGGGGGGGGGGGGTCAGAGATTCCAAAAACATGTTTTTACAAAATGTCTAGCTGTTAGTATGTGACTCTATCTATGTATTGCCAATTTTGTGGGTACTCTATCTCGAGAACTAATAAACGGTATTGAATAAAATTAATATTCAGGTAGTTCCTGATATTAATTGATGCAGATTCTTTTTTGATGTAAATCGCTCAACAGGCGGCGCTGATATGCTGCATTTGTTATGATTTTCGATCCTTCCTCAAAAAAGAAAATAAAGTAGAAAAAAAAAACATTTTTTTTAACCTTTTTTTCTTTTTCTTTGAGATAAGTTTGTATTTTCCTCCCTATCGTTCAACAATAATGAAGCTGTAACAACATTTCCAACGGACTTTGCTTTCACAAACAGATTTTTGTGAAATATAATATGATGGGAAGTTGCTGGAATTTGTGTACAACACTACTAGCTAGACATTTCTTTAATTCAAAATACAGTTGACAATATTTATACAATGTCCTGCCAAAATTCAGTCAATTTCTCTGATCTAGGTAGAATGCATTCAAAAACTTCCTAAGGAAATAGGAAAATTATTCTTGCTGAATTGTCACTATTTCAATAGATTGTATTATTTAGATATTTTTACTTTATTAAAACAGTTTTATAATTATTCTCGTCTTAAATAACTGAAAGCAATTTTTTTTCAGCATAAAATTTACTTGCAAAAACGCCTTCTTTATCAAAATGTAAGTTGCTGTATTGAATAGTGTGTAAACTTGTTTTAAATTTTATTATTTTAATGTCTTTAAACTTTGAAATATAAAAATTTTCGACGAGCATAATAGTTACTATCAGCTGGCTGAATATACCGCATTCGGTTGGTCTGTAAGCCAAATATTCGGTATTCGGCTAAAATCATTATTCGGTAAATCCATTGCGAATATTATACAGGGTGTCCCCTCTCAATGGTGGCCAATGGCTAATTTCTAAACCGTTGGTCATAGACATATAGTTCCAATTGCAAAAATGCTTTAAAAAAGGCAAAGAATTGTTTTTTAAGCGATTTTGGTCAAAAAAGTGTTTTACTAAAAAATTACGAAAATTAAATTTTTATACGGTCCCCCAGTCCTATAAGTGATATTTAGTAAAATTTTTTCAACTCTCTAGCAAGTAATACAGAAAAGGTCCCATTCATGTAACATTAAAATTGACCGAGTTATGAAACTTTAAATTTCATGACTTAAACCACTTTTCTATAGCTGAAAACGGATGAGTTCGACGGAGCTTTAAGGGAACGTACACTAAGTGCTTAAAGTATTATAAAGGGAGTCGATTTCCAACGCTGTTCAAAGGCTACTTCCTATACTATTTGTCACAGACGTATAGTTCCAATTACAAAATATTTTAAATGAGCGATTGAACTGAAGGCGCTGTCACCGTATAAGTTTTACGGTAGAATTAATTATAATTAATTAACTTCGAGATTGGTTATTAAAATAACTGAAGACATGAATTTCAAAATTCTCTTTATCAAAAAAATCAAATTTTGGGAAATAGCGAAAAAACTTTAAATGCATCTAATGGTTTTCATTATAAATTTTGAGATTGCATTGTTACAATAGTGGCGGTTTGTATAGACTGATAGAGAAATCAAAAAGCGATAAGTCGAATTTTGAAATTCATATCCTCAATTGTATTTTTACGTATGTTTTATTTTGTTAGCAAATGAAGCTGATTCTTTTCGTGATTTTATTTTTAAAAGGTATGTTATTTTGATAAGCTTTTATTTTATTCATAGTTCTCGTATGTAAATTTTCCTAGTTCAAAACTTATATTCAAATTTTAACTCACTTTCAAATATCTGATTGAGGTTCAATTCCCATACTTATTTAAACCCGATGACAATGTAATATTAATACGATTTTAGGTGCGTTCCATTTGTTTATTTTATAGGACTACATCAAATTCTATTAGGCTGAGTAATCTAATAGAGCTTTAAATATGTATAATCTTGTAATGATTTGTGACTGTTGCTTTTCATAGTTTAATTTAACAAAATTTCTGTTATTTTTTCACCTATATTTTTAACACAAACTGCATATTTTACATTAACATGTAAATGTCAACATAAATTCAGAAACAACATTGTAAAAATTTTTTTTACTCTCAATGTTTAAAGTTAAATTTTCTATCTGATGTTTATTTTTATTTCCAGTAAATTTGTGACTGACCCCTATTTTGCAGCAAAAAATATGCTTCAACTTTGAACAGCTATAACTTGGTCAATTTTGATCGCAGAGGAATGGGACTTTTTTTGTCTTACTTGTTAGAGTAGTGGTAAAAATTTTCTAAATATCACTTATAGGACCGGGGGACCGTATAAAAATTTAATTTTCGTAATTTTTTAGTAAAACATTTTTTTGACCTAAATCGCTTAAAAAATTATTCTTTACCTTTTTTAAAGCATTTTTGCAATTGGAACTATATGTCTATGACCAACGGTTTAGAAATTAGCCATTGGCTACTGTTGAGAGGGGACACCCTGTATATAATTTCTACTAAAGTACGGAAAAAGTGACCGGAAAAAAAGTTATCGGAAAAAAAGTGACATAAACTACAAAAGAGGAAAAAAGGTGACACCGGAAAAAAGTTATCGGAAAAAAAGTGACAAGGAATTTATTTTTGGGATTTATTATTGATTTTGGGGATTCATTGGTTAAGTATAAAAGGGGGGTCGGGGAGAGGCTCATAATTTAGGTAAATGGGTAATGCTGACTTAACTGGTTTGGTTCAATTTTTGGATATACGCTCATACTGAAAAGACGCTTGCCTGATTACTTTTGAAAAGGAACGATTACCCCCCCCCCCCATCCGCCCCAAATTAGATAAATGGACTTTATGCAGAATTATCCAATGTGTATAAAATTTTGGATAGAGGATTTTTCTGATAACGCTTATGTATAGTATATAATGCATGAAGTGATTTAGTAGTTTAATGGTTAAGCATACAAGGGGAACGGGGGAATAACCTCTCTTAAATTAAATTAATATCTTTTTTACACAAAATTATCCGATTTACTTGGAATTTTGGACTTAAGTTCATTATGATAAGACTACCGCTAGTTAAATATGGGACCCTTTTACTTATTAATAAAGGGGAAGACGGGCAATTATCTCACTTCAAATTAGATAAATCGTTTTTAATGCAAAATTATCCGATGTGTTTCAAATTTTAAATGTAGGTTCTTTCTTATTAGGTGAATCCCTGAACAGTTTTAAGGGTTTAATGGGCAACTATAAAGGAGCGACGGGGGGGGGGGGACCGTCTTAAATTAAATAAATGGCTTTTTACGCAGAATTATCGGATTTGATTCAAATTTTGGATTATAGGTTCATTATGATAAGGCGTATCCCTGATTAGATATGGTGTTCTTTTGCTAATTAAAAAGGGGGGCAGGTGATTATTATCCCCCCTCCCTTAAATCAGATTTTTTTATGCACACTTATCCGATGTATTTCATATTTTGAATATAAGTTCTTTCTCATAAAGTGAATCCCGGAATAGTTTTAAGGGTTTAATGGTTAAGTATAGAGGGGGGAACGGGGGATAACCCCCTTAAATTAAAATAGTTGGCTTTTTACGCAGAATTATCCAATTTGCTTCAAATTTTGGGTGTAGATTCATTATAATAAAGTATTTCCCTGATTAGTTATGGGGTTCTTTTGCTAATTAAAAAGGGGAGCTGGAATTATCCCCTCCCTTAAATAAGATATATATATATATATATATATATATATATACATTTTTTTTTTTTTTACACAACTATCCAATATATTTCAATATTTTGGATATAGGTTCTTTTTGATAAAGTGAAGCCCTGAATAGTTTTAAGAGTTTAATGGCTAAGTATAGAGGGGGAAATGGGGGATAACCCAGAACTAATCAGGGATTCGCCTTATCATAATGAACCTACATCTAAATTTTGAAGCAAATCGGATAATTCTGCGTAAAAAGCCATTTATTTTATTTAAGGGGGATTATCTTCCTTTCCTCCCTCTATACTTAGCCATTAAACCATTTAATCTATTCAGGGATTCTCTTTATTGGAAAGAATGTATATTCAAAATTTGAAATACATCGGATAAGTATGCATAAAAAAATGATCTTGTTTAAGGGGGAATAATCGCCTCCTTCTTAATTAGCAGAATAATCCCATAGCTAATCAGAGATACCCTTTGTCAGAATGAACGTACATCCAAAATTTGAAGCATATCGGATAATTCTGCGTAAAAAGCCATTTATTTAATTTAAAGGGAGTTATCCACCGTCCCCCCTTTATACTTAGCCATTAAACTCTTAAAACTACATTTAACCTACCTACATTTAAAATTTGAAATGCATCGGGTAATTCTACATAAAAGACGATTTATCTAATTTGAGGCGAGATAATTCCCCGTCCCCCCTTTTTATTATAAGCAAAAAAAAAAAAAAAAAAAAAAACTAATCAGAGATACTTTTTATCATAATTAACTTATGTCCAAAATTCCAAGCAAATAGGATATTTCTGCTTAAAAAGCTATTAATTTAATTTAAAAGGGATTATTCCCCAGTTATCCCTCTATGCTAAACCACTAAACTCCCCCCGCCTAATTTAGGGCGAATGAGCGGGGGGGGGGGATTATCTATTCCCAAAACTAACTAGGCAAGCGTCTTTTCTGTATGAAAGTATACCCAAAAATTGAACCAAAACAATAATTAATTCAGCATGAAAAATCCATTTACTCAAATTATGAACCTCCCCCCGATCCCCCTTTCATACTTAACCAATGAATCCCCAAAATCAATAATAAATCCCTAAAATCAATTTTTTGACACTTTTTTTTCGGGTAACTTTTTCTCCTTGTCACTTTTTTTCTGTGTCACTTTTTATCCGCATTTGAAGTTTATATTACTTTTTTTTCGATAACTTTTTCCTGTCACTTTTTTTCCTAAATTCCGGAAAAAATATTTGCAAACATTCATAGGAAAGCAAATTTTTCACTATTCTAAGGAAGACAATCCTTGTTTCCACTAAGGAAACAAGGATTCTTTCTAACACGCCCATAGACTTCTCTTATATTCATCTTTCATTCCTGATCTAAAAGCTCGCCTCATGTTTGAAAAACAAATTCTGTTTGTAGGTTTGTGTAAGCAATAGTTTTCTTTCACGGAGCGAATTGCAATCGGATACCTTTCTTCTGTCCTCCGACGAGAAAGAGACGAGGGGAGAGCTTGCCCGGAAGTCATGATTCCATCTCGGTCACTCAAATTTTACCCCTATGCCCTATGACTCCCCCTCAAACCAGACGGGACGGGATTTATACGTGAAGTGAAAAGTTACTTTTACACACTATTTTTTTTTTTTTTTTTGTATTCGTATGCAAATTACACTTACACTAATTTCTTCAAAATATACAAAAAAATATTAGGATGAGCGAAGCAAATTCTCTACTAGGCTACACAAATTACATTTTATCTTTAAACTTTACAAAAAAAAAAACTATTTAGTATTTTGACTTGAAATCAAACATAAAAATAAATTATAATTGGTAGATTTGCACCTATTTTTTTTCAGAATAACTATAAAAAATTTATTATTTTAATTAATTAATTTTACATGTTTTTCTATTTCGGACGCATTTTTGCAAATAAAAAATGAAACGCGTATATATTCAGGAGAAAAATAAAACATGGAGTTAGCAATTATAGACAGAATCATGATTAATTCATATATTTTCATTTTTCCGTCAAAATATCTCAAAACTGTTTTTTAAATTTAATTAAAAATTAAGATTGGTTGAAAAATGGCACATATTTAAGTCATCATTCTTTTTAATCATATAATAGTTTCACAATTTCTTTCATAAAGTTTATAAAAATATCTGCGACCAAAATCGAAAAAGTAAAAAAAGAGCGATGTTGAGAGGGACCTCATCTACTTAATGCAAAATGAAATAAAATATATGTGAAAATGCAAACGAGATATTAGAAAATAACTCTGCATATGAATAATATTAGCTAGCGAGTGTCTTCACCGACAGGGGTATATTCAAAGGTGAACCAGACCAGCAGAGGAAAAAAAATAAAAATAAAAAATAGGGCCAATCCGAACCCGAAAAAAGTAAATTAAGAACAACCCGAGAATCTATTCATTCAGGTGTCCGCTATTCAGAGGTTTTATTATATAAGAATAATAAAGAATATACATTTATCCATTTTTCTATATAAAATGTAAAATTGATGTTATTGTTAATATAATTGCAGGTTACTTTTCATAATTAAATTAAAACTCTATTTATTTTACTTCCATTTCGATTTGGGGGTTATCGAAAATTATTTGGACTCGTACGGGTTGATTAAATTTTATCAGGTCGGGTTGCGGCTCCAGGAAATTTTTGGAGGATTCAGGTCGGGTTGCGGGTTGATTTGTAATGCAATTTTAGGTTTCGGATCCGGGTCGGGTATCCGACCCTCACGAATCTATGTCGGCCTCCATGTCAGGAATACCATGAACCCCCCGTCGGGCAAGTTCTGGCGCTGCCCCTGGGTTTGGATTAGAATTCAAACAGTTCTTTTAAAGTTATTACTATTATTATTTTATTTTATTTATTATTATTATAGATATTTATTTTTTGTTCTTAACATTATTTTTAGGGATCTAATCGACCATAAAATTCGGTTTAGTTTTCGTTTTCGTTCCATAATTTGAATTTCTCAGAAAATTTCTTTTTCGGTGAAAAAGCGGCTGAAAATTCAGCCAAACCGAAACTATCTGTATTCTAAAAATTTCATTGCTTCTTCCGGAATTTTTTAATATTGCACATCGATTTCAGCTGTATCAGCTCAAATGGGAGTATTTATTGTTATGAACTTCGTTGTTTATAAATATCAGTCATAACTGATTCCATGCAACATGGATTACACATGAATGCAAATTACAAAGCAAACAATATATATGCGACTAGCTTTTTACATTCTCACTAAAATCTGCATAATAGAAAAATTTTACTTTAAAACTGCGGAAGTGTTTGAAATAGTCTTTGAGAGAGTTTTAGTACAACAGTGGATCGTTTCGCAAAAATCATTCTAAAAGATTAATCGAGCTATGTTTACCTAAAAAAATTTTAATTAAAAAATTATTTTGTGCTATTGATGAATTAATAACATTTTATTTTTTATGAAAATAAAAAGGTTTGGGTCTAAGGCACTGAGAGCCAACTGGGACCGCACATTATATAGTTAATTAATAATTGAATATATTTATTAAATGCGTGTATTTATTAATAATTATGTATATTTATGTATACATTAATTAATTTTAAAAATTGAACATTTGAGAAGGCAAAAATTTTGGAACATTTTAGGAAAGTAAACAGGGCTTGAAATTCAATTTTTCGAAGGAGGGGCGTCTCCCTACCAACATTTATAAATGGAGGGGAGTTTAGCTGTTTGGGAGGGAGAAATATGTTAAAAATCCGCCATTATTTTATGTGCTATTTAAAGAATTACCAGAATACAGACATAAAAAAAATCACTGAAGTAATTTTTATCAACAATTCAGAATAATTATGCGAAATGTGTAAAAAAAACTTTTATATTGTCTAGTTTTTACTGGCGGTAAATTCCCTCCCGGTACTAATTATTTTTGTCACAGGTCTAATTATCGTTTTAATAATAATTAATAAAACTTCAAATTAATTTAATAAATTTATAATTTATAATACTTGTTATAACCAATATTATTTTTCTGTATATTAAATGTGGAAGATACAAATTTAATCATAAAATAATACTTATTTGAGTGTAGAAAATAAGAAGCATCACTATTGTTTGCATTTCTTTAAAAGGGGCAAGTCAAATTCATCGAAAGCGACTTTCTTAAGGGTGTTCTTAAATCAAAAAGAGCAACT